>CM035136.1:48719244-49211744 GCA_020205605.1 Panax ginseng
AAAATGGCATGGAAGGAAATCATCTCACAACTGAAAGAGCTACGGATTCTCTTACGTCAAACTTCACCCTGGCTAATTCATGGACTAGGTCTTTTTCTCTCTTCTTCTCGTATTTCTTGAATTCCTCCGTAGTTTTCTTGTATTTCATTTTTTTGACCAGTTGTATTGATTGATAGATCATTTGTCGAGAAGAATTACAAGGATCTAAAGAAATTGAACCTTAGATTCCCTATATTGATCTGTGAGTTCAGCGATATCGAGTCTTAGCTATGCGCAAGATACGGTAAGAAAAACCCTAATTCTCTCTACTTTTACATGAGTATTACGATTTTTACCTGCTTCATTTTTCTCCTTTTAATTTATCAATGATTGTTTGATTTTAACTCAATTTGGTTATAGAGTTGATATAACATTCCCCTTTTTGAATCAAGCTAAGATGATGATGTCTCATTTATTTATTTTTTTGGTGAAGAAACAAAAAAAATAATATGGCTCATGTGGATATCCCATGTCTAACATAACTATTAACTGCAATTATAAAAGAATCAATAAATCAGAGAATTAGTGAGAAGTGATTACTTGCAAATTGAAGGAAAATGTTGAATTCTTAAATTTTATACCAGTCTTACTTACTACTACCAATTTATTGTGTCATTCTTTGTTAAATGTTCAAGGTGTAAGTTTTGGGTTTAGCTTAAAAAAATTTGGTCCATGTTTTATTGCATATTGGTTTTCTTCTTTGTATCTTTGAGGTAGTAGTTAGTTGGTTATGATTTGTCGATTGCGGAAAGTGTTTTTATGAATTGGTCACGGCACACTAAATAAATGAATTGTTTGCCATTCATTTTCCTTTATGGTATGCCCATGATTCTAAAAAGTGGTTTTCTTATTGCAACCTATCAACAGATTCAACCTTTGCAGTTCTAAGATTTACATCATTGTTTGTTGTAGATTGTATAGCTAGAACACATAAATTATCAAGATTTTCCCCGCTAAAGTCCTTTTAGAGGTTGAAGTGAAATGGTGGAAGCGAAATTAAATAAAGCGAGATAAAACAAAATTCACTAAATCTTTGGCGAGACAACATGGAAAACACCATATATCATGAAGTTTGGCCTTATCGGTGGCATTGGTGGCCTCCTATTAGGTGACATTGATATAGTTTGATATTGGTGATGTTATCATTGATGACAAAGAAACTGGTATGCTCTCACTCGATTTCTTGTACTACATAACATGAAAGAAGTGATTGAAGCTAAAGTAGCAACTTATACACCAAAATACTTCCCAAAAAGAAAGAAAAAGGGAAAAAAGAAGAAGAAGAAGAAATCGCTAAATTACCTTCCCCGATTAAGGAAGAGTAAATTTTATGGTGGAGTTGGTTGATTTCATTATCCTTTAGTCTAATATCGCATATGTTGTCCATTTGTCATGCATAAAGTTCTTTGTGATAAAGGCTCTCTCGCAATTGCGATTCTAGAACTTCTTTGCTAGCGAGGTCCAACAAGACGTTTATCCATCGAGGTTTTGTTAAATTTTACATCTTCTTCCTTTATATTTTTGAAGTATATGCATTTTACGCAATTGGACCTCATTTATCTTGTGAGAGGAAATGTAGACTTTTGAATATCATTCCTATTTCGCAATGTTTTCCATGTCTCGAATTTGAAGTCACTAGTGTGGGTGATAGTCTTCATGTTACCCAATGAAGAAAACTACGGCTTAATGTCCTAACAGTGGTGCTATTTTCATAAAGCTCCTAACTTTTTGATTGTTCTCCCTCTTTTCTCTTACCAATTTTTGCAGACTATGATCACTATGATTAATCATGCCATTGGAGCATCTGGTGGTGTTAGCCAAGAATGCAAGGTCATGTGGGTCGAAAGATACTGGATTTACAATTATAGATTTTCTTTTAACAGAGGTACACAAACTATTGCTTTATTACTGATTATAATTTGAGGTTTTTAGATGATAAGTACATATATGTCAATTTTGGACTCTAAGCTAGATCACTTGTATTGCATTTTGGTAAGCCTGTATTGATTTCTCCAACTGAACTCAATAAAAATAGGCACAACCAAAGAAGATATGCTCCCAAATTAGATTGTACACCTTCGATGGAGCTCGTGGTGATAGGCCAGGCTCTTAGCTACATCAGATTACATTTGGGTGCGTAGTTGCTTTCTCAACATTCTTGACATCGTTATATTAACGTTAACACATAAGACTCCCTATATTGATATTATCATGAATCTTTTCTTCCTTATTTGACCTACTGATGCTATGAATTTTTATACATCATGGGTATTGAGAGTGTCGTAGATGAAAGCAATGGTAGGTCATCCGAATTTGGTGATGTTATGTGCTCTTCTTGTGAAATGGCAGTGGTGTGGATACAAAATCAGCTTAGGCAAAACCAGACGCAAGATCGTATTCTAAACTATGTCAATGAGGTATACTATATATATAAACCTTCTTGTTTAAGTCTTTTTATATACTCCTAATACAATTATACTTCTATTTCAACCAAAACATAGGAGGAAAATTGACTAAATGAGCTGAATAGTCTTTATTGATTATTATTTGTTAGTAATTTTTTATGGTTCATGTTGACGAGAGTTCTAAAAAAATTGCAGCTTTATGATGGTCTTCCTAGCCCAATGGGACAATCAGGTGTTGACTGCACCAATATTTCTTCCATGCCTAGTGTTTCCTTCACTATTAGTGGCAAAATTTTCAACCTTCCTACTGAGCAGGTATGATCAACCTAATTTCTATTTTGGTTGTTGTGTCCAACTTCCTCCATAGGTCATTATTTATGCAGATTTGATAGGCGGGGAATGTATCATTCTTCTCAATTACATTGGCTTATATACACAAGCATCCTAATTTACAGTGTACATTAGTACCACGTTGCAACTCTATTGTCTTTTTCTACTTATGAGCAATACGGTGTACATTAGTACCACGTAGGAACTCTATTGTCTTTGTGTATTGATTTTGGTACTAAGTGCCTCTGGTGACCTATTAGCTTCATTTTCCTGACTTTGATATTATTTTTAAATATGTGCAGGAAGACTACTTCTACGACCTGCCTTACAATACTGGGTATCAAATTTTTGTGCTACGTTTACGGAAGACAAATGACGAAATTATGAAGTGTACTCTCTCTCTATATATATGTAGATATATACTTTGATTGAAGAACTGTGGTAGCTTTAGATGGTTAATTGTAAAGATAATGAATGATTATGTAGTGGATAATTTTATTAAGTTAATAATATTTTAGTTTTTTGTATTTTTGCCATTATTTGCTAGGGGACATTAAGCCAGCCAGGTACACAAAAAGAATATCAAATTTTGATGTGGCAACTATATAATTTGTTACCAAAGCATTGAACAAGTTTTAATATAGCAACAACTTTTATACATTTAGCAACAAATTTTCATTGCTAATCGCATTAAAAATATAATATTTGGCAACGAAAAATTAACCTAATAACAATGGAGAGGATATTGTTGCTAATACTAACATAAAGGTAACATTTTTTTATCATTGCAAATCATATCAACTTTCGTTGCACATATAAAGAAATGGCAACATATAATGTCGTTGCTAATTGAGGACTTTCGTTGCTATTGAAAAATAACCAGAAACACGCATTTTCGTTGCTGATTCAGCATAATGTCGTTGCCAAATAATATAATCAGCAACGAAAATCATTGCTAAAAAGTTTACATTCCGCAATGAAAGCAAGCTTAGGCAAAAATTTTCATAATTTACTGCAACGAAAAATGTCGTTGCAAAATGGTGTCAATTGCAACGAAAATGCATGGTCGTTGCAAAAAAAAGAGTTCATTTCGTTGCCAATTAGCAGCCTTTTGCAACGAAATGGGGTTTTTAGCAACGAAATTTTAATTATTCTGCAACGATACATTTTGTTGCTAAAGGATCGATGTCTCTGAGCAAAGGCCAAATTTCGTTGCAAAATGTATTACTTTTGGTAACGAAAAAAAGAGTTCATTGTGGAACAATTAGCAACGCTCATTGAGCAACGAAAGACGCAACGACAATAAAGTCGTTGCCAAAACCCTTTTGCAACGAAATTTGACACCTTTAGCAACGAAAATTGGTTGTTGCTGAAGTCCCATATTTTTGTAGTGTAATATTTTGAGTAGATAATATTGCTAAATGTGTATATGCATGAGTTTTAAGAAAATTATTATTATTATAAACTAATTGAAATAAATTTATTATTAGTGTTTGTAGTAAAAGTTGTGAAATTTACTTTTCTCTATGTATAACAAATTAGTTGTAAATTAATTTATTTTGAGAATAAAATAAAATTATGTTCTTCTTGAACAAAATTATGCATATAAATTTGAGGTAATATTTAGTGTGCAATATTACTTGGTATTTGTATGCATGAATTTTGAGATATATTACTTTGTTTGTAGATAATAAATTAATTATCAACTAATTGTTAGAAGAGATATTGTAGAAGTAGATTTGGTTTAGTAAATCTTGTATACAATATGATTTTGATGTTGAGAAAACACTTAGAAATGATATTCGTATTATTTTTGGGATAATCATAATTGATCTATTTTGATTTATTTTTATGTGTTCTTCTTGTCCAAGAAGTAGTAAATTTTAATGTGATTATATGAATTTTGTATATTCTAATCGAGGTAAATATTTTATTTTTTGACTTTTTATAAATATAGTGAAGTTCAAGTATTTCATATTATTATGATAATTGTCTTGAATTCTATATTTATAATTTTCAAATGATATAACGTTTATGGTATTTCATTTCTAAGTTGGGATAAGAAAACACTTGAGGATATACTAATTCATGTGTGTAAATTCTATTTGCTTTCTACATAAATTAATTTTGTTTGTGATAAATAATTTTATTTCTAAGAAAGTAAATATAAATTTTTATATTTTTTGATTTATATACAAATAAATTTGTGCAATATATGAGTTGTGATATAATTTGTATATAATGAATTTTATACTATTTACATAGAGTCAAGTTTACGTGTTGGTATACTTAAAAATTGTACATGTATAATTTTAAGTGCTTATTTTAAATAATTTTTTGGATTTGAGATTTTATGTAATTCAGAAAATAAGAGCTTGTTTTCTTATGTGGGGGTGTTCTAAAAGATTCTTAAGTTGAAGAAATCTTTATATGAATAAATAATACATAAAATGTACAAGAACTAATTATTTTTTGTTTTGAGAAGTGTTCCTTAATATTCTTATTTGGAAGTAATATTTATAGGAATATTGTCACATAAAATGTCAATTAATATAACATTTATTTTAAGTAGTGAGCATATTATTGTGAAGTGAAATTATTCAATGAGATTTCAATTATTTAGAAGTGTGGGGGTGATTCTTTAAGATTTTATTTATAGACTAAATTTAGTCTTTGAACTATTTAGAGCATAGTTTTATTTATGTAAGAAATAGTAAGGCTGGATTTCTTGTTGCGAAATTCAATTTGATTTTGTAGTCCTATGAAATGAAAGTCTTTGAAACACAAATTTTTGAATAATATTGATGTGTGAACTTATTTCACTTAATTAATTATCTAAGGTTCTACAAAGTTATAAAATTAACCTAGAAAGAACAATATTGATTTGGTAAAGGAAATCAATATAATAATTTGGTAAATAAAATACCTATTTTATTAGCCTAAATATGATCCAAAATATTTATTGTGATTTAGTTCAATAGTGAGATTGAAACTAAATTAAAAATATTAAAATGGATACAGATTAGGTGATAATATGTGCATATTTACCTTGAGATTCTATTAGATATAGAATTATTTATATGTTTACACGAACAATATAATTGTATAAACTATAATGTGATAGTTTTGGTGTATATTGATGATATGGTTATCATTTTACATAGTATTGTTAACGTAAACGTGTTTAAGACATATTTATTTTTTGTCTTTATATTGAAAGACTTATAAAATAAATGTTATCTTATTATCATGTGAAAACATAGTGAGGATTTCAACTAAACCTGAACTAAGTTTGATAACCTTGGGATTGAAGAATTTAATAATTCTTTAATAAAGGTGGTACACTGGATGTTAATTCTGATATTGCTATTGCAAATCTAATGTACACATGCGCTAGTGGGAGCCTTATGTTTGATATGCAATTCACGAGATCAAATACTACCTATAGTTTTAAACTTAGTATATCAATGATTTAAAATTGGTTTTTGTTAGATTTCTCAATGTTTTAATAGATCACATAAATGTCACTTATATTTTAATGAGGGAAATTATAAATTTACAAGTAGGTGAATTTTCATCCAATCTTGGGCATTATTTTTTAGATGAGAAAGAAACAAATGAGTATTTTCCATTTCACAATATGGATCTAATGTTATTAATCTTTCATAGTTGGTTGTGATCTTGATTAATTAAGTAAGAAACTATTCACAAGTAGGCGAATATATTCTTATATTTCCACAAGTAGGTGGATATATTATTACTCTTTGTGAAGGGTATAATTTACTTTAAGTAATATTATTGCTTTATATGATGTAGAAAGCAATTGAAATCAAAATTTGTTGTTGAAACATCAAATTGTGGCCACTTCCAAAATTGTTTTGTTCATTATATTGTGATAATGAAATTGTTTTTGTATAGAGTATATGAGATTACCTTTAAAGGTAAGTCTTGATATGTTGGTCATAAATGTATTTTTGTTAGACAATTGATACAGAAGGTATCATAATTCACTACAACAAAAAGGCTTATCAGCAACCGCATACGGTCGTAGATGAGCATTAGCGACCGATTGCGGTCGCTGATAGTAGTTGTAGATAATTTGGTCGCTGGTTGGACACCAGCGACAATTATAAGTAATCGACTTCTCAGCGACCACCATCAGCGACCAAATTTGTCGGTAATCTGAGTCATGGTGAGTCAGTTGTCAGGAATGATGTGGCACGTGTCGTGTCGATCAAAGAATAATATGATCAAGGCTTCATCACTAAGTTCCCAAAGGCCATCAACGACCGCTCTTTGTATTAGCGACCGCATGCGGTTGCTGATGTTGATATTTTTTAAAAATATTTTTTCCTATTTTATAGATTTCCCCAAAAAAATATACCCTGCTTTGTACCTGCTTTCAATCCCAACACAACAATATATATAAGCATCCATATAAACATCCATCCATGATTTATATATATATCCCAACACATCCACGTACAACAGTAAGACCCCAACTTTTATGAATAAAGATTAATTTTTCTCAAAATATATATTTTGAATATTATGGTGTGGATTTGATATAATATTATAGTTATGAGTAATATTTATAAATTTTGCAAAGTAAGCAAATTGTTATAAAATATTCGATTGGTCGGGGAATATTCATTTTAACAGGGAATATTCGTACGACGACACAATCATTGGTGGACCCCACAATGGAAGTATTGTCGTAGTTAGAAAATGACAGAAATGTCTTTTTATAAACATAACGGCGAAAGTGTTACCGTTAAACTGCTGATATACTCGGTGGTAAAAGTACAGTAATACGCGTGGTTGCATAGTAGCACACGATATTGTACAGTATCTTTAATTATTGATGCTTATGTGAGAAGTCACTCAGTTATACTCAATTATTGCTACAGTAATTGCTACATACTATCTCTCATATTATTGATTCAATTATTGTTATAATATCATCTGCATAATATTTTATATTATGAAATCAATAATTGAGATGACAAAGTTATACATATTATTATTTGCATTATTGACGATGTCTAAAAAGTTCTATCGAGGAAATGAGTTTGGTCACCTAATTGCGCGCCAATAGGGAGAAATTCTTATCAGAAAGACCCCTCTTTCCTGGGAATGGCCTAATTGTTAAATATTGTGAGTTATAATATTAATGATGAATAAGTTCGTGTTGATTAAAGATGAAATTGTTGATAAAAATATTTCCATTGTGTTGGGATTATTAGTGTTAGTGGAAATTGACATTTATTTCGATAATAATTGATTTCTGGATGTTAAATTGACCAAACGGGTAATTAATCGGATAAATGAACAATTAATTGCTATTGGTTCACATGCAAATTACTGTTGGTTCACATGTATAGAACTATTGGTTCATATGTATTTACTATTAGGGGAGGTGGTGCAAGATTGATAATACTTGCATGACTAAATTAAAAATAGAGGTATAGATGAAGGTAATATACTGTAATAATTCGAGCCCCTAATCGTGCAATTATCGAAACTATATTTTCCTATAAATAGAAGCTCATTCTTCTATTATTCTCACCAATTCACTAAGACTCACACGAGCAATTATAAAGAGAGAAGCTATAAAGAGAAAGAAGAAGAATATTTTGCTACTTCACTATTCCAGTATCCAGTCTTCTTCTAAGGTAAGGGATATTATTTTTTGTAGTATTCGTATGAAATAATATTTTCTTCCATACTCTGTAGTATATAAGTAATATTATTTCGTTTCGTATTCCTAATTCTACCCTCATTTTGTTAAAGTATTGCTTCTATACTCCGTGAAATTAGTAGAATATCCTTGAAATTTGAGCTTCATCTAGTATCGTTTCACAAGGATATTTTTCTAAACATTCTTGTTAAATTTTAAGCTTTTCATACCGGAGTAATATTCATGGGTACTATTCATTTATACGATACTATTCACAAAATACTATTCATAAATTACTATTCATGGGTACTATACAAAAAGTACTATTCACGGGGTACTATTCCTGAAGTACTATTCATGGGATACTATTCATTCAGGTACTATTCATGACAAAAATTAATTTCTTTTCTGTCCAAATCATTTTTGATACAATATTATTCTTAAATTTTACTCTACAAAGCAGTATAATGTTGACAATTTGGACATTATTAAGTTTTGGATAAATTAAATTATAAATATTTAAAAATCTATCCTTTGCTTTCTTTCAATTGAATTCTTATATCATTGTCATCATCCTAATGCTTATATTGTGATGAAAGTCATCTTTGGTCGTAGTGCATAGATGCACTATTGATTGGTATGATTATGATCAGGGATCATTCAATATAATCATGACCCGTAATGTTATAAATGATATGGTAAAAGTCCTCATTGGCCCGTAGTGCATTGATGGACAGTTGCTAATATGATCATGACCGTTGGTGATTACACGAATATCCTTGGCCCATAGTGCATTGATAATTCATGGATGTGATACTGATGAATATCATTGGCCCGTAGTGCATGGATAATTCATTGATGAGGATTATTTATTGAGCCGAGTCTCAGCGATAAAGTTGATGATAAACTTTTTAAATCAATGAAGATAGTAGATATCATGCTCTACTTGACTCTTCTAATGGATTGCTTGTTCCGCTGCAGTTAAACTTATTGTTTATTATCAGTTTAACACTGTTGAAGGCTAACGATAATTTATTCTGCATTATCTTAGTCATAATATTTCTTACTGGACTAGTTGAGCTCACCCTTTTGCTTTCATTGTTCTCTTTAGGAAATGAGAATATAGCTGAGACGAGTCGGGGAATGGAGTGACGGTCCAGATAGGTGGCTATAATAGTCCTCACTATTATATGAAATAGTGTGATAATAATTGTAATGAGAATTTTATTTGAGTTTGGATACTGTTTATGAGACAATATCCGTGTGAAAACTCTCAGCTACGCTTTGTCGTGTTGTATAAATGAAGTTTGTATTTGTATTTTGTACCATGTATTTGGCGACTCATAATGGGTGATGTATACCTATTTTGGGGGCATCACAGTTGGTATCAAAGCTTAGGGATATGATCCCTGGCTGAGATGTGAGACTAGAACTAGGAGGGGAGAGACGGGTAATTCCTTCGCTAGTATGACCTACCTAAGTTAATTTGTTTTTTAATTGGTCAGTCAGAGTATAGGGATAATATGTGGTATGTCAATTAACCCTTGTTTTGTGGCAGTGTTTGAAAATGGCATCTGAAAATGTTGAGATAAGCAATAAAGCACATGAGACCGTTGAGTCACCAACGATCAATACCCAGGATAATGTGCATCAGGAAGGCAATAATCCTCAGGTAAACAACAACACCGATCAGATGATGAAAGATGAGATGTTTAGAGGCTTTATGCAATTCATACAACATCAGGCGAGAGATACTCCTGTTCAAAATGCAGGCGGAAACACTGACAACTCTCAGATGGTTACCGCTAAGCAGTTCAAGGAGCTGGGACCACCGGAGTTTGTGGGAAAGCCAGAACCACTTAAGGTAGAGACGTGGATAAAGTAGATCACCAAGATATTTGATGTCTTGAGATGCTCCGAGGAGAAAAAGGTTCCCTTTGCCACCTTCATGTTGCAAGGAGAGGCAGATCATTAGTGGGAATCTGTAAAACGTACCCAGCCTGCCGCACTGAAGATGTCTTGGGAGAAGTTCCAAGAACTGTTCAACGACAAGTACTTTCCCAAAAATATTCGTTACATGAAGGAGGTGGAGTTCATCAAGTTGGAGCAAAACAATATGATCGTGTCGCAGTACGAAGCTAAGTTTGCTGAGTAGTCCTGGTTTGCGTCCCATTTGGTTGATAATGAGGAGCGTATGCCGTGGATGTTTCTAAGAGGTTTGAAACCTGAAATACGTCAATACCTCATTTCTCACAAACTGTGTTTGTATTCAGATGTTGTGAATAGGGCTCAGTTATTGGAGCACGATAATGAGTCAACCCAACCAAGATAGAGCAGCCAATAAAATGATAATACCAGTGGTAGCAGTCATTGAAGCGGTGACAACAAACGTGGAGGGAATCAACATGCCAGAAATGGTAACCACTTCGGTGGTAATCATGGCCAAGATAATAGAAGTGAAAATTTCAAGAAGAGGAGATTCAATAATGATGGAAAGACGTCAGCACCAGCAACCGGTTGTTAAGGAAGGAGAACGACCACCGATCGTATGCTTCAAATACAGAGGGGAGGGACACATCAGTCCAAACTGCACGATGCAGTCCAAAGCGTGTTATAATTGTGGAAGAGAAGGTCACCTAGCCCAATTTTGTCGTGCAACGAAGTCAAGTCCAGCTGGGATGGAGGCACCAAAGGCCATCCCAGACAAGACAAAACCGGTAGTTCAAGGGAGAGTGTTTGTCGTGACCTCCCAGAAAGTGAGGAACCCGAATGACGTTATCACGGGTAAGCTAATCATAAACTCTTGCAAAATCTATACCTTATTTGATAACGGTTCTACCGATTCTTTTATTTCTCCTACTTGCGCTTAACGTTTAAATTTAACTTTGGAGAAATTAGACTTTGACTTATCTGTTGAAACTTTGTTGGGAGAGACCTTCATTACATCCACTGTTTATAAGTCTTGTTTGATTCAAATCGGCAACCACACGTTACCTGGAAGAAACTAAATTTTCAGAAAATATTAAAATAAGAAGATAAAATTCTTAAAGCATGAGATGGGTTCGAACAAGAATATATTTGTGATACGAGGTATGTAGTATTGTGTTACATAGGGTAATATGAGCTATGTAATAAGTGATGTTGTGTTTAATAAATAGGGTAAAATGTAAATGTGACCACTGAACTTTAGGTGTTTTTGAGTATTGAGTCCTTTTCTTTTGGTCAACGCAAATCGAGCCCGTTTCTGTTCGAAAATTTGGATATTGAGCCCCCAGACGCCACATGTGCATTAACCTGCCTACGTGGCGTCTACGTTGCACACATGGCAGATCTGACGTGGCAGATATTGAACTTAATCCCAAAAATTATGTTGCTGCAAAGATTCAAACTTGAGAGCTCTAGCTTATAACTTGCATCCAATGACCAACTGAGCAAACATGCTTAGTTGCTAAAATTTTACAAGAATTAATATTTATAACTGAACAAATCATTTCCCCCAAATAATAATAATAATAATAATAATAATAATAATAATATATGGGAAACTACGGAGGACCTCAAAAAGTATATTTAAAAGTAGGCTATATATAGCTATTGAGTAAATGTCAAGAAAGGAACAAATCATTTTTATTTTTATTGGTAGTAGTAATATTTTGTTTGATCTTTTATTTGTGATATTCATTATCATGGCACGCTTAATCTTATCTTTTTCCATTTGTCGCCAACTCTCTCTTTTACCGTCTTCTTATATATAATTAGTTAATTACCCTTTCTAGTTTCTAAGCTTTCCAAATCTTAAACGAGTGCTTAATTATAAAATTATTACCATAGAAAATAAGACATTAAAAAAAAGAGAAAAGAAACCAATGGAATTAATGATATTGCAGTGAGTTTTATGTATTTTTAACTAGAATTTAAATTTGATGATTTTACAAAAATGTTACTATTTAGTTATTAATTACAGTAACACCTCTTTAAAAAAAATGTATGCATTCGCTGATTATAGTATGCGAAAAGTATAAACTAAGTAAAATAGTATCACTTGCAACTGATCAAAAACCGTAAAGAAGGAAGCGATAAATATTAATCCAACCGTTTAAAATTATTTGATCATTGTTGACTTTTGAAAATAAATTTGAGACAATTTCAAATTCAATTAAAAATTATGAAATAATAAAGTTTACAATGAGTATTCATCATTGTATTAATTAATTAAAATTAAAAAAATTTATATTGATTTTGAAAATTTTAAAAAGTAAATTGAAGAAATTGGTGCGGTGGTAGATAAATTCATAGATTATATATATAGCAAATACACATGCAACGACTACAATAGAATAACAGAAACGATATCAAAATATATATAATATGTTGGCGAGTTTCCCATATATTTAATACTAATACTACTAATAATAATAATACTATTTTATAATACTAATACTATTTTATTTTATTATTTTATTTTTATTTTTATTATTATTGTTAGTATTGTTAACTTATTATTATTGTTATTGTTATTGTTGTTATTATTATTATTGTTATTGGGGGAAATGATTTATTCAGTTATAAATATTAATCCTTGCAAATTTTTAGCAACTAGGCTTGTTTGCTCAGGTGGTTATTGGATGCAAGTTATAAGCTAGAGGTCTCAAGTTCTAATCTAGGGGCTCAATATCCAAATTTTCGAACAGAAAGGGGCTCGATTTGCGTTGACCTAAAGAAAATGGCTCAATACCCAAAAACACCTAAAATTCAGTGGTCACATTTGCATTTTACCCTTAATAAATATATATCATTATTATATATTTGTTATAAATTGTAGAGATGAATTAGTAAGAAGATGGATAAGATTTATATATTGACATGAAATAATTTATGTGAAATTATTTTATCATAGTAAGTTGGTGACATTAAATATATTTGATAATCACCAATTCCTTGAGTATATATACGAGGAAGTATCAAGTCTAAGGCAATGCAATCGTACCCTTTAATGGTTGTTGTATATGAACTGGGCTAAACGATTCCTTCAGAGAGCGGAGGTATATACGAATTAGTAACCGATCTAACTCACTGTGAAAATAGTGTAGACGAGACAAACTAATTTGTTGGTTGTTTGTGGAAAACCACTAAGTGTACTATATTGAATACCATTAAAGACTCGATGTGTGCTAGGTTTGGACTTGTATATGTGTACGTTATTAACGAGAGAAGAAAGTCGATATATCTTTAGATAAATATTGGTTAGAGATTTATTGACTAATATTGGGATATGGATAAATGTATAGATTAAATAAAGAAGAGTTGAACTTGAAGTTTAATCTCTAAATTATTGAAGAATGTAGTCATTGGAGATTCATTTTGGTTAGTATAATGAGATAACATGTGTGACGCCCCCAAAATTAGGTATACGTCACCCATCTTGGGTCGCCACTTACATGGTACATAAATTCAAATACAACTTAATAATACAACTGTCGTGTACAATACGACAAAACATAAATTGTGAGTTTGAATACAAATATTGTCTACTAGAGATTATACAAACTCAAAAGGAGTCCTTATTACAATTATTATTACACTATTTCACAGAATAGTGAGGACTACTAATGCTATCATCCGTCCGTCTACCCGCTTCCCGACTAGTCCCCCTCGCTACGTTCTCATTTCTCAAGAGAACAATAAAAGTAAAAGGGTGAGCTCAACTACCCCAAGAGGAAATATTATGACTAAGATAATGCGAATATATTATCGTTAGCCTTCAACAAAGTTGTTAAACCGATACAATATAACAACCATCAAGTTTAAGCTGCAATGAACAAGTAATCCATTAAAAGAGTCAAGTAGAGAATAAAATCTACTATCTTTTATGATTTAAAAGGTTTTTCATCACTTTTATCACGGAACTTAGCTTAATAAATAATCCACATCATCGAATCACCCCTGCACTACGACCAAGGATATTCTTTAGTATCACGACCACAATTATCCATGCATTTCTACGGGCCAAGAATATTTGTGTATTCAATAATGGTCATGATCATGCCAACAATCGTCCATCAATGCACCACGGGCCAATGAGGACTTTTACCACATCATTTGTAACATTACGGTCATGATTACAATCGAATAATCCTTGGTCATAATCATACCAAGTCCATCTATGCACTATAGGCCACAGATGACTTTCAACAAAATATAAACATGAGGATGATGACAATGATATAAGAATTCAATAAAACATGTTCAAGAATTATTTTATCGAGGAACTAATAACGTCCAAATTGTCAACATGATACTGCTTTGTAGAGTAAAATTCAAGAATGCTCAGAAGAATATTTCCATGAAAAGATACTGGATGAAGCGAAAATATTAAGGATATTCCACTAATTTCATGGAGTATAGAAGTTAAAACTTTAACCAACTGAGTATAATAAGGAATGAAATAACAAAAGAAATCACCGTGCATGCGATAGACCGCACAAAGCAAAAGTTATTCCAACAGTAATAATAAATAACGGAATCAGTCCCACAGAAAACGCATACATAGACAAGATATTCTAACAATAATAATAAAGGCGGAATCAGTCCGACGTAAAGCGCATGCATGTGATATTCCAATGTAATAATAAAAAGCGGAATCAGTCCGGCAGAAATGCATGCATGGATATTCCAATGTAATAATAAAGACGGAATCAGTGTCGGCGTAAAACGCACAAACAGGATATTCCAATGAATAATAAAGAGCGGAATCAGTCCCGGCGAGAACGCATGATGAGGATATTCCAACGAGAATAATAAAGACGGAACCCCAGTCCGGCCAGAGAACGCATGTGATGCATGTTCCAACAGAATGATAAAGAATGGAACAATGAGAAAAATTTCACCAAGTATAGGGTAGCCAGCACAGATACAAAGTTATTCCAACAGAATAATAAGAATGGAATAACAGAAGTTCTCTTCATAGATAAGAAAGAAATAATACTCCCTACGAGTACAACAAATAATATTCCCTACCCTGGAAAAAACTGGATACTGGAATAGTGAGGTAGCAGATTTCTCTTCTTCTTTCTCTCTATAATTTCTCTCTATAATAATCACTCTAAAGCTTTTGTGAATTGGTGAGAAATGAAAGAAGAATGAACTTCTATTTATAGGAAAATATATTTTCGATAATTGCACGTTTTGGGGCTCGAAAACTACAATACAATACCTCCAACTTTTCTTTCATTTTTAATTTAGTCCTGCAAGTATTATCAATCTTGCACCAACTCCCCTAATAGTAAATAATGTGAATCAATAGTTCAATCATGTGAATCAATAGTATAATCATGTGAAAAATACGAATTATAGTATAGTACCTCCATTTTTAACTTAGTCATGCAAGTATTATCAATCTTGCACCAACTCCTCTAATAGTAAATAATGTAATTCAATAGTACATACATGTGAACAAATAGTTATATAAAAATGTGAATTAGTAGCAATTAATTGGTCATTTATCCGATAAATTACCCTATTTATCAGTATAACCCCCAGACATCAATTATCATCGAAATAAATGTCAATTTTTACTAACACAAATAATTCCAACACAATGAAACCATTTTTATCAAAAATATAAATTTTGAAATTTTGAAGTTTGACTTTTCCCAAAAAAATCAACTGTTGACTTTTTGACCAAATAGTGAATTTCGGAAAATTTTGTGTTTATAGACTAATTGTACTAATTTCGTCATTCCGGACTCAAATATCACGTCCGCGTCTCCAAATTCAACTCCGAACAATATTCATCATTAATATTATAACTCACAATATTTATCAACCAGGTCGTTCCCAGGAAAGAGGGGCTTTCAATAAGGATTTCTCCTCATCATGCGCAATTAGGTGACCAAACCTCTCTTTGATAGAACTTCTAGACATTATAAATATTGCAGTTTATAATATGAATAACTTCGTCGTCTCAAGTATTGATTTAATAAAATAACATTTTATGCAGATGATACTGTGACAATAATCGAATCAATAATATGAGTGATATGATGCAGCAATTACTGTAGTAATAATTGAGTATAACTGAGTAACTTTTTACGTAAGCATCAATAATTAATACCGCGTGCTACTATACAACCACGTGTATTACTGTACTTTTACTACCGAGTAGTTCAACAGCTTTTTAATTAAGAACACTTGGTAGTTATTTTTATAAAAAGATAATTTCATCGTTTTCTAACTAATACAATACTTCCGTTGTGGGGTCCACCAATGATTGTGCCGTCGTACGAATATTCCCCGACAAAAAGAATATTCCCCGACCAATCGAATATTTTATAACAACTTGCATACTTTGAAAAATTTATAAATACTACCCACAACTATAACATTATATCAAATCAACACCATAATATAAAAAAAAAATTCGATAAATTTAAATCTTTATTCATAAAATCTGGGGTTTCACAATCTCCCCTCCTTATGAAATTTTGCCCTCGAAATTTACGTGCGCACTTGATATGCCAAAGAGCTGAGGATACCTTGACTTCATTTCAGATTTTAACTCTTGAAGTATAACCTTTGAGTATTGAATACGATCCTTCTTATCCATGATTTTAACACGTATCTCCTCATACGTTAAATCTTCTGCTATATCGTCTAGTTCTAATTTAATAATATAGTTCAGGTCGTCCACATATTTACGTAACATCGATACGTGAAAAACGTTATGAACACTTGACATACTTGGCGGTAAAACGAGTATATAGGCCACAGTTCCTACTCGATCGAGGATTTCAAATGGGCCAATTAAATCGAGGGTTGAGATTTCCTCTCTTCGTAGATTCTTGCTTCTAGAATAACGCCCTCTTGAACCTTCTTCATTCATCAGCTCCGGGTGTGTAGCTTGAGCGGATTTAACTTTATTGATTAAAGTCAATTCTAATCGTATATTCGTTATCTTCACGTGGGTTCCTAGAGTCTTTAACTCTATCTTCATCATTTGTAAGTCGTACGAAATGGGTCTTTGTGTTAACAACATCGCATTCATAAACGCATACGATCTTCTACTCAACGCGTCAGCTACCACATTCGTTTTCCCACGATGGTATTGAATGATACGATCGCAATCTTCAACAGCTCGAGCCAATATCTTTGGCGCATGTCACGTTCATTTTAGTTGAATAAATATTTGAGGGTTTTAGAAATGGGTTTTGTACTGGGGTCAATACAAAATTCGATTTCACGCTCTAGGGGTAGGCTAAGAAGTCTTCAAGAATACGTAAGGAAATTTATTAACAATAAAAATATCATTCAAAACTGTGACTCTCATCCAAGACTTGGGTAACACGTCACATTGATACCTATCAACTTGCAATCGTCATTCACAGCGTCGCCAAGTCTAGCTTCGGTGCATTCCACACAAGGAAGTAAACAACGAAAGGACCAGGGCTCTTTACTTATGGCTTGATATGACCATGATTGACTTTAGTGATTTGGTTGCTTGAATTCGCATAACAGGTTGGTTAGGAATATGAAAGCTAACAACCTTACGAAAAGCATGATGAGTAGTTAACCAATCGATTCCTAAAACCACATCAAAGGCAAGTATTTTCAAAGAGATACGATTGACAGGTAACGTGAAAGTGTTGACTTGAACAAGATTTATAAATAGTGGAGGTAATGAAGGTTTCTCCCAACTGAGTTTCAACAGATAAATCAAAATCTAACTTCTCTGGAGTTAAATTCAAACATTGAACACAACTAGGTGAAATAAAAGAGTGAGTAGAACCGGTATCTAACACGGTATAAACTTCGCAAGAGTTTATGACTAACATACCCGTGATAATTTTATTTAGGTTCCTCGTCACGAAAAAAAACGTTCTCTCTTAAACTATCGGCTTTGACTTTTCTAGGATGGCCTTTGGTGCCTCCATCCTAGCTGAACTTGTCTTCGGTGAACGATAAAATCGGGCTAAGTGACCTTCACTTCCATAATTATAACATGTTTTGGATGGCATCGCACAGTTTCGACTGATGTGTCCCTCCCCTCCGCATTTGAAGCATATGATAGGTGGTCGTTTTCCTTCCTTAACAACGGGTGCTGGTGCTGACGTCTTTTCATTATTGTTGAATCTCTTCTTCTTGAAATGTCCATTCTTATTATTTTGACCATGATTACCACCGAAGTGGTTACCATTTCTGGCATGTTGATTCCCTCCATGTTTATTGTCACCGCTTTGATGATCAATTATCACCAAGATTATCATTTTACCGCTTTGCTCTCTTTTGGTTTGCGTTGACTCGTTATCGCGCTCCACTAACTGAGCCCTATTTACAACATCTGAATACAAACACAATTTATGAGAAATGAGATATTGGCGTATCTCCGGCTTCAAACCTCTTAAAAACATTCGCGTCATTCGCTCCTCATTATCGACCAAATGGGATGCAAACAAGGATAACTCCGCAAATTTAGCCTCGTATTATACACGGTCATATTGTTTTGTTCCAACTTGATAAACTACACCTCCTTCATGTGACGAATACTTTAGGAAAGTACTTGTCGTTGAGCGACTCTTGGAACTTCTCCCAAGACATCTTGAAAAGTGCGTCAGTCGAGTACATTTTCTGATTCCCACCCGGTGATCTCGCCTCTTCACGCAACATAAAGGTGGCAAAGGGAACCTTTTGCTCCTCGGAGCATCCCAAGACATTAAATATCTTGGTGATCTGCTTTAACCACGTCCCTGCCTTAAGTGGTTCTGGCTTTCCCAAAAACTCCGGTGGTCCCAGCTCCTTGAATTGTTTAGCGGTGACCAACTGTGGATTGCCATTGTTTCCTCCTGCATTATGAACATGAGTCTCTCTCGTCTGGTGTTGCATAAATTCTAAAAAGCTCCTAAACGTACCGTCGTTCATCATTTGGTCAGTGTTGTTATTTACAGGAGGATTATCGCCATCCTGTTGAACATTGTCCTGATTATTGATCTGTGGAGACTCAACGGTCTCCTGTGCTCCATTGCTATTCTCAACATTCTCGGATGTCATTTTCAAATACTGCCACAAAACAAGAGTTAATTAACATATCACATATTATCCCTATACTCTGACCGACCAATTAAATATCAAATAAACTTAGGTAAGTCATACTAGCGAAGGAATTCCCCGTCTCTCCCCTCCTAGTTCTTATCTAACATCTCAGCCAGGGATCATATCCCTAAGCTTTGATACCAACTGTGACGCCCCCAAAATTAGGTATACGTCACCCATCTTGTGTCGCCACTTACGTGGTACATAAATTCAAATACAACTTAATAATACAAGCTGTAAATCAGGTACAATACGACAAAACATAAACCGTGAGTTTGAATACAAATATTGTCTACTAGAGATTATACAAACTCAAAAGGAGTCCTTATTACAATTATTATTACACTATTTCGCGAATAGTGAGGACTACTAATGCTATCATCTCGTCCCATCACCCGGTTCCCCGACTAGTCCTCGCTACATTCTCATTTCCTGAAGAGAACAATAAAAGTAAAAGGGCGAGCACAACTAGCCCAGTCGGAAATATTATGACTAAGATAATGCAGAATATATTATCATTAGCCTTCAGCAGTGTTAAACTGATACAATATAACAACCATCAAGTTTAACTGCAGCGGAACAAGTAATCCATTAAAAGAGTCAAGTAGAGAATAAAATCTACTATCTTTTATGATCTAAAAGGTTTCTCATCACTTTTATCGCTGGAACTCAGCTTAATAAATAATCCACATCATCGAATCACCCCTGCACTACGACCAAGGATATTCTTTAGTATCACGACCACAATTATCCATGCACTACGAGCCAAGAATATTTGTGTATTCTATAATGGTCATGATCATGCCAACAACTGTCCATCAATGCACTACGGGCCAATGAGGATTTTTACCACATCATTTGTAACATTAGGGTCATGATTACACCGAATAATCCCTGGTCATAATCATACCAAGTCCATCTATGCACTATAGGCCACAAATGACTTTCAACAAAATATAAACATGAGGATGATGACAATGATATAAGAATTCAATAAAACAAGTTCAAGAATTATTTTATCCAGGAACTAATAACGTCCAAATTGTCAACATGATACTGCTTTGTAGAGTAAAATTCAAGAATGCTCAGAAGAATATTTCCATGAAAAGATACTGGATGAAGCGCAAATATCAAGGATATTCCACTAATTTCATGGAGTATAGAAGTCAAAACTTTAACCAACTGAGTATAATAAGGAATGGAATAACAAAAGAAATCACCAGGCATGCGATAGACTGCACAGGTAGGTTATTCCAACAGAATAATAAATAACGGAATCAGGTCTGGCGTAAAACGCACAGACAAGATATTCCAATAGAATAATAAAGACAGAATCAGGTCCGGCGTAAAAAGAACTGACAAGATATTCCAACAGAATAATAAAGACGGAATCAGGTTCGACGTAAAATGCACAGACAGGATATTCCAATAGAATAATAAAGACGAAATTAGGTCCGGCGTAGAACGCACAGACAAGATATTCCAACAGAATAATAAAGACGAAACTAGGTCCTGCGTAAAACGCACAGACATGATGTTCCAACAGAATGATAAAGAATGGAACAACAGAAGAATTTCACCAAGTATAGGGTAGCCTGCGTATATAGGTTATTCCAACAGAATAATAAGAATGGAATAACAGAAGTTCTCTTCATAGATAAGAAAGAAATAATACTCCTATTTAGTACAACAAATAATATTCCCTACCTTGGAAAAAACCGGATATTGGAATAGTGAGGTAGCGTATGATTTCTCTTCTTTCTCTCTATAATTTCTCTCTATAATAATCGCTCTAAAGCTTTTGTGAATTGGTGAGAAATGAAGGAAGAATGAACTTCTATTTATAGGAAAATATATTTTCGATAATTGCACGTTTTGGGGCTCGAAAACTACAATACAATACCTCCAACTTTTCTTTCATTTTTAATTTAGTCCTGCAAGTATTATCAATCTTGCACCAACTCCCCTAATAGTAAATAATGTGAATCAATAGTTCAATCATGTGAATCAATAGTATAATCATGTGAAAAATACGAATTATAGTATAGTACCTCCATTTTTAACTTAGTCATGCAAGTATTATCAATCTTGCACCAACTCCCCTAATAGTAAATAATGTGATTCAATAGTACACATATGTGAACAAATAGTTATATAAGCATATGAATTAGTAGCAATTAATTGCTCATTGATCCGATAAATTACCCGATTTATCAATATAACCCCCAGACATCAATTATCATCAAAATAAATGTCGATTTTCACTAACACAAATAATTCCAACAAAATGAAACCATTTTTATCAAAAATATAAATTTTGAAATTTTGAAGTTTGACTTTTCCTAAAAAAGTCAACTGTTGACTTTTTGACCAAATAATGAATTCCGGAAAATTTTGTGTTTATAGACTATTTTTACTA
Organism: Panax ginseng; assembly: GCA_020205605.1. Taxonomy (NCBI): domain Eukaryota; kingdom Viridiplantae; phylum Streptophyta; class Magnoliopsida; order Apiales; family Araliaceae; genus Panax; species Panax ginseng. The sequence goes on from CM035136.1 coordinate 48,741,203, forward strand.
ATTTCATCGTTTCGGACTCAAATATCACGTCCGCGTCTCCAAATTCAACTATGAACAACATTCATCATTAATATTATAACTCACAATATTTATCAACCAGGTCGTTCCCAAGAAAGAGGGGGCTTTCCAATAAGGATTTCTCCCTACTGATGCGTAATTAGGTGACCAAACCTCTCCTTGACAAAACTTCTAGACATTGTAAATTTTTCAATTTATAATATGAATAACTTTGTCGTCTCAAGTATTGATTTAATAAAATAACATTTTATGCAGATGATACTGTGACAATAATGAATCAATAATATGAGAGATATGATGCAAAGAATTCTCGTAGCAATAATTGAGTATAATCGAAGGTGACTTCACGCAAGCATCAATAATCAAAACCGTGTACTACTATGCAACCATGCAGACATCTTTGTACTTTTACTACCGAGTAGTTCAACGGTTTTAACGGTAACACTTCACCGTTATTTTTATAAAAGATAATTACATAGTTTTTAACTACGACAATACTTACATTCAGGGGTCCACCAATGATTGTGCCGTCGTCTGAATATTCCCTGAACAAAAAGAATATTCCCCACCAATTGAATATTTTATAACAACTTGCATACTTTGAAAATTTATAAATACTACCCACAACTATAACATTATATCAAATCCACACCATAATATAAAAAAAAAATATTTCGATAAATTTAAATCTTTATTCATAAAATCTGGGGTTTCACAATATGTATGAAGCATGTTAAAGGATTTGCGAGTTAAGTTCATTTCCTTTGAAGCATAACATGTATCAACGTCTCGACTTAAGGTAGGCGATGCCGCCACTCTCAAGCCTAAGACTAAAGTCTTAATTTTCGCAAATACATTCAGAGATAGTTCATGATGAGTTTGTGTAATCGGATGAGTTGTGTAATTTGAACTATAGGAATTGTATATTAGTGGAAAATATGTTATCATATGGGTCATATTTGATATTTATAGTGTCCATGAATGGATTAAGATAGCAAAGCATGAATTGAATGAGAGTTAGTTATGGAAATTAACTAAACAAGAATAAATATTAGTTAACTTAAATTAAGTGAAAAGTTATATTATGGAATAGTATAATTTAAGTATTAAAGCCATATGTGGCAGTGGCGTGATATTAAATTGAATAGAAAGGATTAATTCACTTACATAAGATGGTGAGTTATTATATGTGTTTAACATAAGAGGATGGAAGGAATATGTTAATTTTGTATTTTAAATACATTACATATTATTGTAATATTTGATGGATAAGTGATTAATAAAAAGAAGTACCAATATAATTATAAATGAATATAGGTTAGAGATGGAGGGATTAGATTAACACTTAAGATGTGGCTGAATATAGAGATGGAAGAAGTTGTCTTGGGACAATCGTATATTGCATTAAGGTAAGGTGTGACACCTAAATCTTATATTAAATAAATATTAAAATAATGTAGAATTAGGGACAAGCCAAACGTGTCCTAGACCCCTAATATTTTATTATAAAAATAATGAGTTTGAATTATATATAACTCCAATAAATGAGATAAATGAGTCTCGTGTGGCCTGAGTATTAAAGTTAAACTAGACTGAAGGTTTAACTGAAATTATTAAAAGATAATTAAGGGAAAGATAATAAATGATTGATATTAATCATTGTGATATTTAAGTGTGATAGAAAATAATTGGTTGGGAATATCCAACTGAATTATATTTAGCTCATTTAAAATATTATATGGACTAGCCCAAATGTACATGGATTATATGATGTGAGTACATAAATAATCCCTAAATTTCCTAAAATGGTAACAATTGTACATTAAAATTCATTTTTGGGAAGCAAAGTAACTAGTTAATCCATTAGCTGAGAAATAAGATTTATCAGTTGAACAAAAACTTGCTCAAACTTCAATTGCGTAACCTTTAAGAAGTGTACAGTGACCTCAAACATAGGTGATCATTGCTATGGAGATGGTTGAGAAGTGGTAGTTAAACAACTCTTAATTAACCAATGTTTTCTCCTTCTACACCATGGATTTCAACTTCAGTGTAAATCCAAAATCCAATCCATCATTTCTCTATATAAAGCAACTACATTCTTCATTTTTACGTTGCTGAGTTTTGTCTGTGAAACCTTGAGAAATTGAGTCTGAGAATATGTGGTTCGAAGAGGAGTCTAGCAATCTCAGAAGGGAGAAATTAAGTAAACTAATCAAAAGGTATGATTCTAATATATATGTTCTTGATTTCCTAGTTTGAAATTCCTTAGAAATGTCAAGAAATAGTTACTTTTGAGTCATAAATTTGATGGCTAAGGATTGTTGTAATCCTTGAATTGTTGCTAGATATTGTTAATATAGTTAAATATGAAAACAACGAAAGTTAAACAGACCAATTTGGTTGAGAAACGAATTCGTAGTGAATGAATTCGCTAAACTTTTCAAAACATGAAAATTTAGTTTGAACATGAGTTTTGGATTAATAATTGGGTTAGTTAATGTTTTTCAAGTGTTATAATTATTCTGTAGATGAGTAGCTAAGAGTTTAACGAGTTCAATGAATCGAAAATCAACCAATTCAGACTTAAAATGAGGAAGTTATGGCAGAAACTGTAAACTGGGCGAGGCCAAGCGTTGGCGTGCCACCCAGGAGTGCCGGCATGAAGCTGGGAATTGCCTAATGGCGCGGGCGCACTGACATGGGGGAGAAAATGGGCGCGACCACGCCCAAAGTGTGACTGGTGTGACTATTTTGACCTATTTTGGTAAAACGACCATTACTCTTTCATACTGACTCCGATTGAGGCGATTCAAAATGATCCGGAATGAGGACTAATATTTCTACAACTTTTGTTCTTTACGATTTTCAATTTGAGGTCGTTAGGAGGGGTAACAATAGTCATCTTTAGAACTATTGTGTATTATGAGGCAATCGGAGGGTGTCGGGCATGCACGTATGCAAGTGTAGTGCTCCCGACGATGGAATATGTTGTTCTAAGTGATAAAACATAAATATGCATGATAATAGACATGTCATATAACTAAGGTTACTTTACTCATAATGGAATGCTTTAACATGATTTTCTAAAAGAAAACTTAAAGTTTTTGAGAAACGAAAGTTGATGAATTTGGTGTCCTTTGAGTTCTGACCTTGGACCCTATGTACACATATCAACGTGCATGAAATGTAGTTTTAAAGTTACCTTGCATATACTAGATTGATATAGCTTGGTTTAAAATGTTTTGAAAGAAAACTCGGAAGTTTTGAGAACTAATAGTTTCAAATAGTGTGTAAAGTATACTCTGACCTTTCTATCATGCATACTAAGACGCCTTATGCCTCTAGACATGATGAATATGTTCATCATCTAGCTAAGCATGAATTGGACCTTTCAAGTATGGTTAAAATAAGTTTTCAAGTAAATGAACTATGCTATGTCTATGTAAATGAGATAGATACATGTGAATATGCGTATTAAAGGCTTGTTAGTGCCAATATAAGGTTTAAAAACTTATAAACATTGAAACTTTGATAAAAGAAGTTGTTAAGCCTTGTTGATGTAAATAATTCAATATAGAGCTATGTAATTCAAAACTAAATGATTTTGTCAGGAATAAGCATGTGAATGCGATTCCTATTTATATATGATTTGATTATGATATATATATATATATATATATATATGTGTGTGTGTGTGTGTGAATGAATAATATGCAAGTATGCTTGCATTAAGAAAAGCTGTAAAGTTCTTTGATAGATAATAGAAGTATATGTACACGGACATAGAATGAATTGATCAAATATGTTAGGTTGATCCTACATAAGCAAAACAGCTTTGTAAAGTCCTTAAAAAGAAATGATGTACAAGGACTATAAATATAGAAAGATAAAGCTTGTTAGGTTGGTCTTATGATGTAATAGATAGGCTAGTCGATTAATTGAGCAAAACGCTTTGTAAGTCGTAGTCTGCCAGGTGAGTCAAGGTTAACTCGAGAGCTATCGAGGAAGAATAGGAGTATGCAAGATAGTAGATCTCGGAGTTCGTAGACTGCCAGGGGAAACGAAAAAGGATCGTAGTGTATTGAGTAGAGCTTCCTTGGGATCGTAGTGTGCTGAGGAAGTCATGTTTAGAATCATAGAGACGACCGCCACTGGTAAATGGGTCATCCGCCAAAGCTAAGACAGAACGTAGACTACACTCGAGTCGTAGAAAGTCTCACGATGCCAAAGCCAAGTCAAGGATCGTAGATCACACTCGAGTTCGTGAGAAGTCTATTGATTACATGCGAGAGATCGTAGTCAAACAAGATCGAGATGAAGACAACAAGCACAAGGCGTAAATCGTAGAGTGTCAAGAGATCGATCTCGGGATCTTAGTGTATACGCACAAAGAAAGTCAATCGTAGAGTGCAGAACTACGACCTCAACAGAAGTGCTCACAGTGCCAAGGAAGAATCGTAAAGCATATACGATTCTCAATATATGAGCACGCCCAGAAGCCTCTGGTTCAAGCTGCAAGCTGCATCCAAGGAAACCAGAGAGCACTCAACAAGTGGCATGCAGGTGTCGACGTCGGGATTTTTTGTGTGTCCCTTTCCGTTACTTGTTCTTTGGTGTTCTCATTTTAGGTGAGATTTGTTTGAAAAAACAAGTGAAAAAGGTCCGACATGTATAATGTCGACGATGGGACTGTTAAGAGTCGCCAGTTGGTTTTTTAAATGGTTGTACCAATACAACCGAGAAAAGGTTTGCACATTGACCTAGTGATGTGACACTGATATACGGGTCGGTGAAACCGAGATTCATTTAGGGTCCGGGGACTTGGTTATGCGGGGGGAAGGTGTTACGCACCCCCCGACATCCGTGTTACCACGGTGACCGCCTCTTTTCAAGAAACTATTATCTGAGTGTGTGTACGGGTCAATGTGCTGTTATATGGAAGTTGTGCGAGGCCTCGTTCGAACCTACATACACAGGGTTTGAATTTATGTAAAAATTCAATTTTTAGCAAGATATGGCAATGATGTTTTATAAAATAGGTTTTTCAAACCCTGATGCTCAATAGGAATTGAGACCTTTTACGCTCCCATTTTTATTAAGTGAGCGGCTGGATTGATTTTATTTGACGGATGCGAGGCATCCGTACGAAAATAATATACAAAAATAATGCCGACTTCCTCGTGGGTATGGAAACCATCTGAGGAAATTCAGACATCACATAATAATTTACAAGCTGCATACAGCTGAAAATGTCTATCACGGGAATCGAATCTAGATCCAATGGGATGAATCTGTGATCACATGATTCCTAGGCGCACAGAATGTTGCAATTTGTATAAAAGCAATAAGCAGGTATATATATAAAAGCGATAAATATATATATACAGACATGATCACCAACCACGAAGCACCTCCATGGGGGATCAGAAAGGTAAATAAAGCTGTTAAAAGCTATCAACCGCCACGGAGGGAACTCTAGGCGGGACGAAACGTAAATAAAGCTGTAAATATAGTCAACTGCCACGAAGTAAACTCCAAGCAGGACGAAATGTAAAGAAAGCTGTAAAAGCGATCAACCACCACGAAGTAAACTCCAGGTGGGACAAAATATTATATATATATATATATATATATAAAAGCAATAAACGCACCGGATGTAAAATCCAGGCTCATCGAGCGAGTTTCGACCACGATTCATATTATAGTATATATATATATATATATAAAAGCGAATAAACGCACGGATATAAAATCCGAGGCTCATCGAATGTAGTCAGACCACGGTTCATATATATATATATATATATATATATATATATAAGTGAGTAAACGCACCAGACCAAAGTCTAGGCTCATCGAACAAAGTCCAACACACAATTGATATATATAAGTATATATATATATATAAGCGAATTAAACGCACGGATCGAAGTTCAGGCTCAATCGAGGCATAACTCGATAATGTTAGTCATATATATATGTAAATATATATATATATATATATATATATATATATATATATATATATATATATATTTATACTGACTAAAATGAAACCACGGACCGAAGTCCGGGCAAAAGCAAGCAACACGACTCTCAACGCGTAGAAGGGTGTGTGCAAAGATGAAGAGAAAGACTCTAAAGTGTATGAGAAGGCTTACAGCTGACTGATAAAAAAGGCTTCTATATCTTTATAGTGGGTAGACACTGGCTTTTGATGGGTACAAAAAGGGCTGTATATGACCTCACAGGTGTTTAAAAGTGGGAAAATACATTGTATGGGCGAGTGCAGAGCAAATTGTGCAGGGTTTCCCCGTCTTTTTCTCTTACAAAATGGGCACCCCAAGCCCCATATTTATAGAGGGGGGAGCCGTAGGTCTACCTACGGCACCTAGTAGCAGGTGTACCTACGACTGCCCGGGGTGCCCCGGGCAGTGTGGGTCCCGCCGTGTCGAAGTACTTACGCGTTGTTCGCTCGATCGCTCATAACTTTCAATTCGGGAGTCCGATGGAAGCATGCCATATCATTCCAGAAAGCTCTTTCCGAGAGCTACAGAATAACATATGATTTGAACTTTTTTGATTCCAGGAAGATGGGTCCATGACTGAAATGGTATTCCCGGGTTTCCGTCAGGCAATCCAGTGAGCCGTTTTGTGTAGTTTGCGCTCTGGAGTTAAGATATCGCTCTTGTGGGACTTTCTTTTATGTATTTTGAGTTGACATGAGTGTATTTGATTTGAAGTGAAGTTGAGTTGGCAAAATGACCATTTTGCCCCTCCCGGGGTTATCTCCGGTTTTCGCGCAGTTGTAGCAGTCGTTTCTCAGGGTTATCTCTGAGGTTGACTTGATGTTGACTTTGACTATCCTCATGGTTATCTCTGAGGTTGGCTTGACCTCCTGGGGCTATCTACATGCTTTAATCTTGATCCTTCGGGGTCATCTCCGAGGTTGAAACTGACTTTTCCGGGATTATCTCAGGGGTTGGAACATGATTTCCCGGGGCTATCTCCGGGGTTGGATTTGGTTACTCCCAGATTGCGATCCAGGGTTTGATGATGAACTTCCGGTAGTATCCCGTATGGATTTGGATTGTCTTTCAGGGTTCCCTCTTAAAAGACGAATCTGTCCTCCTTTAATGTTAGTAACAGTACAAGAAAATTTTGAGTGTCTACAGATGCCCCTCTTTACCATGTTCATGCAATGCAATGGAATGGACATGATAAAGATTAGTAGACACTTGAAACATGACAAGGTATTTTCAATGATGTAAATCGCAATGTAGTGAATGTTTATGATGAATGTGACAATGTTTTCGCAAATCGCAGTTCGTAAATCGCACATCGTATTTCGCACATCCCACATCGCTTTTCGCATTTGGCCAAATCACACTTTGCAACTCGCACATCGCATATCGCAAATCATATTTCGCATATCGCATCGCAAATCGCATATCGCAAACCATATATCGCATATCGCAAATCGTAATGTAATGAATATTATGATGAATGTTAAAATGTATTCGCAAATCGCTTTACCTTTATCGATCATTGCTGATGCCTATCCTGGTGTTGACTCCAATGGTTTGGAATTTAATCGCTGATGCTTGTTTGATGAAGATAAGTTGAGATGTTTTCCACATCTCTGATGGGGATGACGTTCTGAAATCACTAGACCCTCCCGATGTATTTGCTGGTAGTTGCAACGGTGACTATCCTGCTGATCGCCAAACTTTTCCAGCTCCCACTCGAACGGTGGTATACGAAGCTTTCATCGCTGAACTGTGTTGATATCGCGCTGTATTGATGGCAATGGTTTAGGATACCAGATCTTCCGATACCTTCGCTGAAGTAATATTCCACGGATTACTTCACTAGACTTCACCTGATGTTACGTTAGATTGATGACAACCACCCGATGTCTCACCCTTCTTGAGGTGATTTGGAGTTTCATTTCGCTGTTGGGTACTTGTGCCCCATTTCTTTAAGCATTTGATTCGCAACCTGAATGAACTGATGACTTGAATGCCGCTGACATCCCTAGAGGGTGCAACTTGTTCCTTCGCTGCCCAGATTTGAACTTCGGTGTAGAGGCCTCAACTGATGAGGACTTGACGCAGGTTAACATGTTTGATGGTGTTGATTTCCTTCGCTAGAAATTTCGTCGTTGGCCTTCTGCTTCTGAGTTAAGAACTTTCTTGAGAATTTTCCCTTCTTTCGTAGGGGAAAGTTAATGTCGCCATGATTTCATTCAATCTTGGAACCAAAAAAATGCCCCAGTCCTTTCGCATGTTGTCTGGGATAGTTGCTTTGATAGATGAGCTGATAAGACGCTGAGATCGCAAGAGGCTTTTACATCTGTACCATCTGGTGAACAGGTAGTGGATGTGGGCTTTGATGTTGACAGCTCTTTCTGGTAGAGATATCTCTTTGTGAGAGAGATGATGCTCTAACGCATAGGGATATTGCTATTGCTGAGCGGGATGACGCTATATCTACCCGAGATATCGCATATAGTTAGCGGTGGATTTGTTGGCTCGTGTAGAAACCCTTGGGAAGGAGATCGCAGCGTTACCTCTTTCTTCTGAGAGGGAATCCATGTTGGACTTGATAGCCCGCATATACACTGATTTGTAGATGGGCTTGTATTTTCCTGCACATACTAGCTTAGCCATTTTTTCATGTATAGTACACATTGTATATATCAAACAACATTATATATGGCAGAGAAATATATGTTGATTCACTTCCCTTTTAGTTGTGCCTTGTTATTTGCTTGATATTTGCTTGTTTCTCCAGGACTTTGTGATCTGGATGTATTCTGAACCCCTCCTTGATGGATGGACAATGAGATGTCTCAGGATTTTCAGAATGGATCGTCGATCTGTGTGTATTCCCTACCATCTTTGGTGTCTTGGGACTTGTTTCTGTATGTGGTTATGGATAGGAGTATGTTTATTTTTGTTTTTTCTGTGGTGGGACTGGACCATAAAACATGGCTGCCTACGTACTCCCGTGTATTGGGGAGATCAGGTCGACGTAGTTCGCCCTGCAAGGCGAGTTTAAAAATGTGATCCTATAAGCAGGTCAGACTACGGGGAAGAGAAAGTTTGATCCTAGGTTGAGGATAAATTGGAGGTGTGAAAAGTTTGATCCCATGTATGGGTAGCCAAACTGCAAACGTAAGAGGTTCAATTCGAGGTGGGATGACCTAAGTGGTATGATCGTAGTGAAGCCAGGCTGCTGGCTTGAAAGGATGTTTCCCTGAGGGGTAAAACATTGAAAGGAGTTGTATGTGGTAAAGGGTTAAAGAACCGAAATGACTGGTGATCTGATGATCCAAAACCAGGATGTTCGCTTGATGGTAACCTTAGACATAGTACCGTTTCATGGTGTCCGACATGATAAGCTGTGGAAATTCATCGTCGTCCATTTCCTGTAATCTGAAAGCGCCTCCTGTCAATACCTCCTTGACAATAAATGTGACGCCCCCAAAATTAGGTATACATCACCCATCTTGGGTGCTTGAGATACATGATATGTAATTCAAATACAAGCCGTCGTGTACAATACGACAAAACATAAACTGTGAGTTTGAATACAAATATTATCTACTAGAGATTATACAAACTCAAAAGGAGTCCTCATTACAATTATTATCACACTATTTCACGAATAGTGAGGACCATCCGACTATATTCTCTGTTCCCAGAGCTCGTCCCGGCTATATTCTCATTTCAAGAAGAAAACGGTGAAAGAAAGGGTGAGCTCAACTAGCCCCCAAGAAGAAATATTATGACTAAGATAATGCGAGAATAAATTATCATTAGTCTCCAACAATGTTAAAGCGATAAAATATAATAGACATCAAGTTTAAGCTGCGCAGGAACAAGCAATCCATTAAAAGAGTCAAGTAGAAAATAAAATCTACTATCTTTTATGATTAAAAAGGTTTTTTCATCAACATTATATTTGAGACTCGACAATAAATATTCCACATCATCGAATCACACCCCTTTCTACTGCCGAGGATATTCTTTAGTATCACGACCATAATTATCCATGCACTACGGGCCAATGAGAACTTTACCACATCATTTGTAACATTACGGTAATGATTACAATAGAATAATCCTGGTCATAATCATAGCAAGTCCATCTATGCAATTATAGGCCACAGATGACTTTTAACAAAATATAAACATGAGGATGATGACAATGATATAAGAATTCAATAAAACAAGTTCAAGAATTATTTTATCCGAGAATTATTAACGTCCAAATTGTCAACATGATCTTTGTTTTGTAGAGTAAAATTCAAGAATGATCGGAAGAATATTTCCATAAAAGATCTTTGGATGAAGCGCAAATATCAAGGATATTCTACTAATTTCATGGAGTATAGAAATCAAAACTTTAACCAATGAGTATAATAAAGAATGGAATAACAAAAAGAAATCACCATGCATGCGGTACCGCACAGGCAAAGTTATTCAATGAGAATAATAATAACGGAACTGGGTCGGGCAAAATTTGCAAGCAGGATGTTCCAACAGAATAATAAAGAGGCGGAACCAGTGCGGTGTAAAACACATGCATATGATGTTCCAACAGAATAATAATAAGATAGAATCGAGTAGGTGCAAAACACATGCAGCGAGGATGTTCCAATGGAATAATAATAAAGATGGAACCAGTCCGGTGTAAAACACATAGGCAGGGAAGTTCCAACGGAATAATAATAAAGGCGGAACCGGTCAAATTGTAAAACACATGCATGCAGGATGTTCCAACGAGAATAATAGAAGAATGTCACCAAGTATAGGGTAGATCACAGCGTACAAAGTTATTCCAGCAGAATAATAAGAATTGGAATAACAACAGTTCTCTTCATGAATAAGAAAGAATAACACTCCTTGAGTACAACAAATAATATTCCCTACCTTAAGAAGAAAGAGCATTGGATATATAAGTAGTAAAAGTAGCGAGAATACTTTCTTCTTTCTCTCTATAGTTTATCTCTCTAGAGTTTGGTGAATTAAGTAAGAAAATAATGAATGAATGAGCTTCTATTTATAGAAAAATGGAATGCATAGTAACTAACCCATGAAGCAGTCGAGATTGATTTACTTTAATCGACGGTCCATATTTAAAGAAAAATAAAATAAAATATATTCTATTTATAATATAATAAAACGAATAACTTTATAAAAGATTTTACTATGCAAACACTATGCATAATAAAATATAATATATTCTAATTATTGTCTAATAAAGCAGATAGTTTATAAAAGTATTACATTTTATATAAAAAGATTTTACTATGCAAAAAATACTATGCAGAGACACTATGCAACACTATGCATAATAGAATATAATATATTCTATTTATAGAATAACTTTATAAAAGTATACATTTTATATAAAAAGATTTTACGTATTATTGCATTAATAATACCAACAAAAACTGAGTGACTTATCACTTAAGCATCAATAATTAATCTAGGTATTGCTACTATGCAACCTCGCAGACATCTTTGTACTTTTTAACTTTGGGTGTTTCAACAGATTAATTCAGTAAAACTTCGCCGTTATTTTCATAAAGTATTTTTGTCGTTTTCTTAATCCAGCCAAATAATAATTCCGTTAATAGGGTCCACTGATGATTGTGTCGTTGTACTAATATTCCTGTTAAAAGCGAATATTCCTACCAATCGAATATTATATAACAACTTGCGTACTTTTGCAAAATTTATAAATATTACCTACAACTATTATATCAATTTCACTCCATAATATTCAAAAATAATATTTATAGAAAATTCATCTTTATTCAAAAAGTTGGGGTTTTAAAATAAACGGGCCTTCCCAATTTGGAGCGAATTTTCCTTTAGACTGAGCTTGGTTGTCAATGATCTTTTTCAAAATCAAGTCGTGTTGTTTGAACTGTCGTAGTTGGACTTTTCTGTTGTAGGATCTTCTTTACAAGTATAAGGTCGCTTTTGTCTGGGCCACATACTACACCATGGATCTCATCCACGAGTCTATAAGCTTGGTCTTGGTCCAGACATCTGAGGAGACCTAGTCCTGCATCTTTTTTGTATATTGCATCTCCGATCAGGTAGAATTTCATAGAAAGTCGATGGATCCTCCTTTTCTCAGTCAGGCTCGCCTCAACGGGTGTAGATCTATCTTGTGAGTGCTCATTGATATATTGATATCAACGGTGTTGGATGGGAGGTAGCTCATCCGATACTTCTCCGATGTAATTCCCATAGGCTGGAGCCTTTTGTTGGGCAAATGTGAGGGTTAACATGTCTTCCTTGTCATGTATGTTGATCAAGGAGTCCTAAGTAGCTAGAGCATCTGCAAAATCATTCGTATTCCGAGAAATGTGGAGGAAGGATTTTTCTTCAAACTCCCCAGCCATCTGTAGAACCTGTTGATGGTAAGGCAGTAACTGTAGAACCTTTTGAAGAGATTTTTCTTTTTCTTTTTCTTTTTTCTCTTTTTATTTTCTTTTTTCTTTTTCTTTTTTTTCTATTAGATCGTGGAAAAGAGCCATATGGCTCCATCGATGAGGTAACTCGGCATTGATGAGGCCGAATGACAATCGTCTCGTGTGCAAAGGGCTCCCCAAGGCATGATGAATGAAGTTTTCTCATGATCATCTTCAAAGAATCATGATTTGATGGTACCCATGAAGCAATCAAAGAAAGGAGTACATGTCGTGTCGAAATTTGTATTGTCAATGAGTATGTGGATGAACGACACGTGAAAGCTATCTTTGAGGCAAGATTTATTCAAATCTTTGTAATCCACACAAACTCGCACCTCCCTTCCCGGTTTTGGCACGGGGACTATGTTGGATAGCCATTCAGGTTATGTTGACACCATGATGATGTCGGCTTGAAATTGTTTCACAATTTCTTCTTTAACTTTTAACTTCCACTCAGGTTTTAATCGCCTGAGCTTCTTCCTAAGTGGCTTGAATCTCCCTTTGATGGGAAGGCATGTGATGAATGATAATGTTCGTGTATAAACCGACCATGTCTTCGTGAGACCATGCAAACACATCCTGGAATAGGGTCAACAGAGTAACCATGTCATTCCTTTGTTTTTGAGTGAGGTCTGTACCAATTTGGATTTGTTTGGGGTTTTCTAAGATTCCGAGGTTTAAAAGAGGTGGTTTGATCAAGATTTCGCTTGGGTTTGTCTTCGACCCCTTCTTTAATCTCCTGAGGTATCTCATAGTCCTCTTGTATTTCCATCAAGTCTAAGTCCAACTTTACATCAAAGTTACAGTCCTTGTGGAGAATAGGCACCTCATCAGCAAGTATAGGCACATCTAAATTTGAGTCTGAAACAAAATATGCTTTCACTTAGTATATAACCTTTGTTCAATCACACAAAGTGTTAGATCAGTAATGACAAAAGTAATCGCTAATCTTGTATCACAGAAAAAGTAAGCGATTATTGCTATCTACAAGGTAGAGAGAGTTTCTTCCCTTTTTACCCTAAATAAGCAAATGCAAGGAGTGGTGCTCCAATTGTCGAGGGCAAAATCTTGGTGGACTGCAGTGATGGAGGGGCTATCATCAACCTCCTTCTCCCGAATGATGACCATTACGTCGGGGCCATCATAAATCAGGGTGTATCTGTTTGAGAAGTGTTTGTTTGGGTTTTTGTTTGGTTTGTGCTTTCATTGATGGTTGCCTACATACTCCTATTGTAGAGGAGATCATGTCTTTAATGTAGTTCGAAGCTTTGGTTTGAAAAGGTTCAAAGGGGTAAGTGGTGAGAAGAGTGTAGAGATGTTTTTTTTCATTTTATTTATTTACATGCATGGAAAATAAAAGGCATACTACGAAGAAAGTGATACTGTTCAACATTTTACGGAACTTCGCAACTTCATCCCTGGATTTACATCTTCTCGGCTAGTTGGCCTTTGATAGTCCAAATTGTCGATTGGTTATGTTGCCTTTAGGGCTCGTGATAGAGGTTACCCTTGATTCGAATGTCTTCGCTTGTGGCTATAACTTGATCGCTTCACGATTGATTACATTCCTCGGGGCGCTTGAAATGGACGCATTGCAAAAAAGGAAGAACTCTGGATTCTTTAATGGGTTGGATTCCCGAAAATCTCACCACCTTTTCTTCATCTATTCCTTCGCCTTCTTCATGGGTTTCAAAGGATTCAACCATGAAATCTCCTTGAACCATTGTTGCATTTCTTCTGCAAAAGAACTTTCCTTTTGGTTTTTTCTTCCTTGGAAAGGATTAGTATTTCCTCTGTGGAAAACCCCAACTTTTTGAATAAAGATGAATTTTCTATAAATATTATTTTTGAATATTATGGAGTGAAATTGATATAATAGTTGTGGGTAATATTTATAAATTTTGCAAAAAATGCATGCAAGTTGTTATATAATATTAGATTGGTGGGGAATATTCGTTTTAATAGGGAATATTAGTAAAAGCGACACAATCATTGGTGGACCCCTAACGGAATTATTAGCCGGATTAAGAAAATGACAAAAATACTTTATAAAAATAACGGCGGAAGTTTTATCGTTTAGCTGTTGAAACACCGGTGTTAAAAGTACGATAATAAGCGTGGTTGCATAGTATACACGGTATTGATTATTGATGCTTACGTGATAAGTCACTTCGGTTTTTGTTGGTATTATTAATGTAATAATACGGAAAATCTTTTTATATAAAAAATGAATACTTTTATAAAGTTATTCTATAAGCGAGAATATATTCTATTCTATTATGCATAGTGTTGCATAATTGTTCGCATAGTATTTTGCATAGTAAAAAACTTTTATATAAAATAGAATACTTTTATAAAGCTATATGTTTTATTAGACAATAATTAGAATATATTATATTTTATTATGCATAGTGTTTGCATAGTGCCTGCATAATAAAATCTTTTATAAAGTTATTCATCTTATTAGATTATAAATAGAATATATTATATTTTATTTAAAAGATTTTGCTTTAAATATGGACCGTCAGTTAAAGTAAATCAATCTCGAATAGATTCATGAGTTAGTTACTATGCATTCATTTTTCTATAAATAAAGCTCATTCATTCATTATTTTCTTACAATTCTTTGAAACTACAGAGATAAACTATAGAGAGAAAGAAGAAAGTATTACGCTACTTCACTACTTATATATCCATACTCTTCTTCTTAAGGTAGGGAATATTATTTGTTGTATTAAATGAGGATATTATTCTTTATATTCCGAAGAGAACTTCCGTTATTCCATTTTTTATTATTGTTACATTGGAATAACCTATATACTGTGAGCTACCCTATACTTGGTGACATTCTTCTATTATTTTGTCATTATTATTACAGCCGGAATATCTCCGCATGCATGCTATACGCTTTGACACTGGTTCCATTTTTATTATTCCGTCTTTATTATTCTGCGGAATATCTGTATGTGCTATCTAATTTGGACTGGTTCCATCATTTATTATTACGCATTTATTATTACATTGGAACATCCTGCTTCGGTGTGAATTTCACACGACTGGTTCCGTTATTATTATTACATTGGAATAACCGAAATCATCTGCAAGTACCGCATGCATGATGATATCTTTTGTTATTCCATTCGGTATTATACTCAGTTGATTAAAATTTTGACTTCTATACTCCATGAAATTAGTGGAATATCATTGATATTTGCGCTTCATCCAGTATTTTTCATGAAAATATTCTTCTGAGCATTCTTGAATTTTATTCTACAAAGAAGTATCATGTTGACAATTTGGACATTAGTAGTTCTTGGACAAATTAATTCTTGAACTTGTTTTATTGAATTTTTATATCATTGTCATCATCCTCATGTTTATATTATGTTGAAAGTCATATGTGGCCTGTAGTGCATAGATGGACTTGGTATGATTATGACGAGGATTTATCGGTGTAATCATGGTAGTAATGTTACAAATGATGTCGTAAAAGTCCTCATTGGCCCGTAGTGCATTGATGGACAGTTGTTGGCATGATCATGACCATTAATGAATACATAAATATTCTTGGCCCGTAGTGCATGGATAATTGTGGTCGTGATACTAAAGAATATCCTTGGGCGTAGTGCAGGGGTGATTCGATGATGTAGAATATTTATTAAGCTGAGTCTCAGCGATAATAGTGATGAAAAACCTTTTTAATCATAAAAGATAGTAGATTTTATTTTCTACTTGACTCTTTTAATGGATTGCTTGTTCATTACTTGCAGATTACACTTGATGTCTATTATATTTTATCGGTTTAACATTGTTGGAGACTAATGATAATTTATTACGCATTATTTTAGTCATAATATTTCTTCTTTGGGCTAGTTGAGCTCACCTTTCTTTCTTTCATTGTTCTCTTGAAATGAGAAATATAGCTTGAGGACTAGTCGGGGAAGGCGGAGTGATGGTCAGGAAGGATAGCATTAGTAGTCCTCACTATTCGTGAAATAGTGTGTTAATGATTGTAATGAGGACTCCTTTTGAGTTTATATAATCTCTAGTAGACAATAATTGTATTCAAACTCACGATTTATGTTTTTGTCGTATTGTACACGACGAGTTGTATTAGTAAGTTGTATTTGAATTTTGTACCATATGTCGGCGACCCAAGATGGGTGATGTATACCTAATTTTGGGGGTCACGGTTGGTATCGAGAGCTTAGGGATATGATCCACAGCTAAGATATGAGACTAGAACTAGGAGGAGAGACGGGAATTCCTTCGCTAGTATGACCTACTTAAATTTATTTTGTATTTAAATTGGTTGGTCGGAGTTTAGAGATATTATGTTACATGTCAATTAACCTTTGTTTTATGGCGATGTCTGAAAATGACACAAGAAAATGTTGAGAATAGCAATGGAGCACAAGAGACCATTGAGTCTCCACATATCAATAATCGAGGAAAATGTGCATCGAGGAAGGCGACAATCCTCATGCAAACAACAACACTTGACCAATCTTTGAATGATGGATTGTTCGGAGGCTTTATGCAATTCATGCAACAGCAAAGCAGAGCGGCTCTGCCCAAAATGTAGGTGGAAACTCTTTGGAAACTCTCTGGTGGTCACCGCTAAATGATTCAAGGAGGCTGGGACCACCGGGAGTTTAAGGAGAGCCAAAACCACTTATGGCGAAGCATGGATAAAGCATATCACCAAGATATTTGATGTCTTGGGATGCTCGAGGAGCAAAAGGTTCCCTTAAGCCGCCTTTATGTTCTTTGCGGAGGCGACATCTTGGTGGGAATCGGTAAAAGCGTACTCAACTTTGCCGTCTTTAAAGATGTCTTGGGAGAAGTTCCAAGAGCTATTCAACGACAAATACTTTTCGAAAGTATTCGTCACATAAAGGAGGTGGAGTTTATCAAATTGGAGCAAAACAATATGGCCAGGTGTCGTGTAATACAAGGCAAAAATTTCTTGAGTTATCCGGTTTCGTCCCACTTGGTGGATAATGAAGAGAGAATGGGCGCGAATGTTTTTAAGAGGTTTGAAAGCGGAAATCGTCAACATCTTATTTCTCAAAGCGTGTTTGTATTGAGATGTTGTAAATAGGGCTCGATTGGTGGAGCGCGATAACGAGTCAACTTAACCAAAAAGAAGCGGTACGTGAAATGATAATACCGATTGAGAGCGATCATCGAAGGTGGTGACAACAAGCGTGGAGGGAATCAACGGGCTAGAAATGGTAACCACTTCGGTGTGTGTCGAGGCCAAAACAATAAGAATGGACATTTCAAGAATAGGAGATTCAACAATGATGGAAAGACGTCGACACCAAAGTACCGTTGTTAAGGAAGGAGAAAGACCACCTATCATATTCTTCAAATGCGGAGGGAGGACACATCGGTCCAAATTGCGCGATCTCAAGTCAAAGCATGTTATAATTGTGGAAGAGAAGGTCACTTAGCCCGATTTTGTCGTTCACCGAAGAAAAATTCAGCTAGGATGGAGGCACCAAAGGTTGCCCCAGAAAAGTCAAAGCCGGTAGTGCAAGGGAGAGCGTTTGTTGTGACCTCCCAGAGAGCAAGGAACCCAAATGAGGTCATCACGGGTAAGCTTATCATAAACTCTAGCGAAGTCTACACTTTATTTGATACCGGTTCTACCCATTCTTTTATTTCTCCTACTTGCGCTCAACGATTAAATTTGACTCTAGAGAAATTAGACTTTGACTTATCTGTGGAAACTCCGTTGGGAGAAACCTTCATTACTTCCACGGTTTATAAGTCTTGTTTGGTTTAAGTTGGTACCCACACATTACATGTCGATCTTATTGCATTAAAAATACTTGCATTTGATGTAATTCTAGGGATTGATTGGTTAACTACTCATCATGCAAAAATTGATTGTTTTCGTAAGGTTGTTAGCTTTCATATTCCTAATCGACCTATTATGAGAATTCAAGCAACCAAACCATTCAAATCAATCACTGTCATCTCAAGCCATAAAGCTATTCGTTTATTGAAAAACAGATGTCAAGCTTTCTTAGCTCATGTCACATATCTAAACAAAATCGTCGATTTTGAATAATATTTCTATTGTTAATGAATTTCTGGCGTATTCACGAAGAACTTCTTGGCCTACCCAGGCGTGAAATTGAATTTTGTATCGACCTTGAACCCGATACAAAACCCATTTCCAAAGCCCCATATCGAATGGCTCTATTGAACTTCGGAGTTAAAGACTCAAGCTGCAGGAATTGTTAGACATTGGCTTTATTCGTCCTAGTACTTCTCCATGGGGTGCTCTGTTCTATTCGTGAAGAAGAAAGAGGCGGGAGTATGCGACTTTGTATTGATTATCGGGAGTTGAATCATGTCACCATCACAAATAGGTACCCATTACCACGTATTGATGACTGTTTGACCCGTTAAAGAGCCAAATTCTTTTCAAAGATTGATCTTTGTTAGGATATCACCAATTGAAGATTAGAACCGATGATATTCCAAAGACGGCTTTCGGAACTCCCAGATGCGGGCATTATGAATTTCTAGTCGTGTCCTTTGGATTGACTAATGCTCTGATGCCTTCATGGATATGATGAACCGAGTATTGAGGAATATTTGGATCATTTTGTGGTCGTCTTTATTGATGACATCCTCATATATTCCAAAAGTCGTGAAGATCACGAGGAACACTTGAGGTCGATACTCCAAAAGCCGTGAATACAAGCTTTATGCCATGTTGAAGAAATGCGAGTTACGGCGAGGAAGTAGCATTCCTTGGGCACGTGGTATCAAGTCATGGAATATCATTGACCCAGCAAAGATTGAAGCTATTCAAAGGCGGGAGCAACCTAAATCGATGCCAGAAATCGTAGCTTTCTCGGTTTAGTGGTTATTATCGGAGATTCGTAGAAGGGTTTTCTCGAATCGCTACTCCACTAACTCGGTGACTCGAAAGATACAAAGTTCGGTTGGAGCGAGGAATGTGAGAAGAGTTTTCAAGAACTCAAGAGGAGACTCATTTCAAAGACTTGTTACGACAATACCATCCGGTTAGGAGGGATTTGTCATCTACTGATGATGCTTGGCAAAAGGGTTAGGATGTGTTCTCATGCAATATGGTAAAAAGTCATAGCCTATGCCTCGGGGACAACTCAAAGAATATGAGAGGAATTATCCTACTCATGATCTAGAGTTACAATTTGTTATCTTCGCACTAAAGATTTGGAGGCATTACTTGTATGGGGAGAAAGTGGAGATCTTTACGGATCATAAAAGCCTCAAATATTTCTTCACTCAAAAGGAACTCAACATGCGACAATGGCGTTGGCTTGAATCATTGAAAGATTATGATCATACTATCAATACCATCTGGAAAAGCGAGCGTGGTAGGCGGCGCATTGAGTAGAAGATCATATCGCGAATGAAAAGTGCAATATTATCAACGCAAAGGCCCATTTTGTATGACTTGCAAAGGATGGAGATAGAGATAAAGATTCGGGGACCCACGTGATGATGGCAAATATACGAGTAGAACAGAGCTTTAATTGATAAAATTAAAAGTTTGCTCAAATTCTGAGATCCGGAGGTGATCGTATGAGGAAGAAAGTGCAAGAAGGTGCTATCTGCGGAAGCAAGAATCGATGAAGAAGGAATACTTGAGTCAACTCGGACTTTTGTGTTCTAACGACCACGATTTAAAGTATAAAATCATGATGGGCGCACAACACACCGTTTGCAATCCATCTGGGAGTACCAAAATGTATCATGATCTTGACATACATTTTGGTGGGACAATATGAAGAGAGAGATAGCGTTGTTTATCTCAAGGTGTCTAATGTGTCAGCGAGTCATATGAGACATCAAGTACCAACAGGTCCATTGCAACCACTTGAAATTCCGAATGGAAGTGGGAGCACATTACCATGGATTTAGATTCATTGGTCTTCCCAAAGTTTCTCAAGGCATAGATGCGATTTGGGTCATTGTTGATAGATTGACCAAGTGCGCTCATTTTTACCGAAATCGAGAAACTTATACACTTGAACGTCTTGCTCGTATGTACATAAATGAGGTTGTAAGATTGCATGGTATGCCAGTATCCATAGTTTCTGATCGAGACCCAAGATTCACTTCACGATTTTGGGTTAGTTTGTAGAAAGCTATGGGCACAAATTTATGATTTAGCTCGGCATATCATCCTCAGACGGACGGATAGTCGGAGAGGACTATTCAAACTCTTGAAGATCTATTAAGACTCTGTGTCCTTGATTTCAAGGGAAGTTGGGACAAGTTCTTACCATTGGTGGAGTTTTCCTACAACAACAGTTATCAAGCAGAAGTATTGGCATGGCTCCATTCAAGCGTTGTATGGAAGAAAAAGTGTCGTTCTCGATTATCTTTGGGATGAGGTGGGTGAAGCAACGTTGTTGGGATTTGAGTTGATGCGTATGACTACAAAAAGATTCAAATGATCCGTGCAGCGTATAAAAACCTCACAAGATCGACAAAAGAGTTATCTTTGATCTTCATCGAAAGGACGTGGAATTCGATATAGGAGATCATGTGTTGTTACGTGTTGCTCCATGGAAAGGGGTTACGAGATTTGGAAGAGAGGAAAGCTCAATCCTCGATTTATCGACCCATTTTAATCCTTGATCGAGTAGGGCGTGGCCTATAGACTCGCTTTTACCAAGTATGTCTCGTGTTCATAACGTTTTTCACATATCCATGTTACGTAAATATGTGGAAGACCGAACCACATTATTGAGTTGGAACGAGACGAAATAAGCGGAATATTTGGCGTATGAAGAGGTTCTGTTCAAATCTTGGATAAGAAGGAACATATTCTACGCACCAAGATTATACCTCAAGTCAAAGTTTTGTGGAGAAACCACGATGTTGAGAAATGACTTGGGAGTTAGAATAAAATGAAATCAAGCTATCCTTACCTCTTGAGATACCAGTCGTACCCTAATTTCGAGGGCGAAATTTCATAAGAAGGGAGATTGTAAAACCCCAACTTTTTGAATAAAGATGAATTTTCTATAAATATTATTTTTGAATATTATGGAGTGAAATTGATATAATAGTTGTGGGTAATATTTATAAATTTTGCAAAAGTCATGCAAGTTGTTATATAATATTCGATTGGTCGGGGAATATTCGTTTTAACAGGGAATATTAGTACAACGGCACAATCATTGGTGGACCCCACAACTGAATTATTGTCGGATTGAGAAAATGACAAAAATACTTTATGAAAATAACGGCGGAAGTTTTACCGTTAACTGTTGAAACACCCGGTGTTAAAAATGCGATGTCTGGCGTGGTTGCATAGTAGCTCACGGTATTGATTATTGATGCTTACGTGATAAGTCACTCAGTTTTGTTGGTATTATTAATGTAATAATACAAAAAATCTTTTTATATAAAACAGAATACTTTTATAAAGTTATTCTATAAATAGAATATATTTTATTCTATTATGCATAGTGTTGCATAGTATCTGCATAGTGTTTTGTATAGTAAAAACTTTTTATATAAAATAGAATACTTTTATAAAGCTATCTGTTTTGTTAGACAATAATTAGAATATATTATATTTTATTATGCATAGTAACTGCATAGTGTTTGCATAGTAAAATCTTTTATAAAGTTATTCGTTTTATTAGATTATAAATAGAATATATTATATTTTATTTAAAAGATTTTGCTTTAAATATGGACCGTCAAATTAAAGTAAATCAATCTCAAATAGTTCATGAGTTAGTTACTATGCATTCCATTTTTCTATAAATAGAAGCTCATTCATTCATTATTTTCTTACAATTCTTTGAAACTACAGAGATAAACTATAGAGAGAAAGAAGAAAGTATTACGCTACTTCACTACTTATATATCCGAGTACTCTTCTTCTTAAGGTAGGGAATATTATTTGTTGTATTAAGTAAGGGATATTATTCTTTGGTATTCAAAAGAGAACTTACATTATTCAATTTCTTTATTGTTACATTGGAATAACCTTTGTATCTGTGGGCTACCTTATACTTGGTGACATTCTTCTATTATTTTGTCTTTATTATTCGTCGAATATCACATGCATGCTATCGCTTTGACTGGTTCCATTTTTATTATTTCGTCTTTATTATTCGTGAATATCACATCCATGCTTATCTGTAGGACTGGTTCCATCATTTATTATTCGCATTTATTATTACATTTGGAACATCTGTCGATTGTGAAATTGCACGACTGGTTTCGTTATTATTATTACATTGGAATAACCGTTTTATCGAAATCCGCATGCATGGTGATATCTTTTGTTATTCCATTCGGTATTATACTAAGTTGATTAAAATTTTGACTTCTATACTCCATGAAATTAGTGGAATATCCTTGATATTTGCGCTTCATCCAGTATTTTTCATGGAAATATTCTTCTGAGCATTCTTGAATTTTATTCTACAAAGAAGTATCATGTTGACAATTTGGACATTAGTAGTTCTTGGACAAATTAATTCTTGAACTTGTTTTATTAAATTTTTATATCATTGTCATCATCCTCGTGTTTATATTATGTTGAAAGTCATCTGTGGCCTGTAGTGCATAGATGGACTTGGTATGACTATGACCATGGATTATTCGATGTAATCATGACCGTAATGTTACAAATGATGTGGTAAAAGTCCTCATTGGCCCGTAGTGCATTGATGGACAATTGTTGGCATGATCATGACCATTAATGAATACACAAATATTCTTGGCCCGTAGTGCATGGATAATTGTGGTCGTGATACTAAAGAATATCCTTGGCCGTAGTGCAGGGGTGATTCGATGATGTGGAATATTTATTAAGTTGAGTCTCAGCGATAACAGTGATGAAAAACCTTTTTAATCATAAAAGATAGTAGATTTTATTTTCTACTTGACTCTTTTAATGGATTGCTTGTTCCGCTGTAGTTAAACTTGATGTCTAATATATTTTATCAGTTTAACATTGTTGGAGACTAATGATAATTTATTCTGCATTATCTTAGTCATAATATTTCTTACTGGGCTAGTTGAGCTCACCCTTTTTTTCACTGTTCTCTTGAAATGAGAACATAGAAGGACTAGTCGAGAAAGCGGAGTGATTTGTCCGGAGGATAGCATTAGTAGTCCTCACTATTACGTGAAATAGTGTGTTAATAATTGTAATGAGGACTCCTTTTGAGTTTGTATAATCTCTAGTAGACAATAATTGTATTCAAACTCACGGTTATGTGTTGTCGTATTGTATACTGACAGTTGTATTAATAAGTTGTATTTGAATTTTGTACCATGTATCGGCGACCCAAGATAGGTGATGTATACCTAATTTTGGGGGGCGTCACACTCTACATCATCCAAGGTGATAAAATCAGAGGCGTGGTTGATATCTTGGAACCATATAGCGTTTGATGTTGGCGGGGAATCTCCTTTGGGGATGCCTTATCTCCTCCTCATCATTTCTTGCATTTGGATCGGTCCATTTTGTGTTCTGGCAAAATTGTCGCTCATAACCTTCACCTCATTTGAACTGTCTGTCTCGAATGGACATCTTAAGCTTTTTATTTACTTTTTGCCTTTTTTGCTCATGGGAAATTCTATCTCCATCTCTCCATTTTCAATGAGATCCTGGATTTTATGTCGCAAAGACTAGCATTCTTCAGTCGTATGTCCAAGTGAGTTAGAATGGTAGAGACATATCTTGGTGGAATCATAACTTTTTATCTTGGGAGTTATAGGAGGCAGCAACTCAGTAATCCTTCCTTCGCTTATCAGAAAGTGTAGCATTTCTTCATTGGATTTGCTTAGAGGGGTGAATTTTCAAACTCTTTTGGAGGTTGTTTGATCTTTCATCTTTGAGAATTCGCATTCCCTCGATCAGTTCTTTCGCTGGCGAGATCTTCTAGCAATTTTATTATCCCCATTTTCTTGTATTTTCAGCCTGCTTTGATCTTCTTTATTTAGCTGGCTCATCGTGGCGAGATATGTGCTTGCATTATGGTTAACCTCCTTTTTCGCTTGGCTTTCTGATAGTTGAGTGAAAAACTTCCTTGTTTCCTGATGTTGGCGCACTATAAGCCTTGATGAGTTTACTTGATTCTAGATTGAATCAAATTTTGCATTCTTGGCATACCTCTCTGAAGTTTTCCCACTCTAGGACATTTGTTACGTGCCTTTGGGGTATTCCTCCATCCTTCGTATGTATTTATTTAATTGGATACATTTCGGTAACTTCGACACGATCATGTTTACTTCTTCCGTATCATGTTGCAATAGAAGGTTGGTGTTGACATTTTGTTGGTCAGGTTGTTGGACCACAATACTGTCACTTTCGATCAAATTTTGAATCTTATGTTTTAAGGACCAACAATCCTGTGTATCGTGTCCTGGAGACCCTGAGTGGTAAGCACATCTCTTGCTTAGATTGTATCTTTTGCTCCCTGGTTCCAAAGGTGGAGCTAGTTCGGTAATTTTCTTATAATCCATTAATATCGCCAATACATGTTTAAGGGAATCACCCAGTGGAGTGAATACCCGATTTTCCGTTCTTTCAAATTTTCTTTTCCTGTCTGGGTATTGGTTGAATGCAGCCTGTTGTTGAGATGGCATATTGTCTTGCATTTTCCAAATGGGGGGACAGTAGTTTTTTCCTCCTAGCTTGCCCCTGTACAACAAGGGATACATCTTCATTGCCTTTATCGGGTACCCCCTTAGGATCGCTCGCATACTTGGTAGTTTGTATATGTTTGGCGACTGCTTCCAAGGCAGTGAAGTCTTTAATCTTGCCTGCCTTAAGGCCCATCTCTGCCATTTCTCCGTGTTTGATCATTTCCGCAAATGACTTTCCTATGCCTGCTAGGATCCTCTCATAGTAAGGAGCCTCTTGGATATCAATAAATGTCATTACCATCTCAGTTTCTATCATTGATGGAATGACTTGCACTGCTAGATGTCTCCACCTTTGGGCATATTCTCGGAAAGATTCAGTACTTTGTTTTTTCACTTTAGTCACTTGATATCGATCCGGTGCCATTTGTGACTGAAAACTGTAAAACCCCAACTTTTTTAATAAAGATGAATTTTCTATTAATTTTGAATATTATGGAGTGAAATTGATATAATAGTTGTGGGTAATATTTATAAATTTTGCAAAGTACATAAGTTGTTATATAATATTCGATTGGTGGGGAATATTCATTTTAACGGGGAATATTAGTACAACGGCACAATCATTGGTGGACCCCCTAACGGAATTATTGCCGGATTGAGAAAAGCGACAAAAATACTTTATGAAAATAATCATGGAAGTTTTCTGAGTTAAGCTGTTGAAACACGGTGTTAAAAAAATGCGAATACGCGTGGTTGCATAGTAGCACACTACGGTATTGATTATTGATGCTTATGTGATAAGTCACTCAGTTTTTGTTGATATTATTAATGTAATAATACAGAAAATCTTTTTATATAAAGCAGAATACTTTTATAAAGTTATTCTATAAATAGAATATATTTTATTCTATTATGCATAGTGTGCATAAGTGTACGCATAGTGTTTTGCATAGTAAAATCTTTTTATATAAAAGCAGAATACTTTTATAAAGCTATCTATTTTATTAGACAATAATTAGAATATATTATATTTTATTATGCATAGTTACTGCATAGTGTTTGCATAATAAAATCTTTTATAAAGTTATTCATTTTATTAGATTATAAATAGAATGTATTATATTTTATTTTGCTTTAAATATGGACCGTCAGATTAAAAGTAAATCAATCTCGGCCTGTTCATGAGTTAGTTACTTATGCATTCCATTTTTCTATAAATAGAAGCTCATTCATTCATTATTTTCTTAATTTTTGAAACTCTAGAGATAAACTATAGAGAGAAAGAAGAAAGTATTCGCTACTTCACTACTTATATATCCAGATTCTTCTTCTTAAGGTAGGGAATATTATTTGTTGTACTGTAAGGAGTGTTATTCTTTCTTATTCATGAAGAGAAGCTGTTGTTATTCTAATTCTTATTATTCATTGGAATAACTTGTATATCACGGTCTACCCTATACTTGGTGACATTCTTCTATTATTACATTGGAACATCACATGCATGTGTTTTACACCCAGGACTGGTTAAAATCTTTATTATTATTCCGTTGGAACATCATATACATGTAGTGTTTTACACGGACTGGTTCCAATCTATTATTATTCTGTTGGAACATCACATGCATGTGTTTTACAGGACACGATTCCGTCTTTATTATTACGTGGGAATATCACATGCATGCGTTTTACGCCGGACTGGTTAAAATCTTTATTATTATTACATTTGGAATATCACATGCTCGTGCGCTTTTACATGGGACTGATTAAAATCTTATTAGTATTACGTTGGAATAACATGTCTATCCAAGTACCACATGCATGGTGATTTTCATTGTTATTCCATTCTTTATTATTCTGTTGGAACATCTGCGCTTGCAAATTTTGCGACTGGTTCCGTAATTTAGTATTCTGTTGGAATAACTCTTAATACATCACAATACCGCATGCATGGTGATTTCTTTTGTTATTCCATTCTTTATTATACTCGGTTTAAGTTAAAGTTTTGACTTCTATACTCCATGAAATTAGTAGAATATCCTTGATATTTGCGCTTCATCCAGTATCTTTTCATGGAAATATTCTTCTGATCATTCTTGAATTTTATTCTACAAAGAAGTATCATGTTGACAATTTGGACATTAGTAGTTCTTGGACAAATTAATTCTTGAACTTGTTTTATTAAATTTTTATATCATTGTCATCATCCTCGTGTTTATATTATGTTGAAAGTCATCTGTGGCCTATAGTGCATAGATGGACTTGGTATGACTATGACCAAGGATTATTCGATGTAATCATGACCGTAATATTACAAATGATGTGGTAAAAGTCCTCATTGGCCCGTAGTGCATTGATGGATAGTTGTTGGCATGATCATGACCATTAATGAATACACAAATATTCTTGGCCCGTAGTGCATGGATAATTATGGTCGTGATACTAAAGAATATCCTTGGCCGTAGTGCAGGGGTGATTCGATGATGTGGAATATTTATTAAGCTGAGTCTCAGCGATAACAGTGATGAAAAACCTTTTTAATCATAAAAGATAGTAGATTTTATTTTCTACTTGACTCTTTTAATGGATTGCTTGTTCGCTACTGATTAAACTTGATGTCTATTATATTTTATCGGTTTAACATTGTTGGAGACTAATGATAATTTATTCGCATTATCTTAGTCATAATATTTCTTCTTGGGCTAGTTGAGCTCACCCTTTCTTTCCTTTGTTCTCTTGAAATGAGAATATAATTTGGGACGAGTCGGGGAGCGGAGTGATGATGGACCGGATGATAGTATTAGTAGTCCTCACTATTACATTAAATAGTGTGACAATAAATGTAATGAGGACCCCATTGAGTTTTTATATTGTCTAGATGATAATATTTGTATTAAAACTCACGACATATGTTTAGTCATATTTTACATACATTGTTGTATAATTAAGTTGTATTTGAATTTTGTACCATGTATTTGGCGACTCAGAATAGGTGATGTATACCTATTTTGGGGGCGTCATAGTTGGTATCAAAGCTTAGGGATATGATCCCTGGCTAAGATGTGAGACTAGAAATAGGAGGGGAGAGACGAGGAATTCCTTCGCTAGTATGACCTACCTACATTTTTTTTGGTATTTAATTGGTCGGTCGGAATATAGGAATAATATGTTACATGTCAATTAACATTTTGTTTTGTGGCAGTATCTGAAAATGACATCCGAGAATGTTGAGAATAGCAATGGAGCACAAAGCGTAGTTGATTTACCACATATCAATAATCGGGATAATGTGCATCAGGATGGCGACAATCCTCATGCAAACAACAACACTGACCAAATGATGAATGATGGAATGTTTAGAGGCTTTATGCAATTCATGCAACAGCAGGCGAGAGCGGCTCCTATCCAAAATGTAGGTGGAAACACTGGAAACTCTCAGACGGTCACCGCTAAACAGTCCTTACTATTCTGTGAAATAGTGTGATAATAATTGTAATGAGGACTCCTTTTGAGTTTGTATAATCTCTAGTAGATAATATTTATATTCAAACTCACAGTTTATTTTTGTCGTATTGTACACGACAGTTGTATTAGTAAGTTGTATTTGAATTCTATACCATGTATCTGACGACCCAAGATGGGTGATGTATACCTAATTTTGGGGGCGTCACAAAAATTGTACTGATTTAAAAAGGCGTGGGCCAATTCTTCCCAGTTATGGATTTTGGCATTGTCAAGTCGCGCATACCAGGCTTTAGCTTCTCTAGTGAGACTCTTTTGAAAAAGTTGCATTCTCGAGGCTTTCATTTTCAAAGATAAGACCCCGGTTCGCCAATGTACACTTTTAGGTGCGTATAGGGATCGCTTTGCCCATTGTACTTTTCAAACTACGGGACTTTGAATTTGGTAGGATATTGAGCCCCAGGAATATCTGAGAGATCTGAATAGGTGACACTCCCATAATTTCGGTCCCTTTAATTGGCCGGATGGTATCCTCCATTTGTTGGATTTTCTTTCTTATATCCCCAGTTTCTCGATCATCCCTGAGATTTGTGATTTCTTTATTGGAATGATGTTTAGGTATCTGGGTTTCCATCTTTTTACCAATGCCCTGCCTGCCCCCTGGTGTGAAGGACTCTGGTTGCGTAGGCATTGTTTGGCCCGACGTATTTTTACTTTGTTCTTTTAGAAAGACAACCAATTATGCTATCTGATTCCTTAATCCTTCACACTCCTCTCGGGAAACAGGAGTAGGATCAGGTTGGCCCGGTGTAGTCATGCCTAACGGTGGGATCAATGCCTTCTTGGACTTTAAGCGGAGTAGCAGGGGATGGGATTGCTTCGCAAAAAAGACTTACATAGTTTAGTCTTTAGGGAATGTATATAATAACATGCTATGTGACGTGTTCATTTTAGGAATTTTATCCTGCAAAACTGATGTCAGCTATTTGTAGCATGTTAAATATGTATGTGTACACATTTCTTCATCTTTCTCATTACATGGAGATAGATATGGAATGAAATTACAAGTAATTGTGTTTACAAGTAATTAAAATGAGAGAGCATGAAGAGACTTTCCTCCGTTTTGGGTTTATCAGAGGCTAACCTATCTTAGGTTACTCTCACAGCTTTTTGGCATGAAGGTTCCCAAATCATCACAATCTACTTGGGGGAAGTTAATCAGGTGTTTCAAGCTGGAGCGAATTTGGGTGGTGCCTTTCACGAGCCTCGGAGAATCGGGCTTCTCACGAGTCCAGTAATCAAACACAAGCGGGATAGCCTCACGGTGGAGGGACCACACAACATACATTCACATACATCGCGTCTCACCGTATGAAATGATGACATGTGCGAAGCACTAATATCACAAGCAGTTTATAGTGCAAAGCACTAGCATTACAAGCAGTTATGGTGCGAAGCACTAAGTGCAATAAGGAAATGCATTTGTACACATTCATCAAATGCAAATACAATATCCACACACAAGCAGGATACTTGATTTTGAAAAGATTGTAATAGCGGCTTAAGTCCTCTTCTTTGGAGTCCCAGTGAGTCGCCACTGTCGACGTCGGGATTTTTTGTGTGTCCCTTTCTGTTACTTGTTCTTTGGTGTTCTCATTTTAGGTGAGATTTGTTTGAAAAAACAAGTGAAAAAGGTCCGACATGTATAATGTCGATGATGGGACTGTTAAGAGTCGCCAGTTGGTTTTTCAAATGGTTGTACCAACACAACCGAGAAAAGGTTTGCACATTGACCCAGTGGTGTGACACTGATATACGGGTCGGTGAAACCGAGATTCGATTAGGGTCAGGGGACTTGGTTATGCGGGGAAGGTGTTAGGCACCCCCAACATCAAGATATACTACGGTGACCGCCTCTTTTCAAGAAACTATTATCCGAGTGTGTGTGTGTGTGTGTGGGTCAATGTCTTTCATTATATGGAAGTTGTGCGAGGCCTCGTTCGAACCTATATACATTGTGGTTTGAATTTATGTAAAATTCAATTTTTAGCAAGATATAGCAATGATGTTTTATAAAATAGGTTTTTCAAACCTTGATGCTCAATAGAATTGAGACCTTTTACACTCCCATTTTTATTAAGTGGTATTTGGATTGATTTTATTTGACGGATGCACGATCCATCATCTGAAAATAATATACAAAAATAATGCCGACTTCCTCGTGGGTATGGAAACCATCTGAGGAAATTCAGACATCACAGAATAATTTACAAGCTGCTTACAGCTGAAAATGTCCATCACGGGAACCGAATCTCGATCCAGTGGGATGAATCTGTGATCACATTATTCCTAGGCGCACAAAATGTTGCAATTTGTATAAAAGCAATAAGCAGGTATATATATATAAAAGCGATAAATATATATATATACAGACATGATCACCAACCACGAAGCACTTCCATGGGGGATCAAAAAGGTAAATAAAGCTGTTAAAAGCTATCAACCGCTACGGAGGGAACTCCAGGCGGGATGAAACGTAAATAAAGTCAGAATCTGATCAAGCGCCATGGAAGTAAACTCGAGCGAGGACGAAATGTAAAGAAAGTTGTAAAAGCGATCAACCACCACGTAAGTAAACTCCAAGTGGGACAAAATTTGTGTGTGTATATATATATATATATATATATATATATAAAAGCAATAAATGCACCGGATGTAAAATCGAGCTCATCGAGCGAGTTCGACTACAGTTTATATATATAAGTATATATATATAAAAAGCGAATAAACGCCTTTAGGATATAAAATCCGAGGCTCATTCAAGCAGTCCCACCACGGTTATATATATATATATATATATATATATATATATATATATATATATATATATATATAAGCTTTAGTAAATGCACTGCATCAAGTCTAGGCTCATCGAACAAAGTCGACACACAATTGATATATATAAGTAAATATATATATATAAAAGCGAGTAAACGCACTGCATCAAGTTCAGGCTCAATCGAGGCATAACTCGATAATGTTAGTCAATATATATGTAAATATATATATATATATATATATATATATATATATATATATATATATATATAGAACTAAAATGAAACCACGGATCAAGGGCAAAAGCAAGCAACACGACTCTCAACGTGTAGAAGGGTGTGTGCAAAGATGAAGAGAAAGACTCTAAAGTGTATGAGAAGGCTTACAGCTGACTAATAAAAAAGGCTTCTATATCTTTATAGTGGGTAGACACTGGCTTTTGATGGGTACAAAAAGGGTTGTATATGAACTCACAGGTGTTTAAAAGTGGGAAAATACACTGTATGGGCGAGTGCAGAGCAAATTGTGCAAGGTTTTCCCGTCTTTTTCTCTTACAAAATGGGCACCCCAAGCCCCATATTTATAAAGGGGAGCAGCGCAGTCTACTATGCACCTAATCTAACAAGTGTACTACTGGTGCAGGGTGCCCCGAGGCGTGTGTGGGTCCCGTAGTGTCGAAATGCGTGCGCGTTGTCGCTTTCGATTCGCTCATAACTTTCAATCCGGGAGTCCGATGGAAGCGTGCCATATCATTTGGGAAAGCTCTTTCCGAGTGCTACAGAATGACATATGATTTGACCTTGTTTGATTCCAGGAAGATGGGTCCATGATCGAAATGGTATTCTCGAGTTTCCGTCAGGCAATCTGGTGAGCCGTTTTGTGTAGTTTGCGCTCCGGAGTTAAGATATCGCTCTTGTGGGACTTCCTTTGAAGTATTTTGAGTTGACATGAGTGTATTTGATTTGAAGTGAAGTTGAGTTGGCAAAATGACCATTTTGCCCCTCCCGGGGTTATCTCTGATTTTTGCGCAGTTGTAGCAGTTGTTTCTCAGGGTTATCTCTGAGGTTGACTTGATGTTGACTTTATCTATCCTCAGGGTTATCTCTGAGGTTGGCTTGACCTCCTGGGGCTATCTACATGCTTTGATCTTGATCCTTCGTGGTCATCTCTGAGGTTGAAACTGACTTTCCTGGGATTATCTCCGGGGTTGGAACATGATTTCCCAGGGCTATCTCCGGGGTTGGATTTGGTTACTCCTAGATTGCAATTCGGGGTTTGATGATGAACTTCTGCTAGTATCCGGTATGGATTTGGATTGTCTTTCAGGGTTCCCTCTTAAAAGACGAATATGTCCTCCTGCAATGTTAGTAATAGTAGAAGAAAATTTCAAGTGTCTACAGTAGGCTAACAGAAGATCTCATCATCAACCCAATCAGCATTAAGATTGAGGTGTAAGGCCATTCGTGATGAAGTCTTCCACAAGGAGATCCAAAGAAGACTTCAGAAGCTGACTAAGGAAAGTCAGCTTATGCAGTAGCTATCAAGTGAACAGAAGATAACGATCTTGAAAGCAACCAAGATCGTAGTGTTTTCCAAATGAGAAGGCGATGGAAGGTGAAGCGAGATGACCCGACGAAGAGCAAGGCTAAAGTGATTAAGTGTAGGGTCAGTTCATTGATGATAAGTGAGCGGAAGATCACAAGGAGAAAGCAAGCTGGACGCGTCACAAATCTGAGGTGTCTTGATATTTAGAAGGGGACCAGAGCAAGGAATTAGGCCATCAGTCTTTGAGAACAGTCAAAGTAAACAGAAGTATTGAAGCACTGCATAATACAAGTAAGAGGTGTTCTACATTGAAGATCCAATCAACACTCTTCAAGATCGTAGTGTTAACTCAACTAGTCAATGAGCAACACTCGACAAGACACTACGATCAAGTCCTTGAAGATGTGCATCAGAATCGTAGAGTCCGAATAACTGAAGACTGAAGCATTGGCAAAGGTTCAATTTGAAAGGTAATATTCGGACAAGTGCTTATTGACAGCATCGATGCAATAGGACAATGATAAGTGGATTTTTTATACACTTAGCCGGTATCTTTTACTTGAATTAGTTGCTTATATTCATGTGTCTTAGTTACTTCTCATGCATTTTGTAGGTTATACGTTTGGGAGCGGTGTGAGCGATTATTGGTAAGGAAAAGCAAAGAAAAGGCAAAGAAAAGGCAATTCGGACATCATTTGGGCTTTCATGTTACTTCATGTTCTTGGCTTGGAACTTGGACTACATTTTAGAGCGTCTTCGTAGCTTTGCAGAACATCTTGAATCGCTCTAATCGGAGTTCGGATGCAAGAGTTATGATCGTTGTACCAACGGACGTCAAACTTCGCTGTTTTGGTTAGCCATTTTCATAGTAGTCCCTTCCAGCTCGATTTCAACCTTCATCCGGCCAGAATTTCTCAATCATCAAAGAATGAAAGTTGTAGAGCTCATCGATATCTTCGATTTGATAGGTGGCAGGCCCCGTAACTCTTCCCGGATCAAATGTTATGGACATTTTACGAGTTGCATCATGTAAAAAATCACCCGTGCTCGGGCGCGCGAATTCAGCATGGGCATGAGACTTTCTGAGAGCAAAAATACGCGATTTTCGACTTTTCAGCATGGTAGCATCTAACTCAAAGCCAATTCCTCTGTGACTGCGTGACTTGAGTGTTTACCAACGCTGACTTTTCATTAAACAGTGCAATTGAAGCGTAACAGAGAGAGGGATTCAATTAGGGCTTATATATTAGACATATTTTCATCATACAAAAGATATACCACCCCTTGGGGGCTGAACAACATATTACATATGCTCTTTTCTCCTCTTTCTCTTTAGATTAGATTAGAACCCTAGATTAGATTAGAATTGAAGATTGAAGCAATTGGAGAGCATAAGGAATTCAGAATTGGAGCAAGAGAGATCAGATTTGCATTCCTAATTCCCTAACATCTCTTTACTTCTATCTTTATTTCTCAATGTGTAATCTATTGTGGATGATGGATTTTGATTCTATGATGAGCTAAACTCTATTTTGAGATTACAATGGATTCTATGGATTAGTTTAATCTGATATATTTCGTTGTTAACCTTATTGATTTCTATGGGATTGTCTATTAAGATTCATGCTTATTTGTTTAGTTGATTGGCCATCAATTACTGGGATAACCCATATGAACTTGAAAGACGGAGTATGGGTTTAGATCTGATCTTGATAGCTTGTGTTTGTATATTCTGCATTGTGATGGGATGTATGATTTGTGCTTAGGATAGACATATATCTTAGAAGCACCACTAAGTAGTCAATTGAGAACTTGGGCTTAAACCCTAATTATTTGTAAATCACATAGACATATAGTGGTTTAGGTAATGTGGGTGTTCATGTGTATTCTATCAATTGTGGATTATATGTGATATGGGTATGGTACATTGAAAGATGGCTATACTTTACTTTAGTGTTCTCATTATAATGCATAGATACAATTAGTTTGGTTTAACATGAAATGTATGGATTTGAATGAGTCAATAGATGAAATTGTAATCTCAGGTCTTCGTTATCTAGTCTCACTCTAGAAGTAGTTAGGTTTATTTAATTTAATAGTTTAAATACAAAATATTATATCATTCGTTTAAATAAGATTGAGATGGTTATGGGTAATGCTTGGTGAATTTTGTTAGTTAATTCTCCGTGAGAACGATACTTTACTTACTCTTTATTACTTGTTGACCACGTATACTTGTGTATTGTGCGTAACTAAAAATTACCCAACAAGTTTTTGGCGCCGTTGCCGGGGAATTATTTTAATAATTTTTGCCAACATTAATTTCAATCAAATTAGTATTAATTTAAACATTTTATTTTATTTTATTTTATTTTAATTATCTTCTTATATTTCTCTCTTTTCAGGTACCATGGGTGACTTTGCTTATCAATGGCCTTATACAAATATGATTCAACCAAGGGACATAAGCATTGAGGGACTCAATGTATTTTCTACATTTTCAGCACAAATTGCAACACTTTCGGAGAGTTTGGATATTCTTGCAGCCCAATGCACTCGAGAGATAGTAATTACATGTGAATACTGTGCTGGCGAGCATCCGAGTCATCAGTGCAACATCAAGGTTGGACAAGTGCAGTTTGGGGGTGATTACTTCAAGAATGATGTTTATCCTGATTATCAACAAGGTTGGGGGTATCACCCAGATTATGAATGGAGTTATAACTATCCCGACCAATACTGCATCCCAAGTCCAACACATCCATCGGATTTCTCATATCCACCTCCAATGCAACAAGAAGAAAATTCAAGATTGGAGGATTTGTGGTTCAAATTTGTAGCATCAACTGAGGAGAAGATGATTGAGCAAGGGAGGTCAATTCAGAATCTGCAGAATCAAATGAATCAAATACTCAAAACCTTGAGCAATTGCCATCAAAACAATTGGTACTATGACATAGATGATGAAACTGATGGAAAGCCAGAAGTGTGCATGCCACTGGATGAACTGAAAGGAGTGGACATTGAGGATACAACTGGGGGTTTGGAAAATGAAGAATATCATATCACCTATATTAAACCCCAAGTGCCTTCTCGACCAGAGTTGAAAAATCCAGTGAGTTTTGCACACCCATGTCCTCTAGGTAGTCACATTCAAGGAAATGAGCAGTATGATAAAGATGCCTTGTATAAACCATGGTGGGCTGAAGAAGAGAAAATAAGAGAGGAAGAGTCCATTGTACTTTCCATACCTCAACGCAACAATTTATTCCCAATTACAACGGACGAGACACCTAGCTATGAAATAGAACTGGGGGCGTCATGTACAGGAAATAGGCTAGGTTATTTTAATACACAAACTCTCATGATGGGGAACCTATCAAAGCACATAGCGGTTCTAATGGATGGAGGGTTCCTAGCTTATCGTAGAGGAATTGGATAGCAGTGTCAAGAAAAGAGTCCAGCTAACGGACTATAAACCGAGCGCTTGATGGGAGGCACCCCATCCAATCTTTCTCCCTCCTTATTTAATTCTTATTTATATTGCCATATTTAGTAAATGTTAGATAGTGGTAAATCTTAATAATAGCTTTATTGTTTCTCCTCTTAGGTTAAATCCAATTGCTATAAGCATTCAGGATCAAGCAGAAGTCAAACCAAATCGAAGCGAGAACCGAGTTGCGAGAAGTCGGCGCTACTTGTGCATGTAAGAAAACTTGAAGACGTCTCGCATGCCAAGAACACCCACTGGGAGCAGACTTTGCACATGCAAGTTAGCTATGCCAGCCCGAGAGATTGCATAGAGGAGGCCATGCGCACATGATATGCCCGATTGATCCGAAATGTTTCATTTTAATTTCCAATTTTAAGCATTTGGACAGTTAGAAGCCCACACTCAGTCTCCAACTATAGAATATCTCAAACTTAGCCATCGCCTTATATATCATCGGATCATGAGGAGGCGAACGGAGATGACATTGCCACTTAGGGGAGTATTCTTTCACTTTTAATTACAATGAGGGCATTGTTTATTTTAAGTTTGGGGGTATTGTGTTGTAGTGAGTAGTTGTTGCATATAGTTTGATTGCATGTTTAAGTTGCATAGTAGGGGTATTTTAGTATGAATTTTTTTTTATTAGTTTTCTTTTGTCTTGATTACTTAGTATGTGTTTAGTTGCATAACATTGCATAATCCCAGGCTTTTAGTTAGTTGAATTCTAATTTGGCCAATGATGACATAGAAATTTGATAGATTTTTGAATTCAGTGGATATCTTGAGCTTAGTTATAATTGTATACAGGATATAATTCATGCTTAATGTTTAGATGTTACCAGGTAGCACGACAATGTTCCTATTTGCTTGTTGGCTAAGATTAACATGCTTGTGTGTTGAAAGGAAAATGTTGTTTTAATGATATAATTGTGTAGGAAGTGAGTAATGACTATGAAGACACTTAAACTCAAGTTTTGGGGAACGCATGGGTATTCTTGTTTTAAAAAAAATAGAGAAAAATAAAAGTAAAAAAATATTGAATAATTACCGTGGCTAGTCTTGTTTCGGGGCCTTTGATACTTGAGTAAGTACGCCCGAGGGGATTGTCTCTACACCTAGCGCCCTAAGGTCTTAATGGTCTGGGAGTTGTTGGTTGAAAGCTTGCTAAGGGGTAGCACTGTTAGCCTAATGGAATGAGACATTGCATAGTCATGAGTAATATATATATATAATAAAATAAAATAAAAATCAATAAACACCGCGGGAAAGTGCGAAAATTGCCCCGTGAGTAAAAATAAAGCAGAATAAACCCTTTGTTGAACCTTAGCTTGTACTGATGTGTTGGAGTAGTTGTTGTTTCATTTGTATGCATAGTTCTTGGTTTGAACCTCAGTTTTCTTTCTTAAGCAGTATAACATGTGAAATCCTCACCTTTTTCAAGCTTATATGTGAACACACACACACAACATCTTTATAGCAGGTTAGGATTATATGATTGTATGTCATTATGCCTTTAGCTTAGTTTGATGCTTTGTTCTTGAATCTTGATATTTCTATGAGGCATATCTTATTGGAATTCTTAACATGGCTGGAAATCTGGGGATTCATTGTCATAGTAGCGTAGCTTGCATAGCATATAGATTGCATTATATTGTGTTGCTTGGGGACAAGCAACGGTTTAAGTTTGGGGGTATTTGATAAGTGGATTTTTTATACACTTATCCGATATCTTTTACTTGAATTAGTTACTTATATTCATGTGTCTTAGTTACTTTTTATGCATTTTGTGTTCATTTTGTAGGTTATACGTTTGGGAGCGGTGTGAGCGATTATTGGTAAGGAAAAGCAAAGAAAATGCAAAGAAAAGGCAATCCGGACATCATTTGGGCTTTCATGTTACTTCATGTTCTTGGCTTGGAACTTGGAATACATTGTAGAGCATCTTCGTAGCTTTCCGGAACATCTTGAATCGCTCTAATCGGAGTTCGGATGCAAGAGTTATGATTGTTATACCAACGGACGTCAAACTTCGCTGTTTTGGTTAGCCATTTTCATAGTAGTCCCTTCCAGATCGATTTCAACCTTCATCCGGCCAGAATATCTCAATCATCAAAGAATGAAAGTTGTAGATCTCGTTGATATCTTCGATTTGATAGGCGGCAGGCCCCGTAACTCTTCCCGGATCAAAAGTTAAGGCCATTTTATCAGAGTAGACTGCATCAGAAAATCACCCGCGCGTGGGCGCAATGAATTCCGTCTTGTCAGCGAGACTTACGAAGAGCAAAAATACGCGATTTTTGACAACATGCAAGCGCCTAACTCGAGCCAATTCTCGCATGGCCGCCAGAACTTGGTGTTGACCAAATGACTTTTCATTAAACAGTGCAATTGAAGCGTAACGGAGAGAGGGATTCAATTAGGGCTTATATATTAGACATATTTTCATCATATAAAAGATATACCACCCCTTGGGGGCTGAACAACATATTACATATGCTCTTTTCTCATCTTTCTCTTTAGATTAGATTAGAACCCTAGATTAGATTAGAGTTGAAGATTGAAGCAATTGGAGAGCATAAGGAATTCAGAATTGGAGCAAGAGAGATCAGATTTGCATTCCTAATTCCCTAACATCTCTTTACTTCTATCTTTATTTCTCGATGTGTAATCTATTGTGGATGATGGATTTTGATTCTATGATGAGCTAAACTCTATTTTGAGATTACAATGGATTCTATGGATTAGTTTAATCTGATATATTTCGTTGTTAACCTTATTGATTTCTATGGGATTGTCTATTAAGATTCATGCTTATTTGCTTAGTTGATTGACCATCAATTACTGGGATAACCCATATGAACTTGAAAGACGGAGTATGGGTTTAGATCTGATCTTGATAGCTTGTTTTGTATATTCTGCATTGTGATGGGATGTATGATTTGTGCTTAGGATAGACATATACCGAAGCACCACTCGTAGTCAATTGAGAACTTGGGCTTAAACCCTAATTATTTGTAAATCACATAGACATATAGTGGTTTAGGTAATGTGAGTGTTCATGTGTATTCTATCAATTGTGGATTATATGTGATATGAGTATGGTACATTGAAAGATGGCTATACTTTACTTTAGTGTTCTCGACTAACAAACCAGTACAATTAGTTTGGTTTAACATGAAATGTATGGATTTGAATGAGTCAATAGATGAAATTATAATCTCAGGTTTTCGTTATCTAGTCTCACTCTAGAAGTAGTTAGGTTTATTTAATTTAATAGTTTAAATACAAAATATTATATCATTCGTTTAAATAAGACTGAGATGGTTATGGGTAATGTTTGGTGAACTTTGTTAGTTAATTCTACGTGGGAACGATACTTTACTTACTCTTTATTACTTGTTGACCACGTATACTTGCGTGTTGTGCGTAACTAGAAATTACCCAACAGACAACCTATGATCGAGAAATCAGAAAGAGATAATAAAGTCTTTAACCTGCCCAAGACATTAAAGTGATACATCTGACAGGGTAGGTGAAACAGTAAACTGCAGCGTCACAAAAAGTATGACAAGTCACATCAAGCAGTCTACCTCAAGCAACTCGAGATCTGTGAAGAGATTTGAATAGCCTTCAACGGCTACTTTCCAACGGAAGGATTGGGAAGGAGTATAAACAAGGAAGAGCTTCAAAGATCAAAGGTTGCTGGAGTTTCCGAGTTTGGAGAGAAGGTGGACTGATCTAAACCACGTGAGATAGTGAGTCCGAAGGCTCACTCTACGATCCACCAAGAACACTCAGAAGTCAGAATAAGAAAGAAGTAAAAGTGTGAGTTCTACTATGTAGAAGTGAGAATTCTACTACATGAAGAGTGTTCTGAACTGCCGAGAGAAAGAAGAGCATCATGTCATCTTGATGTCCATCATGGAAAGACTCTAAGTACAATAGAGAAGAGCCTACAGTCATCTTAGCTAGTCCATCATGAGGAGGCATCAAGTAGCAGAAGGGAGATCACAAAAGCCATCTTGGTGTCAAGCATGAGAAAACTTCTAAGTACCTAATAAAAGAGCCTCTGTCAAACAGAAGCCTCTGTGGTAATGCGATCATCAAGTACTAAGGAGAATGATCTTCAAGGCAGTTCAATAAGGGG
Source organism: Panax ginseng (assembly GCA_020205605.1). NCBI lineage: Eukaryota > Viridiplantae > Streptophyta > Magnoliopsida > Apiales > Araliaceae > Panax > Panax ginseng. Next base: position 48,781,838 of record CM035136.1, read on the forward strand.
TCATCCGAAGTGGTTGAGTAACCAAAGAAGCTGAGCATCATGCAACAGTCAGCTTCACTTCAAGGATGATCAAGCCAAGCTGCTAAGTATAGAAGATGTTCAGAGCATGAAGACATCTTAGCAGCTCAGCACTGACTCCAACAACAACTAAACAAAGCCAGGGCCAGAGGGGTCCTTGTCCAAAGGGACTAAATGAAGCAGGGCCTGAGGGGTCCTTGTCTAGAGGGACTAAACAAAGCAGGGCCAGAAGGGTCCTTGTCCGGAGGGACTAAACGAAGTTGCAAGGCTGCTGACCTTGAAGAGTTCTTAGTGAACTATAGTCCCAAGGCTGCTGGCCTTAAAGGAATCTTAGTGATTCAGGGTGCTTCCCTTCCTTAGTGGAAATCCTGCTAGTTGAAAGCAGAAGAGTGGATTAGGAGCTTGAGTCTCTGAACCACTTAAAGCCCCTTGTGTCTTTTACATTATGTCATTTACATTATGTCTTATAAGCCCGCTTATGTATGTTTTAACTGCTTACAACTAAACTTACTCTATGAACAATGTATGTATGATTATGAATATATCAATGAAGGAGATCTTTTACTTATTCCGTTGTGCTTGAAAAGATTCTTATGTTTGTCATATGCTAATTATGAACAATATAATATAAACCAGAAAAGTATTTGAAATAAAAAGGATCTATTCAACCCCCCCCTTCTAGATCTATTGTGCCCTCTGGGAACTAACAATTGGTATCAAAGCAGGTTCTCATGCTATATTCAAAAGCTAATCGCTTTGAGTCTGATCCCAGGCACTAACATTGTTCTAAAATTAGTTTAGCAGTAAGTAACTTGTTATATGCAGAAGAGCTCACACGTTGGAAATATTGTGTATAGGTAAATATGTGTATACACCTGAAGCTGCTCAGATTGGTCCATATCCTCAATTTCTATATCAACAAGACCAATCCTAGCCTGTAGTCAATCTTGTAGTCTAAAGACCAGGCGAGAGAGAGAGAGCACAAGAGACATCAATGACAAAGAGTAAAGCATCCATCAGTCTAAAAGATGAAGAGGTCATACATGCTAAGAAATGCTGATCAAGAGGAGAAAGAAGATCTTCTCAAACTTATGAGTGACCAACCAGCAACTGGGTGCTATCTTTGTAAACTCAAAGATGTCAAGGATCTTAATACTGAGATTCTCTTGACCTACATCTTCAAGACCACGACTGATTGATTAAAGGCCGACAAGAGCAATAAGCTGTCAAGAGCAAAAGTAAAGTTATTCACATCGATACCTAAACTCAGTATATCTACGATAAATGACTATTTCGTAACTGACAATAAAAAAGTACGGTTCCTCACTATTATAAATGTACATCATAATTGCATCTTCTTATGAACTATAACAATATTCTGTCAAGGAGTCATAATCTACCTAAAAAGGTGAAGAGAGAAAGTAACATGAGGATGGAAACTCAAATGACTATAAACTTTCTCTCCATCCAAGTTTTAGGTTGAAGATGATATCTTGAAGGAAATCTGAAATGGGTCATAAGAGCATCACAGGCCTAGTAAATTTTATGAATAATAATCTCTGCTGGTGGGTTAGTATGTATGTACAAACCTATGTTCTAAGTGTTTGATAACTCATAGAGTATGATCAGTTCTACAAGAGGATCTTGCTGATTTGTAGAAACTGATCACCTCCATGAATCAACTATACACTCATAAATCGTAGAGTTGATTCCCACTCTATGAACACTTAAACACTGTGAACATAACCCAGTAAATGATGAAACCATCATAGATAAAGAGTGTGTTACTAAATGTCAAATTTCACACATTCACCATCATGCATCTAAAAATGTATTATCTCAAGATAGTTGCATGCATGAATATGTCTGTTGGTGATAAATATGATGATTATCCAAATAAGAGAGCAACAGGGGTTTAGAAAACTAACCTAGCAGGACCCATTCAATAATGGGTACCAAAAGTAGAAATATATTTAAACCTGCAGGTACTTGGTCAGTCTGACCACACTAAGGAATGCTGAAGTAGAAGACTTCATTCAAGAAGACTCAACCAGCAGAAGGCTAAGGACTGTTCAGAGATAAGTCTGATAAAGCTCCTATATGTCCAAGCCTGTCCTTGAAGACCCTCTGAGCTAACCAGAATGGAGCTCACATGGCTGCAAATCTGTATATGGCAGCATGCCATGCAAAAGAAGATAAAGAGGATTCAATATGCTCATATCAAGAAAGACATGCTTTATGAAAAGGATCCTCAAGGGAAGCTCACAACAGAAGATCATTGAGCTTAAGACAAAAGGAGTTCATCAAAAAACAAAACTTCTCAAATACAGGACTGTCAAAGGAGACTACGTTCGTAGTGCTGTCAAATGATCGAAGAGTGATCAATCCTGAAAATACTCATCTCTACGATACAAGAAAAACTAAGCAATGATGGTGATTCCAGTCAGAAGGAGAAATGTTGGGCAGCCTTCAAATGAACATAAAGAAGAGGGAATCACATCTTACTAAGAAGACATCATCAACAATAGGGGAGCAGTGATCTGTTAAGGAATAACAATACTGATAAACTATGAAGAGTTGTACCAGCTATAGAGTCCCAAAACTTTGTGGCTGATGAACCAAATAAAGATCCATAGTCAGTACGAACGTCTCAAAACGTACTACTGATAACCCTTCAACCACCCAATCCATAATCGTGAAGAGCCTACGATCAAACATATGATCGTAGTATAAGAGCAAGAGGATACCACGATTCCAGCAATGCAGATATCTAAAACTGGTGGAAGACCTCCCCATCAGAAAAGGTCTAATGAGATGTCATTGCAAATCATTGCCATAGCATTTCATCTGGAAAGCGCCTCAGGGATAAACCTGACCCTTAGCTCACTCTAAGAGGTTGGCCCTTCCTAAGCTACCTTATCTCAGAAGAAATGCTTGATCTAGTTCATCTCAAAAGAACCAAGTCAGTCAACGATCGTTGAGTCGAGTTTGAAAAGAACTAAATGATCGTAGTGCTACCTAAACGATCGTAGCACAACCTCAGCGATAGTAGAATACAACTCGACGATCGTAGTCCTACCAAAGGGTACTCCAGTTCACAAGAAGCTTTAAAAATGAGACACTTGCTAAACCATTCAAGTGGAGGAGATAAGTTTGAATACTACAGTGAGTGAGCTATACTGCATCAAAGTAAGGATAGAAGTCAAAGCCACCCACTACAACAACTCTCAGAAGATGATCGTTGAGTTACCAAAGGAAATCGTAGAGTCCATCGCTGACTTACCATGTTACTCTAAGAATCAAAAGGTCAACGGTCAAAGCCAAGTCAATTAAGCGTCCACTCTTCTAATAACTGAAAAGTTATTGGGAGTTACAGCTCATTACTGGGCAACGTACAACCAATGGAAAGTTGACACATCACTGAATATGCAGAGTTAGAAGGAACTGCCATAAAAATAATTTTAAATCTGCAGACAGTTACCAAAAAGACATCGAATCTTTCTCCCTCCCATTTTCAAAACCCTAGAAAGCTTTTCAAGAGCAAAATCAGTTAACCCTCCAAAGCCTTACCAAATCACAGACAACCATCTCTCATAAACCTCTCTAAATCAAACACCCACATTCTTCGAACTATTCAAATGGAAAACTGGCAAGTTATCACCGGTATTCAGCTCGGAACAAAATCGTTTGAGAAATCTGAGAAGAAGTTCAGGAATATACTTGAACTAGTGAAGAAAGCTGGGTTTTTAGAATGTCTTGAGACAAGTACTCGTGTGTACATTGACCTGGTTAAGGAGTTCTACTCAAACATCTCCATAAACTCTGGAACTCTGTCTACCAAGGTTAAAGGTCAGACTCTAAAGCTGAAATCTTCTGACCTAAATTAATGCCTAGGTTTTCCTAACCAAGGGCTAAAGAACCTTGAAGATGTCAATACTGAACAAGCAAAGGAGTTGATGGGGTACCAAAGAAACCCTAGTTTCAAAGACATGAAGAAGAAGGAGTTTCCGAAAGAATATGAGTTCCTTGTCGAAATTGTTGGAAAGTGCATACTGTGCAAAAACATTGCACATGATACAGTGATTGACCAACAGTTGAAGATAATATCAGCAATAGTTTTGAAGAAACAAATTAACTTTGGAGCTATCTTGTTCGATCAAATCTTCAAGTGGGTAGAGAAGGCTGAGAAGAAGAAATCCACTGAAAAGCCTCTGACCAAAGTATTTCATGGTAGGCTTTTGAGTATTATACTGAAGAAGAAGCTAGGAGGGAAAATCAAGGAAGATGAGGGGGAAACCTTGAATGTGCACAAAGTGATGTCTCCATAGTTATTTGAAAACTGGAAGAAGAACCCTAAGGAGAACAAAAGGCTGACAGCTGGGAGCAGCAGTAGAGCCTCTGCAAAGAAGAGAAAGATAGTAAAGGAAGAGAGCTCTGAGTCTAATGACTCTGTAACAGCTGAAACTACACTAGTCAAGAAGAAATCCAAAAGTGTGAAGAGAGCTGGCAGTGTAATGAAAGCCCAGGCCCCACCAAGGAGAGTCTCCTCCCTGAACAAGGACAAAGAAGAAAAGGTCCTAACTACTGAAACAACAAAGAGAAGAAGCAGCAGGTTGCTTCAAGGGCCAGTTAGCAAGAAAGCTAAGGTGGAAGACAAACCAACCTTAGCTTCCCAAATCGAGACATCTTTGAAGAAAGGGACGTGAAAGTCGTGAAGGAAAGGAAATAGATGCAAAGATCCAGTCCCCACAGTCAGCATCCAACAATGAAAATGAAGCTGATAGGATGGAAGAAAGTGTAGCAACTGCTGACAAAGAAGAATGCTCAAGCCCCATGGCCAATAAATATTTTAATATTTTAATAATACATAGATATTATATTAAGAGTAATATCTTGAGAAAATGAGTAAATCGTTTTATTATGATTAGTTCATATATTTGGAGAAAACATGATAAAAACATCTTATGTTATGTTATGACGAAATACGTAAATTTTGATTATAGTAATATGGTGGGAAATGAATAAGTAATGAGAATGAGAATAAGGGTAATGTAAGCTTGTGAGATATGCCTAAGTGTGGCAAAGTGAAGGAATAAGTATTCATCAAATAATTTAATTGAAGGAATTAAATTGTATGTGCAATGGTTTTATATTATATAGTAGCTACATCTATATGATATGAAATGAAGTGGAACACTTCAATGGTAACTATATAATATAGGAAGTATATGAATACATACATATAAAGGCTTGTATGCTAGCATTATGTACAAGTGAGATAATAAAATGTAACATGGTGCAATGGACCACTTCCATGACCATATTATATGATGTAAAGTTAAGAATAATATTATTTTGTGAGATTATATTATTATAAGCTTGTGGACTATTAATTACTAAGTTCATATAATTATGTCTTGTGTGGCATAACTAGTGAAGTTAAATTAAAAGGAGATTTAATGGGAAATATTAAGAGAAAATAAATGAGGAGTTAATAAATAATTGATATTAATTATCATTGTAATAATTGAGTGTATTTGAGGTGATAACTTGAGAATATCCAACTATTTTATAATTAGCCTAATTAAAATATTAATTGGAATAAACCAATGTACATGGATTATATAATTCTATGTGAGTGGGTGTATATGTATGCACCTTTGGGGAAAAATATCATATAAACCTAAGCATGCTAATAATAATATGGAATGTTGAGTTATATTGGAGTGTCCCAAATTGAGTGTCACATTTACTCCTAAACCTCAGTCACATGTAGAACAAAGGCTAAAGCCTATGTTCCTCCTTTTTCTTCCAAGCTTTGCTAGGCTGGAGGGAGTGGGCACAATGATGCAAATTACCAACCAATTACCAACTCCTCTATACCCAATAGCTTCTTCTTTCTTTCTTTGGTTTAATTCATGGAGTAAAATCCAACATTGGTCCATGACTCTTCTATAAATAGAGACCCCCTTCTTCATTCTTCACATTTGAAATTTTGAGAATTCTAGTAAGTGAGTGGTAGAGAAGTTGGGAGAAGTCAGAAGTTAAGATTCAAGGATTGTCCATTTAGCTTCAAGAGGTATAACTCTTAAACTATGTTCTTAAATTCAAGTTCTTTGCAAGTTCTTAGAAAAAGTAGCTTTTGAGTCACAAAATTGATGGCTAAGGATTTTTATAATCCATGAATTGTTGTTAGATATTGTTAATATAATCAAATACGAAATCAACGGAAGTTAAACGAACCAATTTGGTTGAGAAACGAATTCGTAGTGAATGAATTCGCTAAATTGTCAAAACATGAACAATTTGCATGAACATGAGTTATAGATTCATTTTTGGGATAGTTAATGTTTATGTTAGTTGATGGGTGTTATGATATGTTGTAGTTCTATGAATTACGAATCCATAGAATCGAAAACGGACTAATTTGGACATGTATAACTCAAATTATGAAGGTAGAAAGGATTTTTTGCTTGTTATTTTGTAGCAGAGCATGAATCCGTGAGTTAATAAGATAGCTATACCCGCCCGTGGCTATTTATATAAGACAAGACTCGCCGCCCGGGGTGGTCTGATTACAACTGCTGAGAAAATTTTGACAGAATATACTTTACTAAAACGACCATAAAGTTTTCATACGAACTCCGATTGAGGAAATTCAAGATGATCCGGAATGAGAACGAATAGACCTACAACTTTTGTTCTTTAAGTGTTTCAATTTGAGGTCATTAGCAAGGGTCAAAATAGTCATATTTCTGACTGTTACGTAATCAAAGGCCATCGGAGGGCGTCTAGCGAGCACATGCGCAAGTATAGTGCTCCCGACGATGGAATATGTTATTCTAAGTGATGTAACATAAAAATGCATTATAATAGACATGGCATATAAGGTTACCTTACTCATAATAGAATGCTCTAGCATGACTTAGTATGTGTTTTGAAAAGAAACTTGGAGTTTTGAAAAACAAATATCGATTTAACCTTGAGTCTTTGAAGTTATGATATTTTAACGCATACATCTTGATGAGTTATGAGTATACTTAAGAATGAGAAGTGATTTAAAGTTACTTTACTTATTATCAACTTACAATAGCTTAGTTGAAAATGTTTTCTAAAGAAAACTTGAAACTTTAAGAAAGAACTTAAAAGTAACTTGTGTACTTAAAGTTCTAAACATGATAACATATATTCATGGATTAGTTAGCTATGAAATGAGATTAAAAGTTGCATCTAGTTGCTTTACCTTGGCCTATAATAACTTTTAAAAGTGAACTTGAACGCCGTATGCCCCTAGACATGACGAATATGTTCATCATTTAGCTAAGCATGAATTGGACGTTTCAAGTGTGGTTTCAAATACGTCTTCAAATAATGAACTATGCTATGTCTATGTGAAGCATACTAGTATAGGCTTATTAGTACCAATATATGGTTTACAATCTTATAACATCGAATCTTGTTAAGTTTTATTGATTGAAATAAATCATTATGAAGCTAAGTGGTTTGAATATGAACGACGTAGATAACGTATCTATAAACTTTAAATATGTGTCGAACACATAGCGAGTCAAGTGTTTGATAAATGTATATGAAGTTGATGTCACGTACAGATGGTTAAGGAATACCTATACATACATAGCAATTCTACGATGAGAAAGTGAAATGAAGGTTTTACAAACCTATTTAGGAAACGATGTAATATTTATTGTTATATTAAGAACGTATGAAATGTATGACTAATGGATATGAATCCATGATTATATAATTGTGTAGAAATACACGAAGTGTAGATAAGCTTTAAGCAGTTAAGTCATAGTTAATAAACTACGAATCAGGTAAGTCTTTCAGTTCCTATTTGATATATGAATTCGATAAATGTTAGTTGAGCTATATTTTGCTATGATAATGTTGACGTATATATATGAAATTCATATGAGATATGTATGAAAGTTGAAAGTTGATCTTTGATGATATGCTTGTGAAGTAAATTTCTATGCATGATATGTATGAAGTCCTGTGGGTATGTTGGACTTGGAGCATAAAATTGATCTTGATTGTTACTCCATGAAAAATCCGGGTGATACCCCCAATCCTGATGATAGTTGTTGGGATAGACATAATTATTGGGGTAATCACCACTATCTGCATCTGCATTCAAAGCCCGATGGTGCATTGATGACTCATATGATTTCCAAAGACAATAATCACAAGTAACCACCATACTTTGACGACGCCGATCTTCAAAAAGCTTCAAACATCCTCGAAAGTGTCTCAATCAGGCCGACAATGCGAGAAAGTTTCTCGAGTCTTTCAATCTCCACTCTCCTTGGTTGAGTCATGTTAGGTGTATGGCCATTGATACACAAAGTCATCCATGGTACCTGAAAAGAGAGAAATATAGAAAGAGAATTAAAAATAAAAATAAAAATGTTTAAATTAAGACTAATTTGATTGAAATTAATATTGGTAAATAATTATTAAATTAATTCCCCGGCAACGGCGCCAAAAACTTGTTGATCAATTTCGCAATCAATGAATACGTGCAAGTATACACGGTCAACAAGTAATAAAGTGAAAGTAGAGTATCGTTCCCACGAGGAATTATTTAATAAAAATCACCAAGTACTAATTCTTAACCAAACTAATTTTATTTAAACAATCTCAAATCGTGTTTCTTCTAATTAAGAAAACTAAATTAACTAATTAAAACTAAGATTTTAACGAATGAATTCAAATAAATAAAGATTAAGACTTCAATATCCCCAATTATGAACTATAAATCAATTATCCCAATTATTATGCCTCTCTTGAATTGTTAACAGAATTCTCAAATGCCAAAAGTCCTTTTCCAAGTGATCAATTGCCTTCTATTTAATCCAGATTAATCTTGCTATATTCCTATGCAAAACAATTGAATTAAACTCTTTCCAATCCCAATTCCTTACGTGTTACATGCGGGGAAAAGATATTTCCATTCAATTCACAAACCTAATTTTTCACCATGCAAATAACTAAGTCACATGATATCATGCCCAGTTCTAACCCTAGAATTCCTCTTCCAATTCCTTCTAGAGTAACAAAGTAATTCTTGATCAAATAATTAAGCAATAAGCACAAGACAAGATAAACAACTCACTTTAACATAAATAATTAGAATATAATGAATAACTAATTTATAGCCATAAAAAGTTCAATTGAAATCTCAAAAATAGTTAGTTCATAATTAATGAATTAAAACCAAGAATCCACTGTTGAATAGACATCAAAAGATAAAAGTAAGATGAGAGAAGAGAATAGAATCATTGTCGAGAATCGATGCTCCCCTCTTTGCTCTTGCTCTTGATCTTCAATGGTCTCCAAGTTGCTTCAATCTCCAAAACTAATAAGAATTAGGGTTATTTTCTAATCTAAAGGAGTGTTTTCTCTAGGCTAAGCTATGTAATCTCCCTTTATTTTATGCCTTACATCATGTATTTATAGGTTACAAGTCCAATTTTTAGTTTAGGAACAAACCCAATCCAATTTGAGTCAAAAGGTGTTAAAATTAAGCCCAAAAGCGTTCAAAGCCATCACTAAGCCCTTCCCGGCCTTCAAATAAGCTACGGCAATTGAGTTCGCCTTATATAGCGCCTTAAGCTTTGGAAAATGCACTAAGAATAGCGCCTTTGTTGGTCGCCCCAAAATCTGACATTTTCTGCTCCGACGTCCTTTGGGAAAATGACCATAACTTCTTCGTCCGAACTCCGATTTCGATGATTCAAGATGTTCCGGAAAGAGGAGAAGTAGATCTACAACTTTCATTCTTGAAGTTTGTCGAAATAATGTCAGGAGATATAGTCAAATTGGCTCCGAAGTGGCTGCTGTGTAAATGGCAAGCCAAAAACGCGAATCTAGCCACCCCAAACATCAATCCATGTAACTTTTGTCCCAATTCCTATAAAATATCATAAAACATGCATGAATAGACACAAACACATAAAAACATCCTAAAAGACTTAAGAACAACAATAAATTAAGCCCGAATGTATCCAATTCATGGGTATAAAACTCACTCATCACGTATATATATGAAATTCATATGAGATATGTATGAAAGTTGAAAGTTGATCTTTGATGATATGCTTGTGAAGTAAATTTCTATGCATGATATGTATGAAGTAACATGCGTAGTTAATATTAATTGATTATGAATGCATGAACTGAATATGCTATTATATGCTATGTCTTTGCATGAAACCTGTTAATTATTTCAATGGTATCGAGCTCACCCTTGCAAATAACCACTTTTGCAGGTTAAAGACTCACGGTAAAGATTTCGTGCTTCTTGGTTGACAAAGTAGATAGTTTCACGACAAAGGATACTATTTAGATTATTACTTGAACCGTGTTTAGGTTCTAGGAGTGTACTTGGTATATACTTATGATGTTTAATACTTGTTGTATTGTAAGGATGTATTAGTTAATACATAGAGGATATCGAATCAAGATGTAAAATCTTATATAGTAATTCTAATAGACTGAACCATATTACATAGTTGATTCAAGAATTGTAATTGGTTCAAAGTTATGAAATCAATAAAAGATTTTATTCAAGAGATTGCAAAAGTTTAAATTATTCCGCATATTTATATTATTTCAAATGTAATGTAAAACAGGAATAGTAAATGACCAAGTTGTGAAACTTATAAAAGTTTGGGGTCATTACATAGATCCTGGAATTCGAAAGAGTTTATATTCTAAATTGTAATAAGTAAAGTTTTATTCATTAAGTTATGAATGAAAAATATAAATAGTTTGACGATAGTAGTATTATGGTGGACCGGATCCGAGGTATGAAGGAACCTGGATTTTGGGGCATCACAATCGATATGCTGGAAATCTCTACATCCCCTACAATAGTAGAGTGGACTCTGAAGGACAAAGAGCCATGACCAAGGAGCTGGTCGTAGAGTCTTTTTACTCTACTGCTGATGATGTTCAAGCTCAAAACCAGAAGCCTCCTTATGCCCAAGCACTTCTATCAGATATTTCCTCATCCTCAACCTCAACCAGCAATTGGAACTCAATGATAATCTAGATTCTCCAGACCTTTTAAAATCTGTCTAAGGATGAAAATCATAGAGTCAAAACAGATACTCAACCAGCTGCTGCCCAACAAAAGGATCAAATTACTTTGGAAAAAGAACTACAAAAGAGCTCTGATGATCTAAACAAAAAGATATCTATGCTCACTGAAGAATCACAGAAGCAGACAGCTGCAGGAGATGAGTCTTTCCAGCACAAGCTTCAAGCTATCTTGGCTAATGTATCGCTCAAACTCCAAGAGAGAGATAGCATCTATCAAAAGGCCATACAAGATCAGAAGGCAGAAGCTCAACAAATTCAGAAGGCCAAAGCAGAGCAGATCGAAGCCCTATCTGACAAGATTGATGATATGAGGCAGACCTTCTCAGTACAACTTGAGCTAGGCCAACAAGAACTAAAATTTGAAGTTGCCAACTCCTCCTACCTGATGGAGCAGCTTATGTCCAACATGGGCGACTCTCTCAAATGATTGATGACAAAAAGGGGGAGAAAAAGAGGCATAGAAAGAAGAGGAGCAAGAGGCACTCAAGGAAGAGCAAAGGGTTAAGGGAGAAGAAGTCAAAGAAGAAGAAAGCAGCTGCAGATAAAGAGACATCATCTGAGCGGGAGCCAAAAGATGATGATAACAAGATTGCAAAGTCTGAGGGGGAGCATGATCAGAAGGATGTTGAAGGGGGAGCAAGAGAAAGAAGACCAATCAGATGAGTAGCTGATCAACAAGCATCCTGGAAACACACATGGAGCCAAGGAGGTACATCTCTAACCTGTTAGGAATGTTCTGGATCCAGGATGTAGAATGTCTTAATGTATAAATTGCCATATCAATATAAATGACATTCATGATTAACTGTTTTAGAAATACAGCTGCTCACTGTATATAAGATTCATTCATAACATGCATATGAACTTATTATTTTTGTCATAATCAAATAGGGGGAGATTGTCAGGAATAAACATGTGAATGCGATTCCTATTTATATATGATTTGATTATGATATATATATATATATATATATATATATATATGAATGAATAATATACAAGTATGCTTGCATTAAGAAAAGCTGTAAGTTCTTTGATAGATAATAGAAGTATATGTACAAGGACTTAGAATGAATTGATCAAATATGTTAGGTTGATCCTACATAAGCAAAATAGCTTTGTAAAGTTCTTAAAAAGAAATGATGTACAAGGACTATAAATATAGAAAGATCAAGCTTGTTAGGGTTGATCTTATGATGTAATAGATAGGCTAGTCGATCGATTCGAACCAACGCACTGAGTAAGTCGAGTCCCGCCGGGTGAGTCAAGGTTAACTCGAGAGCAATCGAGGCAGAATAGGAGTATGCAAGATAGTAGATCTCGGAGTTCGTAGACTGCCAGGGAAACGAAGAAGGATCGTAGTGTATCGAGTAGAGCTTCCTCGGGATCGTAGTGTCTTTGAGGAAGTCATGTTCGTAATCATAGAGAATGACACCGCCACGAGCCGAATGCCTGGTCATCTGCTTGAAGCGAAGATGTAAATGTAGACTACACTTAGAGTCGAGAGTCTCATCGATGCCAAAGCCAAAACAAGGATCATAGATCACACTCGAGTTAAGCAGAGAGTCTATTGATTACATGCAGAGATCGTAGTCAAGCAAGATCAGATGAAGACAATAAGCACAAGGCAGAAATTGTAAAGTGTCAAGATCTGATCTCGGGATCGTAGTGTCTGCACCATCCGAAGCTGAATCGTAGAGTGCAGAACTACGACCTCAACAAAAGTGCTCATAATGCCAAGGAAGAATCGTAAAGCATATACGGTTCTCAACATATGAGCACTCCCAGAATATCCAAAGGAACGAAGCCTCTGGTTCAAGCTACATCCAAGGAAACCAGAGAGCACTCAACAAATGGCATGCAGGCTAACAGAAGATCTCAGCACCAACCCAATCAGCATTAAGATTGAGGTGTTAGGCCATTCGTGATGAAGTCTTCCACAAGGAGATCTAAAGAAGACTTCAGAAGCTGACTAAGGAAACTCAGCTTATGCAGTAGCTATCAAGTGAATAGAAGACAACGATCTTGGAAGCAACCAAGATCGTAGTGTTTGCCAAATAGAGAAGGAGGCGATGGAAGGTGAACAGAGATCTTGGCCGCCACGAAGAAGAGCAAGGCTAAAGTGATTAAGTGCGAGTGGTCGGTTCATTGATGATAAGTAAAGCGGAAGATCACAAGGAGAAAAGCAAAATTTGGACGCGCCACAAATCTGAGGTGTCTTGATATTCAGAAGGGGACCAGAGCAAGGAATTAGGCCATCAGTATCTGAGAACAGTCAAAGCAAATAGAAGTATTGAAGCACTACATAATACAAGGAAGAGGTGTTCTACATTGAAGATCCAATCAACACTCTTCAAGATCGTAGTGTTACCTCAGCCAGTCAATGAGAAACACTCAACAAGACACTACGATCAAGTCCTTGAAGACGTTCATCGGAATCTTAGAGTCCGAATAACTGAAGACTGAAGCATTGGGAAAGGTTCAATCTGAAAGGTAATATTCGGATAAGTGATTATTGAGAGCATCGATGCAATAGGACAACCTCTGATCGAGAAATCAGAAAGAGGTAATAAAGTCTTCAACCTGCCCAAGACATTAAAGTGATACATTTGACAGGGTAGGTGAAACAGTAGACTACAGTGTCAGAAAAAGTATGACAAGTCACATCAAGTAGTCTACCTCAAGCAACTCGAGATCTGTGAAGAGATTTGAATAGCCTTCAACGGCTACTTTCCAATGGAAGGATTGGGAAGGAGTATAAACAAGGAAGAGCTTCAAAGATCAAAGGTTGCTGGAGTTGCCGAGTTTGGAGAGAAGGTGGACTTATCTAAACCACATGAGATAGCGAGTCCGAAGACTCACTCTACGATCCACCAAGAACCCTCAGAAGTCAGAATAAGAAAGAAGTAGAAGTGTGAGTTCTACTATGTAGAAGTGAGAGTTCTACTACATGAAGAGTGTTCTGAACTGCCGAGAGAAAGAAGAGCATCATGTCATCTTGATGTCCATCATGGGAAGACTCTAAGTACAATAGAGAAGAGCCTACAGTCATCTTAGCAAGTCCATCATGAGGAGGCATCAAGTAGCAGAAGGGAGATCACAAAAGCCATCTTGGTGTCAAGCATGAGAAAACTTCTAAGTACCTAATAAAAGAGCCTACTGTCAGCTTAGAAGCCTCTCATGTGCAGTCATCAAGTACCAAGGAGAATGATCTTCAAGGCAGTTCAACAAGGGGTCATCCGAAGTGGTTGAGTAACTAAAGAAGCTGAGCATCATGCAACACTCAGCTGCACTTCAAGGATGATCAAGCCAAGCTGCTAAGTATAGAAGATGTTCAGAGCATGAAGACATCTTAGCAGCTCAGCACCGACTCTAACAACAACTAAACAAAGCCAGGGCCAGAGGGGTCCTTGTCCAAAGGGACTAAATGAAGCAGGGCCTGAGGTGTCCTTGTCCAGAGGGACTAAACAAAGCAGGGCCAGAAGGGTCCTTGTCCGGAGGGACTAAACGAAGTTCCAAGGCTGCTGGCCTTGAAGAGTCCTTAGTGAACTGTAGTCCCAAGGCTACTGGCCTTGAAGAAATCTTAGTGATTCAGGGTCCTGCCCTTCCTTAGTAGAAATCCTGCTAGTTGAAAGCAGAAGAGTGGATTAGGAGCTTGAGTCTCTGAACCACTTAAAACCCCTTGTGTCTTTTACATTATGTCATTTACATTATGTACTATAACTGCTATGTATGTTTTAACTGCTTACAACTAAACTTACTCTATAAACAATATATGTATGATTATGAATATATCAATGAAGGGGATCTTTTACTTATTCCACTGTACTTGAAAAGATTCTTATGTTTGTCATATGCTAATTATGAACAATATAATATAAACCAGAAAAGTATTTGAAATAAAAAGGATCTATTCAACCCCCCTTCTAGATCTATTGTGCCCTCTAGGAACTAACAGATTTGAAATGAGAACTTGAAGAAATATCAGAACCTACTTGATGTATATTTATAGTATGTGTCAGAATGCATAGTATGTTAGGACTAGATTGAGCAATTAAAAGCTCAAGTCTGGTATTGGCAGGGAGTAGCGCGGCCGCGCCACTCCCAAGCTTAAATGCAGCGCGACCACGCTGTTCTGCAGAGTGACCAGGAGAAGTTTGTTAACTATATGATCTTAAGTTATGGTTATATGTTGTCCTTAAGGACTACAAGATATGAAACAAGATTGTTTAGATAAATATAATAGTATAATGAGTTAGTCTCATGGTTATCATAAGTTCAAGTAAAAATGAAACCAAGTTAGGAAACAATATTTGTTCTTATATTAAGAGCATATGAAATGTATGACTGATGGGTATGATTCTATGATTATATAACTATGTAAATATACATGCAGTACAGATAAGCTTTAACAGTTAAGTCGTAGTTGATAAACTACGAATCAGGCAAGTCTTTCAGTTTCTATTTGATATATGAATTCTATAACTGTTAATGAGTTATATTATGCTATGAGAATGTTTATGTATATATATGAAATGTATATGAGATATGTATGAAATTTGAAAGTTGATCTTTGATGATATGTTTGTGAAGTAAACCTTTATGCCTGTTATGTGAGAAGTAACATGCGTAGTAAATATTAATTGATTATGAATGTATGAACTGGATATGCTATTATATGTTATGTGTTGCATAAAAACTGTTAGAATTGTTGGGCTATCAAGCTCACCCTTTCAAATAACCCTTTTACAGGTTAAGGACTCACGGTAAAGATTACATGCTACTTGATTGATAGAGTTCAATAGTATCGAAGGAGATTTATTTATTTAAATATATGCTCTTGAACAATGTTTAGGTTCTAGGAGATGTACATGATAGTAGTTTACAATGTGTAATACTTGTTGAGTTGTAAAGTTGTACTATGTGATACATAGAGGAAGTCGAATTGAGATGTAAAAATTTATACAATAATTCAAATATAATGAATCATAACATAATTTGATTCAAGGATATGTAATTGATTCAAATTAAGAAATCACTAAAAGATTTTTTTAGGAGATTGAAAAGGTTTAAATTATTCAGCATATTTTTATATCATCGAATATAATGTAAGACATGAACGGTAAATGACCGAGATTTGAAACTTATAAAAGTTTGGGGTCATTATACAGATCCTGGAAATGGAAAAAATTTATATTCTAAATTGTAATAAGCAAAGTTATATTCATTAAGTTATGAATAAAAGAAATAAATAGTTGAACGATAGTAGTATCGTGGTGGACCGGATCTGAGGTTCGAAGGGACCCAGATTTGGGGGCGTCACAGGTTGGTATTAAAGCTGTAGGTTATAAACTTTAGGTAAGAATACCTTAGGCTATAACCTGAGAGAGGGAAAGATAAAGATTAAAATATATAAGCGAAGATTCAAAGAAGAATCTTGAAGTATCTAGAGGATGAGAATTCGGGAGTTTCCCAACTCCGGTAATAAAAATGTTAAGATGATGTCTATAAGATGAAGATGACAAAGATAATAAGAATGAACTCGAATGGAGTTTAGTTGATAATGGGAAAGAACCCTAAGGTGAACCAGTGATCACGACGTGGTTGGATTGAGATATAAAATGATAAATAGTCTATAACGACTAAGTGGTTATAACTTGATGCTATAAGAGAAGGTACTATGAGATGGTACGATGTGAACTCATGAGGAGTTTTATATGATGAGATACGAAGAATTCGTATCGAGCAAAGAGAAAGTTAAGAGTAAGATAGAGTTAGTTGAGATTTCAATTGAGGACTCAGGTGATGACTGAGTTGTACAAACCATTGTATGGGCGAATGTTTGTGTTTGTACTAAGTTTATTGCACTGATAATCATTGGAATGTTAATGTTGTGCTACCAATGTTGTGAGACCCCAGATTTTATGAATAATATTTAATTTTCTCAAAATAATTTTTTAAATATTATGGTGTGGATTTGATATAATGTTATAGTTGTGGGTTATATTTATAAATTTTGCAAAGTACGCAAGTTGTTATAAAATATTCGATTGGTCGGAGAATATTCTTTTTGTCGGGGAATATCCATACGACGGTACAATCATTGGTGGACCCCACTGGCGGAAGTATTGCCGTAGTTAAAAAACGGCGTAATTATCTTTTGTAAAAATAACTACGAAAGTGTTACCGAATTAAAACCGTTAACTACTACTCGGTAATAAAAGTACTGAGAATACGCGTGGTTGCATAGTAGCACTACGGTATTGATTATTGATGCTTACGTGAGAAGTCACTTTCGGTTATACTCAATAATTGCTCTGATAATTGTTGCATCATATCTCTCATATTATTGATTCAATATTATCACAGTATCATCTTCATAATATGTTATATTATTAAATCAATAATTGAGACGACAAAGTTATTAATATTATTATTTGCAATATTGTCAATGTCTAGAAGTTCTGTCAAGGAGAGGTTTAGTCACCTAATTGCGCGCCAATAAGGAGAAATCCTTATCGGAAAGACCCCTCTTTCCTGGCAACGACCTGGTTGATAAATATTGTGAGTTATAATATTAATGATGAATGTTATTAAAATTGAAGTTGTGTTCGGAGTTGAATTTGGAGACGCGGACGTGATATTTGAGTCCGGAACGATGAAATTAGTACAAATAGTCTATAAACACAAATTTTCTAGAATTCACTATTTGGTCAAAAAGTCAACAGTTGACTTTTTTGGGAAAAGTCAAACTTTGAAATTTCAAAATTTATATTTTTGATAAAAATGGTTTCATTGTGTTGGAATTATTTGTGTTAGTGAAAATCGACAATTATTTCGATAATAATTGATGTCCGGAGGTTACATTGACCAATCGAAGTATTTAACTTAGGATAAATGAGCAATTGATTGCTATTATTTCACATGATTATAACTATTTGTTCACATGTGTATACTATTGTTTCACATTCTTGTTACTATTAGGGGAGTTGGTGCAAGATTGATAATACTTGCATGACTAAGTTAAAAATGGAGGCATAGATGGAGGTACTATACTTTAATTCGTATTTTCACATGTCTAGAACTATTGATTCACATAATTTACTATTGAATCACATTATTTACTATTAGGGGAGGTGGTGCAAGTTTGATAATACTTCCATGAATAAATTAAAAATAAAGGAAAAGTTGGAGGTATTGTACTGTAATTTTTCGAGTCCCAAAACGTGCAATTATCGAAACTATATATTTCTAAATAGAAGCTCATTCTTCCTTCTCACCAATTCACAAAAGCTTTAGAGCAATTATTATAGAGAGAAATTATAGAGAATATTATTTGTAGGGAATATTATCTGTTGTACTCGTAGGGAGTATTATTTCTTTTGTATTCATGAAGAGAACTTACATTATTCCATTTTTATTATTTTTTGGAATAACTTTTGATATGCTGAGCTACCCTATACTTGGTGACATTCTTCTATTATTCCGTCTTTATTATTACATTGGAATATCCACGTCTCACATGCGTTTTACTTGGGACCGTTAAAATCTTTATTATTATTAGGTTGGAATATCCTGTCTTTGCGCTTTTCTGTAGGACTGATTCCGCCCTTATTAGTATTCTCATTGGAATAACTCAATACATCGCGGGCATCGCATGCATGGTGATTTCGTTGTTATTTCATTCTTTATTATTATTCATTGGAATATCCCGTCTCGTGGGGTTTCTGTTGGAACCGATTAAAATCCTTATTAGTATTCTATTGGAATAACTTTTATGCGCGGCAATACCGCATGCATGGTGATTTATGTTGTTATTTAATTCTTTATTATTATTACATTTGGAATATCTTGTTCTGCAATGCTTTTACGCTTGGGACTGATTCCGCCCTTATTAGTATTCTCGTTGAATAACTTTCGTCTATCGCAAGCACCGCATACATGGTGATTTTGTTGTTATTTCATTCTTTATTATTCATTTGGAACATCCTGTTGGTGCTTAATTTACTTTGACTTCGGTTCCGTTATTTAGTATTCGTTGGAATAACTCGCATACATCTGCAATCACCGTATACATGGTGATTTCTTTTGTTATTCCATTCTTTATTATACTCGGTTGGTTAAAGTTTTGACTTCTATACTCCATGAAATTAATGGAATATCCTTGATATTTGCGCTTCATCCAAAGATCTTTCATGGAAATATTCTTCCGAGCATTCTTGAATTTTACTCTACAAAGCGGTATCATGTTGACAATTTGGACATTATTAGTTCTGGATAAATTAATTCTTGAACTTGTTTTATTGAATTCTTATATCATTGTCATCATCCTCATGTTTATATTTTGTTGAAAGTCATCCGTGTATTTGTAGTGCATAGATGGACTTGGTAAGTTTATGACCGAGGATTATTCGGTGTAATCATGACCGTAATATTACAAATGATGTGGTAAAAGCCCTCATTGGCCCATAGTGCATTGATGGGCGCTTTTGGTATGATTATGGCTATGGATTCTCTTGACCAAGGGTGCAAAAGATGAATTATTTTATGGCATGATCAGATGTTGATGAAAACACGATTATCTTTGGCTTGTAGTGCATGGATAATTCGTGGTCGTGATACTAAAAATATCCTTGGCACTGTAAAATGCGGGGATGAGTTAATGATGTGGATTATTTATTGTTTGAGTCTCAACGATAAAGTTGGTGAAAACTTTTTAAATCATGAAGATAGTAGATTTTATATTTTACTTGACTCTTCTAATGGATTGTTTATTTCGTTGCAGTTTTTGATTTAAAACTTGTTGTCTATTATATTCTATCAGTTGTTATACTGTTGAAGGCTAATGATAATTTATTCTGCATTATCTTAGTCATAATATTTCTTACCGGGCTAGTTGAGCTCACCCTTTCTTTCACTTTATTCTCTTCGTGAAATAAGAGCGTGGCTGGGACTAATGGGGAACAGAGTGATGGTCCTAGATGTTTGCAATAGTAGTCCTCATTATTCTGTGAAATAGTGTGATAATAATAGTAATGAGGACTCCTTTTGAGTTTGTATACTCTCTATTAAACAATATTTGTATTCAAACTCACAGCTCATGTTGTATATTTAAGATTGTATTTGTATTATGTACCTTGTATTTGGTGACTTCGGAATAGGTGATGTATTCTATTTTTGGGGCGCCACGATTGGTATCAAAGCTTAGGGATATGATCCACAGGTGAGATGTGAGATAAGAACTAGGAGGGAGAGATGGGGAATTCTTCGCTAGTATGACCTACCTAAGTTTATTTGATATTTAATTGGTCGATCGGGAGTATAGGGATAATATGTGATATGTTAATTAACCCTTGTTTTGTGACAGTATTTGAAAATGACATCCGAGAATGTTGAGAATAGCAATGGAGCACAGGAGACCGTTGAGTCTCCACAGATCAATAATCAGGACAATGTGCAACAAGGTGGCGATAATCCTCCTGTAAATACCAACACTGACCAAATGATGAACGACGGTACGTTTAGGAGCTTTTTAGAATTCATGCAACACTAGACGAGAGAGACTCCTGTTCATAATGCAGGAGGAAACAATGGCAACCCACGGTTGGTCACCGCTAAGCGATTCAAGGAGCTGGGACCACCGGACTTTTGGGAAAGCGAGTAACCACTTAAAGGCGGAGACATGGTTAAAGCGAGATCACCAAGATATTTGATGTCTTGGGATGCTCAGAGAGCAAAGGTTCCCTTTGCCACCTTTATGTTGCGTGAAGAGGCGGACATCGGTGGAAATCAGAAATGCACCTGCAGGCGACGCACTCAAGATGTCTTGGGGGAAGTTCCAAGAGCTGTTCAACGATAAGTACTTTCCTAAAAGTATTCGTCACATGAAGGAGGTGGAGTTCATCAAGCTGGAGCAAACCGTGTCGCAGTACGAGGCTAAGTTTGTCGAGTTGTCTCGGTTTGCATCCCATTTGGTCGATAATGAGGAGCAAATGACGCGAATGTTTTTAAGAGGTTTGAAACCCAATATACGTCAATGCCTCATTTCTCACAAACTTTGTTTATATTCAGATGTTGTGAATAGGGCTCAGTTATTGGAACGCGATAACGAGTCAGCACAACCAAAAGGCAACGACCAACAACATGATAGTAATCGTACCGGTGGCAACGGCCATCGGAACAATGATAACCATCGTGGGGGAAATTATCATGCCATGAATGGTAACCATTTTGGTGGTAATCATGGCCAAAACAATAAGAATGGACATTTCAAGAAGAGAAGGTTCAACAATGATGTGAAGACGTCGGCACCAGCACCCGTTTCAAAGGAAGAAGAACGAACACCGGTCGTATGTTTCAAATGCTGACAAGAGGGACACATCTGTCCAAACTATACGCAGCAATCCAAAGCGTGTTTTAATTGCGGAAGAGAAGGACACCTAGCTCAATTTTGTCATATAGTGAAGTCAATTCCAGCTGGGATAGTGATGTCAAAGGATGTCCCAGACAAGCCAAAGCCGGTAGTTTAAGAGAGCATTTTTTTTTTCGTGACGAGGAACCTGAATAAAATTATCACGGGTATGTTAGTCATAAACTCTTGCGAAGTCTATACCGTGTTAGATACCGATTTTACTCATTCTTTTATTTCACCTAGTTGTGTTCAATGTTTGAATTTAACTCCGGAGAAGTTAGATTTTGATTTATCTGTTGAAACTTTGTTAATAGAAACCTTCGTTACCTCCATTATTTATAAATCTTGTTGATTCAAATCGACACTTTCACGTTACCTGTCAATCTTATCTCTTTGAAAATACTTGCCTTTGATGCAATTTTTAGAAATTGATTGTTTAACTACTCATCATGCTTTTCGTAAGGTTGTTAGCTTTCATATTCCTAACCAACCTGTTATGAAAATTCAAGCAACCAAATCACTAAAGTCAATCATGGTCATATCAAGCCATAAGTAAAGAGCCCCGGTCCTTTCGTTGTTGACTTCCTTGTGTGGAATGCACCGAAGCCAGACTTTCTGTAGGCGACGCTGTGAATGACGATGGCAAGTTGATAGGTATCAATGTGATGTGTTACCCAAGTTTTGGATGAGAGTCACAGTTTTGAATGATATTTCTATTGTTAATAAATATCCTTACATATTCTTGGAGACTTTTTAGCTTACCCCTAGAGCGTGAAATCGAATTTTGTATTGACCCCAATACAAAACCCATTTCTAAAACCCTCAAATATTTCTTCAACTAAAATGAACATAACATGCGCCAAAGACGTTGGCTCGAGCTGTTGAAGATTACGATCGTACAATTCAATACTATCGTGGGAAAGCGAACGTGGTAGCTGACGCGTTGAGTAGAAGATCGTATGCATTTACGAGTGCGATGTTGTTAACACAAAGACCCACTTCGTACGACTTACAAATGATGAAGATAGAGTTAAAGACTCTAGGAACCCACGTGAAGATAACGAATATACAATTAGAATTGACTTTAATCGATAAAGTTAAATCCGCTCAAGCTACGCACCCGGAGCTGATGAATGAAGAAGGTTCAAGAGGGTGTTATTCTAGAAGCAAGAATCGACGAAGAGAGGAAATCTCAACCCTCAATTTAATTGGCCCATTTGAAATCCTCGATCGAGTAGGAACTGTGGCCTATAGAGTCGTCTTACCGCCAAGTATGTCACGTGTTCATAACGTTTTTCACGTATCGATGTTACGTAAATATGTGGACGACCTGAACCATATTATTAAATTAGAACTAGACGTTATAGCAGAAGATTTAACGTAGGAGGAGATACGTGTTAAAATCTTGGATAAGAAGGATCGTATTCAACACTCAAAGGTTATACCTCAAGAGTTAGAATCTGAAATAAAGTTAAGGTATCCTCACCTCTTTAGCATATCAAGTACGTACGTAAATTTTGAGGGCAAAATTCCATAAGGAGGGGAGATTGTGAGACTCCAGATTTTATGAATAATATTTAATTTTCTCAAAATAATTTTTTAAATATTATGGTGTGGATTTGATATAATGTTATAGTTGTGGGTTATATTTAAAAATTTTGCAAAGTACACAAGTTGTTATGTAATATTCGATTGGTTGGGGAATATTCTTTTTGTCGGGGAATATCCGTATGACGGTACAATCATTGGTGGACCCCACAACAGAAGTATTGTCGTAGTTAGAAAACGACAGAATTATCTTTTTATAAAAATAATGGCGGAAGTGTTACCGTTAAAACCATTGAACTACTCGAGTAAAAGTAGAAAGAACGATGTCTGGCGTGGTTGAATAGTAGCACATGGTATTGATTATTGATGCTTACGTGAGAAGTCACTCGTTATACTCAATTATTGCTACAGTAATTGATGCATCATATCTCTCATATTATTAATTCAATTATTGTCACAATATCATCTTCATAATATGTTATATTATTAAATCAATAATTGAGACGACAAAGTTATTCATATTATTATTTGCAATATTGTCCATATCTAGAAGTTCTGTCAAGGAGAGGTTTGGTCACCTAATTGCGCGCTAGTAAGGAGAAATCCTTATCGGAAAGCCCCCTCTTTCCTGGGAACGACCTGGTTGATAAATATTGTGAGTTATAATATTAATGATGAATGTTATTAAAATTGAAGTTGTGTTCGGAGTTGAATTTGGAGATGCTGACGTGATATTTGAGTCCAGAACGATGAAATTAGTAAAAATAGTCTATAAACACAAAATTTTCCAGAATTCACTATTTGGTCAAAAAGTCAACAGTTGACTTTTTTGGGAAAAGTCAAACTTCAAAATTTCAAAATTTATATTTTTGATAAAAATGGTTTCATTGTGTTGGAAATATTTGTGTTACTGAAAATCAATAATTATTTCGATAATAATTGATGTCCGGAGGTTATATTGACCAATTCCAGTATTTAATAGGATAAATGAGCAATTGATTGCTATTATTTCACATTATTATAACTATTTGTTCACATGTGTATACTATTGTTTCACATTCTTGTTACTATTAGGGGAGTTGGTGCAAGATTGATAATACTTGCATGACTAAGTTAAAAATGGAGGTATAGATGGAGGTACTATACTGTAATTCGTATTTTCACATGTCTAGAACTATTGATTCACATAATTTACTATTGAATCACATTATTTACTATTAGGGGAGGTGGTGCAAGTTTGATAATACTTCCATGACTAAATTAAAAATAAAGGAAAAGTTGGAGATATTGTACTGTAATTTTTTGAGCCCCAAAACGTGCAATTATTGAAACTATATTTTTCTATAAATAGAAGCTCATTCTTCCTTCATTTTTCACCAATTCACAAAAGCTTTAGAGCAATTATTATAGAGAGAAATTATAGAGAGAAAAAATAAGAGAAGTCTGTTACCTCACTATTCCAGTATCCAGTTTTTTTAAGGTAGGGAATATTATTTGTTGTACTCGTAGGGAGTATTATTTCTTTTGTATTCATGAAGAGAACTTCTGTTATTCCATTCTTTATTATTACATTGGAATAACTGTGATATCGCTGTGAGCTACCCTATACTTGGTGACATTCTTCTATTATTCCGCCTTTATTTTTCCGTTGGAATATCCTCGCTCAGACGCTTTTACTTGGGACTGATTCCGTCTTATTTATTCTGTTGGAATATCCTGTCTGTGCATTTTACGTCGGACCTGATTCCATCTTTATTATTATTCAGTTGGAATATCATATCACGTGCGCTTTTACGTGGGGACTGATTCCGTCCTTATTAGTATTCATTGGAATAACATCATGCGGGCACCGCATGCATAGTGATTTCTGTTGTTATTTCATTCTTTATTATTATTCTGTTGGAATATCCTGTCTGTGGGTTTTACGCTGGAACTGATTCCGTCCTTATTAGTATTCTGTTGGAATAACCTGTCTATGCGAAGTACCGCATGCATGGTGATTTATGTTGTTATTTCATTCTTTATTATTATTCTGTTGGAATATCCTGTCTGTGCGTTTTACGCCGGACCTGATTCCATCCTTATTAGTATTCTGTTGGAATAACCTATCTATGCAAAGTACCGCATGCATGGTGATTTCTGTTGTTATTTCATTCTTTATTATTCTGTTGGAACATCATGCCATAATTTACTTTCACACGGGTTCCGTTATTTAGTATTCTATTGGAATAACCTGTCTATGTGAAGTACCGTATACATGGTGATTTCTTTTGTTATTTCATTCTTTATTATACTCAGTTGGTTAAAGTTTTGACTTCTATACTCCATGAAATTAGTGGAATATCCTTGATATTTATGCGCTTCATCCAAAGATCTTTTCATGGAAATATTCTTACGAGCATTCTTCAATTTTACTCTACAAAGCAAAGATCATGTTGACAATTTGGACATTATTAGTTCTGGATAAATTAATTCTTGAACTTGTTTTATCGAATTCTTATATCATTGTCATCATCCTCATGTTTATATTTTGTTGAAAGTCATCTCGTATTCGTAGTGCATAGATGGACTTGGTATGATTATGACTGTGGATTATTCGGTGTAATCATGACCGTAATGTTACAAATGATGTGGGTAAAGTCCTCATTGGCGTAGTGCATTGATGGACGATTTTTGGTATGATTATGGCTATGGATTCTCTTGACCAAGGGTGCAAAATGAATTATTTTATGGCATGATCGGACTAGTTGATGAAAACACGATTATCTTTGGCCTCAGTAGTGCATGGATAATTCGTGGTCATGATACTAAAATATCCTTGGCCTGTAGTAGTGGGGGATGAGTTAATGATGTGGATTATTTATTGTTTGAGTCTCGTGATAAAGTTAGTGAAAATTTTTTAAATCATAGAAGATAGTAGATTTTATATTTTACTTGACTCTTATAATGGATTGTTTATTTTGTTGCAGTTTTTGATCTAAAACTTGTTGTCTATTATATTCTATCAGTTGTTATACTGTTGAAGGCTAATGATAATTTATTTTGCAGTATCTTAGTCATAATATTTCTTCTTGGGCTAGTTGAGCTCACACTTTCTTTCTTTCATTCTCTTGAGAAATGAAAGCGTAGTGGGACTAGTGGGGAGCAGTGATGGTCCAAGATGTTTGCATTAGTAGTCCTCACTATTCTGTGAAATAGTGTGATAATAATAGTAATGAGGACTCCTTTTGAGTTTGTATACTCTCTAGTAAACAATATTTGTATTCAAACTCATAACTCATGTTGTATATTTAAGATTGTATTTGTATTATGTACCATGTATTTGGCGACTCAGAATAGGTGATGTATTCCTATTTTGGGGGCATCACAAATGTACATATGGCGGAAAGGTGATTCTTTTCTCATATTTATATTTGATAGTTAGAAATTATTTGTGACGCCCTCAAAACGGGCATACATCACCCATCTTGAGTTGCCAGATACATGGTACAGAACTCAACTACAAACTTAATTATATAATTGTCGTGTAAAAATACGACAAAACATAGCTAAGAGTTTACATGAATATTGTCTCATAGACAGTATACAAACTCAAATTCAATCCTCATTACACTTATTATCACACTAAGTAGTGAGAACTGCTAAAACAACCATCTCGGACCATCACTGCTCCTCGACTAGTCCCAAATTTATATTCTCATTTTCAAGAGAAAAATGAAAGAAAAGGGTGAGCTCAACTAGCCCAATAAGAAATATTATGACTAAGATAATGCAGAATAAATTATCATTAGTCTTCAACAGTGTTAAACTGATAAAATACAATAAACATCAAGTTTAACTACAACGGAATAAGCAATCCATTAGAAGAGTCAAGTAGAACATAATGTCTCCTATCTCCTCTAGATTAAAAGTCCATCATTAATGTTTCATTCCTGTAATACTCATCAATAGTTCTTTGTTATACCCAAGACAAAGATAACTCTCATCACCTATCTTCACCTGAACCACCACAGATTATAATTAAATTCATAATTCATATTTATAATCAGGTAAATCAACAGTTCATACAACTGTAAAACCAATAATGTTGAGACTCAGCTTAATAGTATCACGACCACGAATTATCCATGCACTACGGGCCAATGATATTTGTGTTTTCAATTACGGTCATGATTATACTGAATAATCTCTGGTCATAATCATACCAACAACTATCCATCAATGCATTACAGGACACTGAGGACTTTTACCACATCATTTGTAACATTACGGGTCACGATTATACCGAATGATCCATGGTCATAATCGTACCAATCAACAGTCCATCTATGCACATATGCCAAATATATACAACTCTAAAACTAATAATCAACAGTCCATCTTTGCACGTAAGCCAAAGATATACAACTGTAAAATCAATAATCAACTATCCATCTTTGCACGTAAGCCAAAGATATACAATTCTAAAACCAATAATCAACAGTCCATCTTTGCACGTAAGCCAAAGATATACAACTGTAAAATCAATAATCAACGGTCCATCTATGTACGTATGCCAAAGATGACTTTCATCACAATATAAGCATGAGGATGATGACAATGATATAAACATTAATCAAACGAAATCAAGGATAAATATTAAAGACTTTAAATTTATCCAGAGTTTAAAAATATCCAAATTGTCAACATGATACTGCGTTGTGGAGTAAATTCAATAATAATATTCATGTCTCAAAAATAATTTGGACAAAAAAGAAATATATTTTTTGGGTGAATAGTAACTCCTGAATAGTACCCCGGCACGAAAAGTGCCCCGAATACCCTAGTGAATAATACTAGAGTGAATAGTAATCGGGTGAATAGTAACCCATAAATAGTAACTCGTGAATAGTACCCTACATTTAAAAGTGCCCCGAATACCCGAAAGTGAATAATACTAGAGTGAATAAAGAAAGGGTGAAATAGTAATTAAGTAAATAGTAACTCATGAATAGTATTCTGGTAATAATATCAAAATGTTATCAATCACTTAATGATCTCATAATCTAATATCATTAATATTATAAAAATATTTTAATCATTTCTTAAACTTATAAATAATTTATTTTAATTATTTACACTTTACTGATTAATGCATTTAATCATCCAAAAATGCCAAACTCATAAGATTTCATCACCAATAACCAAAATCCTCATCAAAAATCTGCATATACCTTATATAGGATTCTCAAGCCATAAAATCCAATTTTCTAATTTCTTTTACTTCACATAACATATTTAATTCATTTACTCATAACTAGTTCATTTTCATGAAAAATACCAAATCAATCCCAAAACTATTTCTTTTCTGGGATTTAGCAAAACATAGTCCCATATTGAACATATATTTTTCTCAGAATTTTTAAAATTCATTTACTATATTTAATATGGCTAAAACTACCGAATATTTAGACATTTATCATAAACTGTACGTTTGTCCAAAAATTCCAAAATTTATAGGGTATACTGCTGATATATACATGTACTCCCAATAAAAAGTTTATCAATTTTGGAGTTAACCACAAGGAGGTATAAGGGTTTACTTTTAAAATAGTCATTTTCCATAAAATTCATAACTCCTAATCTATACGTCCACAAATCGCCATTTTTGGACACAATCTAGAAAACTCATCAAATTATCATTTCAAATTTTTTTAAAATTTTTGAGGGTTGGAAAAATTATGAACCTGCCCCTGGCAGAAACCCCTTACTTACAACGGTTGAACGAAAATAATATTCCTTACGAATATTGAACGAAAATAATATTCCTTACAAATATTAAACGAATATAATGAATATTGAACGATAATATTATTTATACGAATACGAAAATAATATCTCTTCAGAATATAAAAAAATTAATACCCCTTACCTCAGAAGAAGACTAGATACTGGAGTAGTGAAGTAACAGACTACTCTTCTTCTTTCTCTCTATAGCTTCTCTATCTATAATTGCTCTTGCGAGTCTTAGTGAATTGGTGAGAATGAAGGAAAAATGAGCTTCTATTTATAGGAAAATATAATTTTGATAATTGCACATTTTGGGGCTCGAAATATTACAGTATAATACCTTCATCTTTTCCTTCTTTTTTAATTTAGTCCTGCAAGTATTATCAAACTTGTACCACCTCCCCTAATAGTAAATCATGTGAATCAATAGTAAATCATGTGACTCAATAGTTCTAAACATGTAAAAAAATTAATTACAGTATAGTACCTTCAACTATACCTCCATTTTTAATTTAGCCATGCAAGTATTATCAATCTTGCACCAACTCCCCTGATAGTAAATCATGTGAATCAATAGTACACACATGTGAACACATAGTTATAATCATGTGAATTAATAGCAATTAATTGCTCATTTATCCGATTAATTACCCGATTGGTCAATATAACTTCCAGACATCAATTATTATCGAAATAAATGTCGATTTTCACTAACACAAATAATCCCAACACAATGGAACTATCAATTTCATCTTTAATCAGCACGCACTTATTCATCATTAATATTATAACTCACAATATTTAACAACCAGATCATTCCCAGGAAAGAGGGGGCTTTCCGATAAGGATTTCTCCCTATTGGTGCGCAATTAGGTGACCAAACCTCTCCTTGACAGAACTTTCTAGACTTTGTCAATATTGCAAATAATAATATAAATAACTTTGTCGTCTCAATTATTGATTTAATAATAATAAATATTATGTAGATGATACTGTGACAATAATTGAATCAATAATATGAGAGATATTATGCAGCAATTACTATAGTAATAATTGAGTATAACTGAGTGACTTCTCACGTAAGCATCAATAATCAATACCGTGTAAAACTACGCAACCACGCGTATTACTGTACTTTTATTACCGGTTATTTTATGACAACTTGCTTACTTTGCAAATTTTTTAAATATCACCCTTAACTTTAACCTTTATCAATTTAACCATTTACCAAAAATAGAAAAATTGAATACTTTTATTTCATAAAATTCGGGATCTCACACTATTAAGATTAAGTTAGAAAGTATTATGATTAGGCGCGAGTTCTTAAAACTCATGCATATGGTAAATTCGTGACTCATAATCATATGGTATGTTTTGAACTCCTCAGCGAATGGACTCCTATGGTCTGACTAGGATAAGTTCTTAAACTCATATTATTGTGGCAAGTTCCTGAACTTCCAAAGTGTGGTAAGTTTGATGAACTATACTGGGTATAGAAAACTTCTGAGGTAAGAATTAAGAAATTTTGGTATAGTAAACAGTGATGGTGTTAGAGATTGATAGAATGAAGTAATGGAGTAAAGATTGAAGTTGATGGAGAAACATGGATTTTCTAAATCTTCTAGCTTGCTAAATTTTTAGAATTTGTTGACTTCGTGCTGATGTTTGCACTTCTGTTTTCTTGAAAAACATTGGATCATGTGATTGAACCAATGATGTTTAAAAACAATACCGTTATTCATATGTCTATGCTAATTGTTTCAGCTAAGACAAAAATGATTTGAAAATTTTCAAAATGTATTTCTGACCATGTGCATCATTTGATATGGTGTCGAAAATGGTAAATGATGGTGTCATTAATGTAATTGAACTTAGTGTTGGTGGTGATCGAAAGATCGTTAGCCCACTATGGTGTGATGTAGTATGACAAAGTCACATAATGATGGAATCCTCAACGTACTACTAATCTGGTACGGTATCATGACGTCATAAAAGAATTTTTGGTTTTCTTTTAAATTATGAAGAAGGTCAATTAAGTTGGCTAAATTATTTCGATTTATATCCGAATTGTTGATAAAAGTCTAAGCTATTTGATTCGGCTAGACGACTATTGAAAAATATTTATGGAATTCAAGTATTCTTGAGTATTTATGCCAAACCAGCTTATTCTGGTGTGAATTCAGATGTTGAAAAGCTGAGGTGAACAATCCTATAAGGGGACATATATTCGGGGACAATGGTTCCGAGCGTAACACATATAGTTGTTACAACACACTACGTTGCGGCCCAACGTAGTGGTACAATAGGCTGGCCACCTAGTGTATGTGTGGAGGGTGTTTTCAGTCTTTGTGATTGATAAACACTCTGGTTTGCAATGTGATGGATTGTGTTGAAGCATTAGTAATCCTAGAGAAGAGTTCACGGTCTTGTGACCCCTCAGCATAATTTGGAATTTGAGTTATTCATACTACTTCCCGATTATTGAAAAATCGTGGAAGATTCTTATTCTTCTGAAGGATGAATGTAGTAAGTAGAATGTTCCTTAGAAGGGAGAATGTGGTAAAATGCATGTGAGAAAGTTATAATAAAACTTCCGAAAAGAGTATGGATAAAATTATTCAAAAGAATATGTAATATTCGGAATAGCACCGAGTAGAGGAGGTTTCGGTGATTCTGAGGACGGAATCCTTATAAGGGGGAGATGATGTAAGAACCTGAATTTTCAAAAAATATTAAAATGAGAATTTAGTAGATAAAATTCTTAAAGCATGAGATGGGTTCAAACAAGAATATATTTGTGATACGAGGTATGTAGTATTGTGTTACATAGGGTAATGTGAGCTATGTAATAAGTGATGTTGTGTTTAATAAATATATATCATTATTATATATTTGTTATAAATTGTAGAGATGAATTAGTAAGAAGATGGATAAGATTTATCTATTGATATTAAATAATTTATGTGAAATTATTTTATCATAATAAGTTAGTGACATTAAATATATTTGATAATCACCAATTTCTTGAGTATATATCTGCAGTAAAGTATCAAGTCAAGCGCAAAGGTAAACTGCCCTTTAATGGTGGATGTATATGAACTCGGGCTAAATGATTCGATTAGGAGAGCGGAGGTATATACTGTAATTAGTAATCGATCTAACTCATTTGTGAAAATAGTGTAGATTTAGACGTAAATTAATTTTTAGTTGTTTGTGGGAAACCACTCAGTGTACTATATTGAATACCATTAAAGACTCGATGTGTGCTAGGTTTGGACTTGTATATATGTACGTTGTTAACGAGAGAAGAAAGTCGATATATCTTTAGATAAATATTGGTTAGAGATTTATTGACTAATATTGGGATATGGATAAATGTATAGATTAAAGAAAGAAGAGTTGAACTTGAAGTTTAATCTCTAAATTATTGAAGAATGTAGTCATTGTAGATTCATTTTGGTTAGTATAATGAGATAGCATGTATGGAGCATGTTAAAGGATTTGCGAGTTAAGTTCTGTTTCTGTTGAAGCATAACATGTCTACATCCTAACTTAAGGTGGTAGCGGTAGTGCCACTCTCAAGCCTAAGACCGGTCTTGCCAAGTGCAAGACAGTGCAGTAGATAGTTTATGATGAGTTTGTGTAATCGGATGAGTTGTGTAATTTGAACTATAGGAATTGTATATTAGTGGCAAATATATTATCATATGGGTCATATTTGATATTTATAGTGTCCATGAATGGATTGAGATAGCAAAGCATGAATTGAATGAGAGTTAGTTATAGAAATTAACTAAACAAGAATAAATATTAGTTAACTTAAATTAAGTGAAAAATTATATTATGGAATAATATAATTTAAGTATTAAAGCCTTGTGTGGTAGTGGTGTGATATTAAATTGAATAGAAAGGATTAATTCACTTACATAAGACGGTGAATTATTATATGTGTTTAACATAAGAGGATGGAAGGAATATGTTAATTTGGTATTTTGAATATATTACATAGTATTGTAATATTTGATGGATAAGTGATTAATAAAAGGAAGTACCAATATAATTATAAATGAATATTGGTTAGAGATGGAGGGATTAGATTAACACTTAAGATGTGGCTGAATATAAAGATGGAAGAAGTTGTCTTGGGACAATCAAATAATTATACGTATAATGTATAATTTAAATAATTAATAGAGTATATATTAATTATTTTAAGTGTAAGGTGAGCTAAATAATTTAGCATTAAGGTAAAGTGTGACACCTAAATCTTATATTAAATAAATATTAAAATAATGTAGAATTGGGGAAAAGCCAAACGTGGCCTAGACCCCTAATATTTTATTATAGAAATAATGAGCTTGAGTTATATATAACTCCAGTAAATGAGATAAATGAGTATCGTGTGGCCTGAGTATTAAAGTTAAACTAGACTGAAGGTTTAACTGAAATTATTAAAAGATAATTAAGGGAAAGATAATAAATGATTGATATTAACCATTGTGATATTTAAGTGTGATAGGAAATAGTGGGTTGGGAATACCCAACTGAATTATATTTAGCTCATTTAAAATATTATATGGACTATCCCAAATGTACATGGATTATATGATGTGAGTACATAAATAATCCCTAAATTTCCAAATATGGTAACAATTGTACATTAAAATTCATTTTTGGGAAGCAAAGTAACTAGTTAATCCCTTGGCTAAGAAATAAGATTTATCAGTTGAACAAAAACTTATTCAAACTCCAATTGCGCAACCTTTAAGAAGTGTACAGTAACCTCAAACATAGGTGATCATTGTTATGGGCATGGCTGAGAAGTGGTAGTTAAACAACTCTTAATTAACAATTGTTTTCTCCTTCGACACCATGGATTTCAACTTCAGTGTAAATCCAAAATCCACTCCATCATTTATCTATATAAAGCAACTACATTCCTCATTTTTACGTTGCTGAGTTTTGTATGTGAAGCCTTGAGAAATTGAGTCTGAGAATGTGTTGTTCAAAGAGGAGTCTAGCAATCTCAGAAGGCAGAAATTAAGCAAACTAAGCATTCAAGAGGTATGATTCTAATATATATGTTTTTAATTTCCTAGTTTGAAATTCCTTAGAAATGTCAAGAAATAGTTACTTTTGAGTCATAAATTTGATGGCTAAGGATTGTTGTAATCCATGAATTATTGTTAGATACTGTTAATATAGTTAAATATGAAAACAACGAAAGCTAAACGTACCAATTTGGTTGAGAAACGAATTCGTAGTGAATAAATTCGCTAAACTTTTCAAAACATGAAACTTTAGTATGAACATTAGTTTTGGATTAATAATTGGAGTAGTTAATGTTTTTCAAGTGTTATAATTATTCTGTAGATGAGTAGCTAAGAGTTTAACGAGTTCAATGAATCGAAAACCAACCAATTCGGACTTAAAATGAGGAAGTTATGGAAGAAACTGTAAACTAGGCGAGGCCAAGCGCAGGCGTGCCTCCAAGTTGCGTGGGCGCGTAGCTAGGCACTGCCTAATGGCGCGGGCACGCTGGAATGGGGTAGAAAATGGGCGCGGCTGAGCCCAAAGTGTGACTGGTGTGACTATTTTGACATGTTTTGGAAAAACGACCATAACGCTTTCATATAGACTCCGATTGAGGCGATTCAAAATGATCCAAAACAAGGACGAATAGACCTACAACTTTTGTTCTTTAAGGTTTTAAATTTGAGGTCGTTAGTAGGGGTAAAAATAGTCATCTTTAGAACTATTATGTATTAGGAGGCAATCGGAGGGGCGTCGGGCATGCACATATGCAAGTGTAGAGCTCCTGACGATGGAATATGTTATTCTAAGTGATAAAACATAAATATGCATGATAATAGACATGTCATATAACTAAGGTTACTTTACTCATAATAGAATGCTTTAACATGATTTTCTAAAAGAAAACTTAAAGTTTTTGAGAAACGGAAGTTGATGAATTTGGTGTCCATTGAGTTCTGATCTTGGACCCTATGTACGCATATCAACGTGCATGAAATTTAGTTTTAAAGTTACCTTGCATATACTAGATTGATATAGCTTGGTTTAAAATGTTTTGAAAGAAAACTCGGAAGTTTTGAGAACTAATAGTTTCAAATAGTGTGTAAAGTATACTCTGACCTTTCTAGCATGCATACTAAGACGCCTTATGCCTCTAGACATGATGAATATGTTCATCATCTAGCTAAGCATGAATTGGACCTTTCAAGTATGGTTAAAATAAGTTTTCAAGTAAATGAACTATGTTATGTCTATGTAAATGAGATAGATACATGTGAATATGTGTATTAAAGGCTTGTTAGTGCCAATATAAGGTTTAAAAACTTATAAACATTGAACCTTTGATACAAGAAGTTGTTAAGCCTTGTTGATGTAAATAATTCAATATAGAGCTATGTAATTCAAAACAAAATTATTTGAAATGAGAACTTGAAGAAATATCAGAACCTACTTAATGTATGTTTATAGTATGTATCAGAATGCATGGTATGTTAGGACTAGATTGAGCAATTAAAAGCTCAAGTATGGTATTGGCAGGGAGTAGCGTGGCCGCGCCACTCCCAAGCTTAAATGCAGCGCGGCCACACCGTTCTGCAGAGTGACCAGGAGAAGTTTGTTAACTGCATGATCTTAAGTTGTGGTTATATGTTGTCCTTAAGGACTACAAGATATGAAACAAGATTGTTTAGATAAATATAATAGTAGAATGAGTTAGTCTCATGGTTATCCTAAGTTCAAGTAAAAATGAAACCAAGTTAGGAAATAATATTTGTTCTTATATTAAGAGCATATGAAATGTATGACTGATGGGTATGATTCTATGATTATATAACTGTGTAAATATACATGCAGTGCAGATAAGCTTTAACAGTTAAGTTGTAGTTGATAAACTTCGAATCAGGCAAGTCTTTCAGTTTCTATTTGATATATGAATTCTATAACTGTTAATGAGTTATATTATGCTATGAGAATGTTTATGTATATATATGAAATGTATATGAGATATGTATGAAATTTGAAAGTTGATCTTTGATGATATGTTTGTGAAGTAAACCTTTATATACATTATGTGAGAAGTAACATGCGTAGTAAATATTAATTGATTATGAATGTATGAACTGGATATGCTATTATATGCTATGTGTTGCATGAAAACTGTTAGAATTGTTGGGCTATCGAGCTCACCCTTGCAAATAACCCTTTTGCAGGTTAAGGACTCATGGTAAAGATTACATGCTACTTGATTGATAGAGTTCAATAGTATCAAAGGAGATTTATTTATTTAAATATATGTTCTTGAACAATGTTTAGGTTCTAGGAGATGTACATGATATTAGTTTACAATGTGTAATACTTGTTGAGTTGTAAAGTTGTACTATGTGATACATAGAGGAAGTCGAATCGAGATGTAAAAATTTATACAATAATTCGAATATAATGAATCATAACATAATTTGATTCAAGGATATGTAATTGATTCAAAAAGAAATCACTAAAAGATTTTTTTTAGGAGATTGAAAAAGTTTAAATTATTCAGCATATTTTTATAACATCGAATATGATGTAAGACAGGAATGGTAAATGACTAAGATTTGAAACTTATAAAAGTTTGGGGTCATTATACAGATCCTGGAAATGGAAAGAATTTATATTCTAAATTGTAATAAGCAAAGTTATATTCATTAAGTTATGAATAAAAGAAATAAATAATTGAACGATAATAATATCGTGGCAGATCGGATCCGAGGTTTGAAGGGACCTGGATTTGGGGGCGTCACATTACCTGTCGATCTTATCTCTTTGAAAATACTTACATTTGATGTGATTTTAGGGATTGGTTGGTTAACTACTTATCATGCTAAAATTGATTATTTTCGTAAGGTTGTTAGCTTTCATATTCCTAACCAACCTATTATGCGAATTCAAGCAACCAAACCACTAAAGTCAATCACTGTCATATCAAGCCATAAAACTATTCGTTTATTGAAAAATGAATGTTAAGCTTTCTTAGCCCATGTCATAGATATATATAAAAATACGTCAAATTTGAATGATATTTCTATTGTTAATAAATTTCCTAACGTATTCCCTGAAGAACTTCCTATCCTACCCCTAGAGCGTGAAATCGAATTTTGTATCGACCTTGAACCCGGTACAAAACCCATTTCTAAAGCCCCATATCGAATGGCTCCTATTGAACTTCAAGAGTTAAAAACCTAACTATAGGAATTATTAGACATCGGTTTCATTCGTCCTAGTACGTTTACTTGGGGCGCTCCTGTTCTATTCGTAAAAAAAGAAAGATGGAATTATGCGACTTTGCATTAATTATCGGGAGTTGAATCATGTCACCGTCAAAAATAGGTACCCATTGCCTCGCATTGATGACCTATTTGACCAGTTGCAAGGCGCTAAATTCTTTTCAAAGATCGATCTTTGTTCCGGATATCATCAGTTAAAGATTAAAACTGATGACATTCCAAAGCGCTTCGCCGAGAACTCGAGACGGGCATTATGGATTCCTAGTCATGTCTTATGGATTGACTAATGCTCCTGCTGCCTTCATGGATATGATGAACCGAGTATTCAAGGAATATTTAGATCATTTTGTAGTCATCTTTATTAATGATATCCTCATATACTCCAAAAGCCGTGAAGATCATAAGCGTCACTTGAGGCTAATACTCCAAAAGCTTCATAAAAATAAGCTATACGCCAAGTTGAAGAAATGCTAGTTCTGGCTTAAGGAAGTAGCATTCCTTGGGCACGTGATATCAAATCACGGAATATCTGTTGACCCGGTAAAGATTAAAGAAATTCAAAGCTAGGAGCAACCTAAGTCGATGGATCAAGTCACGTAGCTTTCTCAGGCTTAGTTTGGTTATTATCGGAGATTCGTGGAAGGATTTTCTCGAATCGCTACTCCATTAACTTAACTGATTCGAAAAGATACAAAATTCGGTTGGAGCGAGGAATGTGAGAAGAGTTTTTAAGAACTCAAGAGGAGACTTATTTCAGCACCTGTTCTGATAATACCATATGGTTCCGAGGGATTTGTCATATACAGCTATGCTTCAGGCAAAGGTTTAGGATGTGTTCTCATGCAACATGGGATATTCATAGCCTATGCCTCACGACAACTCAAAAAATATGAGAGGAATTATCCTACTCATGATGTAGAGTTGGTAGCTGTCGTTTTCGCGCTTAAAATTTGGAGGCATTACCTGTATAGGGTGAAAGTGGAGATCTATACAGATCATAAAAGCCTCAAATATTTCTTCACCCAAAAAGAGCTTAACATGAGGCAACGACGTTGGCTTAATCTGTTGAAAGATTACGATCATACCATTCAATACCATCCTGGAAAAGCGAACATGCTGACACATTGAGTAGAAGATCATATGCTGGTACAAGTGTGATATTGTCAACGCAAAGGCCCATTTTGTATGACTTACAAAGGATGGAGATAGAGTTAAAGACTCCAGGGGCCCACGTGATGATGGCAAATATACAAGTAGAACTGACTTTAATTGATAAAGTTAAAGCTGCTCAAGCTACAGACCTGGAGCTGATGCGTATGAAGAAGAAAGTGCAAGAAGGTGCTATTCCAGAAGAAAGAGTCGATGAAGAAAGAATACTTCAAGTCAACTCCAGAATTTGTGTTCCTAATGACCCTGATTAAAAGTATAAAATCATGATGGAGGCGCACAACACACTGTTTGCAATCCATCCTAGGAGTACCAAAATGTATCGTGAACTTTGACATACATTTTAGTGGAGCAATATGAAGAGAGAGATAGCGAAGTTTATCTCAAAGTGTTTAACTTGTCAATGTGTTAAGGCGGAACATCAAGTGCCAAAAGGTCCATTTCAACCACTTGAAATTCTATAATGGAAGTGGGAGCACATTACCATGGATTTCGTTACTGGTCTTCCCAAGGTTTCTCAAGGCATGGATGCAATTTGGGTCAGTGTCGATAGATTGACCAAATATGTTCATTTCTTACCTATACCAGAAACTTATTCACTTGAACGTCTTGCTCGTATATACATAAATGAGATTGTAAGACTGCATGGTATGCCAGTATCCATAGTTTTTGATCGAGACCCAAGATTCACTTCATGATTTTGGGTTAGTTTGCAAAAAAGCTATGGGCATGGATTTACGATTCAGTTCGGCATACCATCCTCAAACGGACAGGCTGTCGAAGAGGACTATTTAAACTCTTGAAGATCTATTAAGACTCTGTGTCCTTGACTTCAAAGGAAGTTGGGACAAGTTCTTGTCATTGGTGGAATTCTCCTACAACAACAATTATCAAGCAAGTATTGGCATGACTCCATTCGAGGCGTTGTATAGACGCAAATGTCATTCTCCAGTATGCTGGGATGAGGTGGGTGAAGCAACATTGTTGGGTTCGGAATTGGTACGCATGACAACGGAAAAGATTCAAATGATCCGGTAACGTATAAAAACCTCACAAGATCGACAAAAGTCATTACAAAAAATAGACAAAAAAGATTTAAATGCATGTTTAGCAACGAAATTTGTCATTCGTTGAAGTTTATGAAAGGCTTTCATTTTTCGCAATGAAATTCATATGTCGTTACAAAAATTCGTTGCCAAATCGTTGGCGGGAAAAAAAACCCACCGCATATTTACTTTTTTGTTGCCGATGAGATTTCTCTCATCGTAAATGAACTAAAAACTTTTTGTTGTTATATTTCGTTGCCTAATATAGACCACATTCATTGGCAACAATTTTTTTTTGTTGCGTATTTAATACATTTTTTTACAACGACTAGTAAATTGTTGTCCCAAATTAAGACAAACCCAATAAGCATGCCTCTTCCCCCCTCCCCCAAACGCATCATTTTTCATTTAAATTTTTTTATTTATTTGGATACAATTTTATACAGTGAAATGTTTCACTCCGTCTATCTCAAAATAAATGCCCAGTTTTATTTTTTTTAAAGTTATAATTTTTGAAATTAAAATTTAGCACATATAGATATATTTTCTAATTTACAAAAATTAAAGTTTGTAGTTAATTGAATGTAGTTTATAATGATTATATTCGCACACATATAATTTTGAAAAAAAATATAATTAATTTCTGAAATAATTTATATGAATTTTTCTTGTAAATCGTTATTTTACATATATACTTATTAACAAGGGATGGGTAAGGAATCGTAATAGCTCCCAAAATTGCACCAAAAATTGACCAAACTGCACCGATTAAGTCGCACCAATGGTTTCGGCATAGACCAATTAAGTTGCACCAATGGTGTGTAAGTTTTTTTTTAACTCCCCTTTTTCAAATTCTCCTTTTTCTTGACTTGTAAATTTTTTTTATAATCAAATATTAATTTCTCTTTATATCTTGAATTAGAGGGTGTTTGGCAATGACTTATAAGTTGGTCAAACTAAGTTATAAGTCATTTGTTATTATTTAATGTTTGACAATAACTTAAATTTTAACTTGTTTTTTACTTATAAGTCATTATTAAATTTTTGAATGCTTCATATGCTATATTTTTATGTATTAGATAAATTTTACTACCATCTATATATATATATATATATATATATATATATATATATATATATATATATATATATACACACACACACACACACACATATTTTTTCAAAATTTCTTGTCAAACTAAATAAAATACTAAACAAATCTCAACATTAAACTAAATATATATATAAAGTAATTATGAATATTTTTATATATAAATATATATATATATATATGTAAATAAATATTCATATAAATATTTATAAATTTATCTCTAAATATTCAAATAAATATTTATAAAAATATTCATATCTAAATTTTATAAATTTTAGATGAAGTATTTATAAATTTATAAATAAATATTTGTTTACAAATTTTAAAGATAAATTTATATGAATATTTAGAGATAAATTTATAAATATTTATATGAATATTTGTTTTATATATATATATATTAAAATATTCATAGTTTAAGATGGGTATATATATATAGATGGTAATAGAATTTATCTAATACACAAAAAATATAACATAAGAAGCAAAAATATAACAAATAGGTTTTGAACTTAAGACCTATGGGTTATTGGGCCATTAAGCTACCACTGAGCCATTCTAATTTATTAGTTAACTAAACTACCACCATAACTTGTAGCGGTAGACAGTGTATCACATAATCAAATGAGGGGTAAATGAGTAATTTCTCATGTCGCTACAGCCTGCTGAAAATCCATTTCAATCCGTGTCATCCAATGTTGCGATCAACGGTATAGATTATGGTTGTTAAAATAGTATCCGTGACAACCGATTGCCAAGAATGGGGGCCCATCTACAAGAAATTAGGGATGTAGCAAAGGAAATTTTGTGAAGGAATTTCTTCCTTCACATGAGGAGCTTTATAGCGAAGAAAAAAATACAGTGACAATATAGTTATTAGAGAAAGAAAAATCCTTCATAATTTATATTTTTCTCTCGCGAAATTGAGGTGATAGAAGTATTTTTGGTTCTAATTTATGATAAAAATTTGCGAGGAAAAAAATCTATTAGTGAAGGAATTATTACTCACTATATATTATTGTTCAGAAGTTTTTTTGCAAGAGATAAAATTTATCGCTATTTTGTTCTACATAAATTGAATAAAGATTAAAGCCTTTATTCCCTAATTGTTCTGGGTAGTGGGTTCTGCCGTTATCCATTTATTCCCAAATCAAAACGCCAGTTTCTCTACCCTATTTCCACTCTATGTCTCTCTCCACACTCCACTCTCTACTCTCCAGGCTCGTCAGTTGTCTCTGTTAGTTCCTAGTAGGCACAAGTTATCTAGAAGGGGGAGAGGGTTTAATAGATATTTGAAAATCTTTTCGTTTTAACTTGTTCTTAGATAATGATTAAAGCTTTGCGGAATTAGTATTTGTTTTAATCTTCTTTACCAAGCAATGGAGTTATGAGCGAGTAAGGCAGTTATAGCAGATATATAGCAAGCTAATGATTATAGCATGAATGTAAATGACACAGTTGTTTTTAAGTGGTTCAGAGCACTCAAAGCTCCTAGTCCACTCTTCTACTCAACGAGTAGGATATCCACTAAGGATGTCTTTTACAATCTTCTGAATCACATAGATTCCTTCTAGACCAGCAGTCTAGGAACATCTCTAGTTCACTCTTGAACTCTTCAAGTCCAGCAGACTTGGCTTTCTTACGATTCACTATTTAACTCTTCAAGTCCAGCAGACTTGGTATACTTCTTCAGTTGATTGATAGTTGTTGAGTTCTTGATGGTTGCTACTCAGTTGCTGTGTAAGCACTGGTTCATTAAGAACTAAGTAGCTGAGCAAGCTTTGCAATATCTCAGATCGTAGAGTTGAGCTTGAGAGAGATGTTCACGTTGTTTGATTAATGCTTGCTTGTCTTCTCTCTCATCTGTCTGATCTGTATATATGTGATGTTGAAAACTATCCGTTGGATCCATCCGTTGTGGCATTAAATACATCTGAACTTTCTGTACTGTGGTGGAGACATTTCTACATAACTTCCGATTTCGCATTTCGCCCATCGACATCGCGCAGTCGCTTTCTAACCTACCACCTGAAAAGGTATTTTGTCCCTCTTACCCATAGTACTATCCTTAGCTTCTTCAATATGCTTCTTTGTTGCATACTAATCATATTTCATACAATCTGGGACTGATGAGCACTGCAGCATCTGGGATCCATTTCTCACTTGTTGAAAACACATATTATGAGGCTTGACGTTTTCTGACAAGAGATAGATGATGCTCTACGATTTGGATCGTGGTGTTCTACGATTTAGATCGTAGTGCCTTTTACATCCTTGCACACTACGATGCTATCAGTTGAGAACACTACGATTTCCCTTTAAAACCTTCATACACTACGATCTTCTCTTGCTCGTGTTGTTGACTCTACGTTCCCGAGAGCACACTATGATCGTTGACTTGTAAACTTCATGTTTCCTTCAGTACACTACGATCGTGGAGTTATCTCGGCAATCGTTGGGACCACTCTACGAAATTTGAAGAGTTTCCTTCAAGGCAGCACACTACGATCTTCGTGCTCTACGCTTTTCACCTTCGACTTCGCAATGTTGATCAAATTGATGCACTATGATTTTTTCAAGACTAATCTATTACATCTTAAGATCAACCTAACAGTTTTGATCTTTCTATCTATACATTCTTTAACAGAATGATACACATTGAAAGCTTAGATCAACCTAACAATTTTGATCTATCACTAAGTCCTTGTACATATATTCATTTAAGGACCTTACAAATAATCATGAACATATACATTAAAACATCAAATCATAATATACATTCTCCCAACAATCTCCCTCTATTTGATGTTGACATAACCAAGGAGATTTGTTGTCATGATTATTAGTGACTAGATGCATTTGCAGGAAATTTAAACATGACTTAGTATTTCAGTGAGCAGCTGAAATGTCAAGAGAATAAGTATGAATTTATTGATGATCAGAAGATATTACAATTCAGCATTACATCAATAGGAAATTTAAGTTTTAACTTATCTCTGTTTCCTTGACCTCTTATGTGGAGGTAGGTATGCATACTCCTCAGCCCTTCTTTTCCTTTGAGCTTCCTCATTTCTTGCTAACTCTTCCAGCTCGCTTAGACTTAGAACTGGATTCTCTTCATGTCTGCGCATGAATGCAGGATCTCCAATTGGCATTCTTATGCGTACCGTAGACATGTCTTGTGAGCTAGGAGTTGGCTCCTTATGACTCAGAGGAATAGCTGTAAGAATAGCTGTTACAATTTCCTGTAGACTAGATCGCTGAGTCTGATGATGTCTTGCAAGAGGGCTTCGTGATGTCTGAGCATGAAATTGACTTCTTCCCCTTTCTTGAATTTCATGACCTCGTCCTCTGCCTTGGCCTCCTTGATCTCCTTTCCCTTTCTTATTCTCCCCCTTTATGTCAGCATCAAGGGTTCGAATATCAAGACAAACCGATTAACTCCTTGAACAAGCTCATTCAGTTGGCTTTGGGTTTGAGC
This sequence comes from Panax ginseng, assembly GCA_020205605.1. Lineage (NCBI taxonomy): Eukaryota > Viridiplantae > Streptophyta > Magnoliopsida > Apiales > Araliaceae > Panax > Panax ginseng. Next base: position 48,825,810 of record CM035136.1, read on the forward strand.
AATGTCCTCTCTATTCTCCTTGATCATTTTTTTCACTCTAGCTTCTTTATTTTGGAGGATGTCGTAATCATATCATTATGCTTCTCCGATTGGCATAAGATTGCCGGAAGTCATGTATGTAAGCTTTCAAGTTGAGAATATTGTCCAGCATAATTTGATGTTGACGATCTTGGTGTTTCTGCATTTAAAGCACATCCTCTCTTTGTTTGGCAGCAACCTGGAAATGGATCTCATCTCTGTCTGATATACTCTTCAGAATCTCTTTGTTAATTTCCCTTAGCCTCGTAGTGAGCTCAGTATTCATAGTACTAGGGAATTTGTTTGCAGCTTTTATCATTTGGTTCAGTCGGATGTTAAGGAGATCAGAGTGGGATTCCAGACTTGCTTCGATAGACTTGATCATCTACTCAAAAGTGTCTTTCAAGTCATCCTTGGTAGGCAGGCTTGGAAGAGTATCATTTGATTGGGGATTGTCCATTGGAGGGGTTCTTGGTTGAGATTGATCTTGCAAATTGTACAAAGCAAGATCAAGACTGAAATAGTCATGTGATGAGGAGGATGGTATATCAGCTGGAGGGGCTTAGGTTTGGATGTCTGGGATAGGGGACTCTACGATTTCAATGTTTGACTCTACGATGTGGCTTAAGTCTGGAATCGTAGAGTTGGTGATTTGAGGGAGCAGGGTAAGGTTGACTTCTTTCTGTTCTTCGCCATTAATTTTGGGATTCTCAGAATCGGAAACTGATTTATTGGATTGGGAATCACTTCCAGCCATTTAGGAAATTCATAGAAATAGCTAAATGAAGATGATGGCAGGTGATTAACTCTAAAACTGGTAGGGATAGACAATACCTCAGGTTTATCTTTTGATGAGGAATGATTGGTAAGCAGTTTCTTGGCGAAGATGACTTTCCCTGGAAATCCATGAGCCAGAACTGAGATTACTGGATATTCCTTGAAGCTCCAGAACATGTGATCCCATGAGTTCAGGATTTGAGCTTGATGGTATGCCATCATGGGTAGGTAAGAAAACATTTGGTTGTACAGATAGCTTCTATACCCATCTTTCCCTACACCAGTTATTTCAAGCTCATCATCATCATTTACTTCCTCTTCTTTAGTTTCTTCTAAAGATTCCATTATCTCAATGGCCTCTGGAAGGTTTGGCATTGTTTCAACTTTCTCTTGGGCAGGAGCCTCTTCTTCTGCCATTGGTATATCATGAGGCTCCCCCTCAGCATGAGCATCTTCTTGGAGGTTTAGAAACTCCCCCTCAGCTGGTGTATCTTCTTCTAAGTTTAGAAAGTTCCCTTCAGCTGGAACATCTTCTTGAGCTGTAGACTTCTCCCCCATAGCTGGTGTATACTCAATCATGAGAATTTCAGGGTTCTCCCCCTCAGCTGGAGCACTCTCCTCTTCGTTTTCTTGGGGCAGTTCTACTTTTGCAGCCATACTCTTGGCTTCCCTTTTTAGTACTTTTTCATTCTCAAGAATATACTTCTTGACCAGCTTTCTTTTTGCTTTGCTGGGTTTAGCCACAACTTCTGGACTCTCTTGAGTCTTAGCTTTGTCCTTTTGAACAACCCACTTCTTCAAGGCCTTCTTCCATTTCTGCCACACTTGGCCTAGTTTCAGAGAAGAGCAGAGTCTCTACGATCGAAGAAACTGTTAGTCTTTTGGACGTATGACCAGTTTTGTTCTTCTTTAGGATCTGTGAAATAGTGGCTCGATCCTCTTCAGCTTCTTCTTGTTATTGCTTCTGTCTTAGCCTCCTCAGAGTTTCTATGTCAAAGGACTCTACAGGAATGTTAGTTGTAGATCTTTGAGGCTCTTCGACTTGTCTTGCCCTTAGCTTTCTCTTGCCCTTGCTTTTTCTGGCAAGAGCAGAGGGTTCTCCCTTATCTGCTTCTCCTTCTTCTTCAACTTCTTTGACAACAGACATTCCTCCTAGAAAGCCTGCTTCCTTTAGTTCCCCAGTTCTCCCACTGGACTCTATCATCATTCTTACATACTCAGCAGGGTTCCTTTCCCAATTCTTAAACAACTGCTGTGTCATTCTTCGATTTGGGTTGATGGCTTCTCCTTCATCATCCCCAATTTTGTCACCCAATGCAGATTGCAGAATGATGCTAATGAATCTCCCATACAAAGATCTTCTGAGTATTCTTTGATTTCTTTGAGCTGACGATCCACTTGCCGATCCACTCGAGCAACAAAATTTCATAGTTGAGTTATGTACCATGAACCAAGGCAGTATATGAGCTTGAGCCGAGTCTCATTTATCGAGTCATGACTCGAGCTCTTGCTTGTGATGCATTTCCTAATAATGTCACCAAACATTCGCACCTTTGAGGGAACTCCTTCTTTTGTAGCCTTTCACAGAGGGATTCTTCTTGTGGTGCATTTTCTTCAAGCCCCTTGGAAGCTTATCTTGTGTCTAGAAATGGGTGCCCAACGTTCTTGAAACCTAAGGCCAGATTGAAGTTTTCTTCCCTTAGCTTCATTTCAACTCCTCTTACTCGTGTAGTGATGGTGTTGTGTTCGTACACTCCATTCTTGTAGAACTCCTTCACTAGCTTGGGATAAATGAGGGTGTCGGTGCTCAGCGCCTCTTCGAGAGCTGTCTTCTTTAGTAGTGTTAAGGTCTTCTAAAATTTTGGTGGAGCATCCTTGAACTCATCGAAATAGAGTCTGTAGCCTGAGATTACATTTGAAGCAGCCATGATTCTGTAGTTGAGAAGTGGAATACGACTGAGCTTTTTTTTGAGTTAGGATTTTGCTTTTGAGAGAGTGAGAGAGAGAGAGAGAGATAATATTTTGAACTTCAGATTTCAAAAACACGGTTCCAATTTGTACTTATAGCTTCCCTCTCTCTTTTTGACTTAGTGGGATAGGTGTCGCCTTTTGCTTGGCTCTATGATTTTGACTGTGCATAAATGTACTGATTTGCCCTTTGAGTCTTCAGTGATGAGATGTCCTTAGGATGACTACGATCGTAGAGGTAGTCTTCCGGTCAGTCGTTAGAGTCTGGCCCTGCGATTGTCGAAGTCGTTCGGCGTCGTTGAGTCTCGATCACCATTCAGAGAGTCGCCCCTACGATCGTCGAGTCTGTCCAGGATCCTTGTGATGAGTTTTGACTAAGCATTCTTTTAAGATAACTCGTGAAGGGCCAACCTCTTGGTGATTCAAGGGTTAGGTTTGTCCCCGAGGCACCTCTAGAGAGATTGCATTGTTATAAAGCTTGTCATCAACAGATTCACTTTGCTTGTTGGAAGGGCTTTTGGTCATCGTCGAGTCTGCACTATGATAGTTGAGTCTTTGCTACGATCGTTGAGGTAGTTGTCTGTTCGGCTCTACGATCGTGAACTTCCCATGATCATGCCTACGATTTTGAGTACAGCCTTTATATCTGTCATGGTTAGCACAATCTAGAGCCTACATTTCATGGTTGAAGATTTAGCATGCCTAGTTCACTTATTAACTTGTTAAATCTGGATTCATCTAGCGGTTTTGTAAACACTTCAGCAAGTTGATTTTCAGTAGGGATATATTGTAAAGATATAGTTCCATTTTGCACATGATCCCTAATGAAGTGATACCTTATTTCTATATGCTTGGTCCTAGAATGCATGACAGGATTATGAGTTATTGCTATGGCACTTGTGTTATCACAAATTGTATGGGAATAGATTTGAAATCGAACCCATAGTCAACTAGTCGATTTCTCATCCATATGATCTCGAAAGCATGCAAGCCTACCAGAACAATATATTCAAATTTTCCGTGCAGTTGAAGTAGACACCGAGTTTTGTTTTTTTTCTAAACCAGACACAAGTCTATTTCCAAGAAGTTGACAGTGCCATCGGTACTTTTTTTCTCGTCTATTTTTTGTATCCCGCAAAATTAGCATCGTGTATCCTATCGTTCAAATGAGGATTCCTTGGGATACCATAGCCCCAAGTAGGGTGTACCTTGAGATACTGAAGATCCTCTTTACAAAGCAGATAAATGTGACTCTTTAGGGTTAGCACGAAATCTAGTACATATGCATGTTGCAAACATTATATCTGGTCTACTGGCAGTTAGGTATAAAAGAGAACCTATCATACCTCTGTATTGAGTTATATCAATACATTTACCTTTCTCATCCTTGTCAAGCTTGGTTGCATGAGCAATTGGTGTTTTCATGGGAGAGGCTGATTCCATGCCATACTTCTTTAGTAAGTCTTTGATGTATTTGGCTTGGTTGATGAATATTCCTTCATTAGTGCCGCTTCACTTTGTACCCAAGGAAGAAATTCAAATTTCACCCATCATGGTCATTTCAAACTTGCTCTGCATTAGCTTAGAGAATCTCTTACATAACTTTTCATCAGTAGAACCAAAGATGATATCATCAACATATATTTAAACTAGTAAGACTTTGTCTTTATGCTTTCTAAGAAATAGTGTAGTATCTACTCTACCTCTAGTGAACCCATTTTCTATTAAGAAGTTAGTCAGTGTTTCATACCATGCTCTAGGTTCTTGTTTAAGACCATATAAAGCTTTGTCTAATCTATAGACATAATTGGAAAGAGATGGATTGATGACACCTGGAGGTTGTTCTACGTAGACTTCTTCTTGAAGCTGTCCATTTAGAAATGCACTCTTGACATCCATCCGGAAGACTTTGAACTTCATGTAGGCAAAGAAAAGCAAGAAAGATTTCGATGGTTTTAGTCCGCAACGGTGCAAATGTCTCATCATAGTCAATACATTCTTCTTGAGAATAACCCTTTGCCACTAATCTTGCCTTGTTTCTGGTGATGACCCCATCTTCATCCATTTTGTTCCTGAAGACCCACTTGGTTCCTATGACAGGATGACTCTTTGGTCTTGGTACCAATCTCCATACTTTGCTTCATTCAAATTGGTTGAGTTCTTCCTGCATGGCTTCTATCCAACTGGAGTCTTCCATAGCATCCTCTATCTTCTTTGTCTCTATCTGTGACAGGAAGCTTAGATAGAAGCATTCATTTTGAGTAGCAGCTCTTGTTTTAACTCTTGCACTTGGATATCCAATGATTAGATCCTGAGTATGATCCCTTTCCCATCTGTTCCCTGTTGGGACATCTGTCCTGATGCCTTCCTGTCTTAGGTCTTCAAGTTCTATCTCTTCTTCTTGGAGTGGAGGCTCGTTGTCTTGGATGGACCTCTCTACGATTTCATTATCTTGCTCTACGATTTCACTGTCTGGTACTATGATCGTAGTGTTGAGCTCGACGATTGCACTCGTAGTGTCTGCACTATTGGTCGTAGTGTCTAGAGGCACTGCTTTGTCTGAGTCAGTTTCATCAAAGATGATGTGTATTGAGACTTCGACATTCAGTGTCTTCTTGTTGAACACCCTGTAAGCTTTTCTGTCTGTAGCATATCCAAGAAAGATCCCTTCGTCTGACTTGGGCTGAAATTTTGTCAAATACTGCTTTCCATTGTTGAGAATATAGCATACACAACCAAAGACATAGAAATAGCTGACACTTGGCTTCCTTCCTTTCCATAGTTCGTAGGGAATCCTCTTGATCGTAGAGTGAATTAATGATCTGTTCTGTGTGTAGCATGCAAAGGTTGACAGCTTACCGCCAAGAAGTATATTCAAGTGCATTTAGTCAGCCGCTAGTAGGGTCCTTCCAGCCTCTATCAGAGTTCTGTTCTTTCTTTCAGCAACTCCATTTTGTTGAGGAGTTCGTGGAGTCGAGAATTTTATGATCGATGCCATTGTCTCGAAAGGTAATTTGTCTATTTTCGAGAAATCAATTTCTTCCATGATCACTCCTTATTGCCTTGATTTTTCTCCTTTCTCATTCATCACCATCCGAACATCTTGATTAATTCAAGCTTGTTTCATCCTTTGAAGTTAGGAAGAATACCCATGTGAATCTGGTGAAGTCATCGACTATAACTAGAGAGTATCTTTTGCCTCCAAGACTAGTTGTTGGGATTGGTCCAAAAGATCCATGTGGAGCAAATTGCAAGGGTTTGTCAATGGAGTTAAGCGGCCTTGCTCTTGAATGAGCTTCGGTTTGCTTTCCAAGTCAAAAAGCGTTGCATGGCCTTTCCTTCACAAAGTTGAACTTGGGTAGGCCACCACGAGATCTTTGATGCCGTTTGGACATGTTTTTGAAGTTTAAGTGAGAGATGACCTTTCTATGCCATAGCCAAATTTCATTTCCTCAGATGCTTTTGCCGCGAAAAACATATTGTCTCATCGAGCTTAGTTGACCAAGATCTACTGTGTAGACATTTCCTTTCTTGTTCCGGTCAGCTTTATGGCAGATGTTTTCAAATCTCTGACTAGACATTGGTTATTGAGAAATGTTACTTGGTGACCCTTATCGCAGAGTTAGCTGATACTTAGAAGGTTGTGTTGGAGTCCTTCCACATAAGCTACTTTGTTGAAAGATACTGCACCATTGCCAGCAACACCATATCCTCTTATCTTGCTCGAGCCGTTATCTCCAAAGATGACTGAGGGACCCTCCTTTTCTATATAGTTGGATAGTAGAGCTTTGTTCCCTGTCATATGCCTCGAACAACCACTGTCCAGATACAATGTTGAGGTCGTGGAGATCTTTTCCTGTCAAAACATTTGAACCTTCATTTTGGTACCCATATTTGCATGGGTCCTTCTTTGTTAGTGCCTTTGGGGACCCAAATTTGTCTAATCTTGGGTCTCACATGCATGGAATTATAATAACACTTTGTAGCCCTATGACCATATTTATTGCATATGAAGCATCTATTATAATGCATGCCTGTGTGTGTGTGGTGATTCATCTTCCACATGGACTTGTGTGGTTCCTTAGTTAACCTTCTGTTAAACTGATTCTCTTTCTTCCACGTGTCCTTAGGTTTCATAAATAGTGATGAGTGTGCCTTACCTTCACTGCACCTTCCCGGTTGATTCATAGAGTTGATTTTATTTGACTCTACGATTCTTGAGGTTGGTAAGTAGAGGTTGGGTTACTCTTTTCCTTGATGAAACCTGCATCAAAGTGATGAGATCCTTTACTTCTAAGTATAACTAGAGATGAGAACAAGGTTGAACTGGTTCTTCCAACTGTGAGGATTTCACAAAAGCAATGCCTCTACCAAAACTTGAGACATTACTAGTGCTAGTTTCCATTGTCTTTTCCACACTTAGCTCGAGATGGATTCCCCAAAGCCTAAGCCCTGCTCGTCGAATGTGCTTCTCTCGACTAGAGAGCAGCAAAATCCATGGATGATGAGGATCTGTTCCATGAGAGATAGTCTTCTCTAGATCCTCAATTTTAGAGGTTAGCTTAGACTCTCTTTGTGCATGATGTTTGTTTGTCTGTTTTAAAGTTTGATTCTCAGCTTCAAGATTGGAGAGAAGATTAGTACTTAGAAGGGCTGTTTCAAGCTCTTCTTGAACTTTCTTCTTCTCCTCTTGAAGAAGTGAATGATCTTTAGACAAGACTCTGAAACACGTCATGTATTGATGTAGGTCAGTGGTTATGCCATGCAAAGCAGTTCTTAAGTCACTTATATCTACATCAGGAGAATTAAAATCAAATACCTCATCGATACTCACATCATGTATGTTTAGGCTTTGTTTGTCCTTTGCATGTTTGGCCATTAAGCACAGATTGGCCATATGTGGTTCTTCCTCATCTCCGGAGTCTGCATTTGAGTCATTATCTGAATCACTCCACGATCCTCTAGCAACTAGGCCTTTGTCTCTTTTCTGAGGCCTCTTGGTTCCTTTGTATTCTTTCTTTGCATGAGATTTCTTTTTTAGCTCTTCTTTGATAGGCTTGTTGCAGTTGGCAATGAAATGACCGTGTTTCTTGCGCTTATAGCATAAATCATTCATTTGTTCTGGGCCGACGTAGTTGTCGACTTTCTTTGGCTTCTTTAGGATTCGCTTGTTGCATGAACCTTCTTAGTCTCTTTACCAAAGATAGCAAAGTCATTGTCATCGTCTTCATCATCATCGAGTCAATCTCTTGTGATGACTTTTGATGCACTTTCATTTGCCTTGAGAGCAACACCTTTATCCTTTCTTCTTCCTTCGATAAGGTTTCGTAGCGTTGGGTCGCTCCGGTTCAGACGTCAGAGATTTCCATCTGCTTGTTGAATCGTCATCTCATTAAGATTCTTTGATTCTCTTATTCTTTGTGGTCTTTGCATCCCACCGCTTCGGTAGAGGGCTCTCATGAACTTTATGGTTAGATCCTTGTTAGGATAGATCTTCCCATACGCTCATAGAGAGTTCGAGTAACGTTGAATCTTTCATAGGTTGGTATTACGCTTTTCTCCTCGCATATGAGGTAACATTTCATATCATTGTGTTAGCAGAGACTGCTTGTTCTCTCGACTTCTTCCGTTCCTTCTTGCATAATCGCCAGATGCTTCCCAAACTTCCTTAGTTGTTTTGGTTGCTTATAACATTTTCAAACAGATCGTCCTCTAAGGATTGGAACATAAAGTTCTTCGCTTTTTATCAAGTTGGGATGCCTCTCTCTCTCGTGGTTCCATGGCATCCATTCTTCTTTAACTTTGATTTGTACTCTATTTGGATTTTCAATGGTTCAGCAAGCTTTGTTGGTATATAGGGCCCATTAAGAACGAGCCTCAAATAGATCTTCATTTATTGAGTCCATATAGGCTTGCATCCCGACTTTCCAGCTTAGCAAATTTATCCTTGTTGCACATTGGTGGCTTCACGCCTCCCTATTGGCCCCGGATTCACTTGGTAATGAAAAGTGCCATTTGGTTCTACTAAAGCGTGTAAGCTGAAAAATAGAACCTACTTTGATACCAATTGTTAGTTCCTAGTAGGCACAAGTTATCTAGAGGGGGGGGGGTTTAATAGATATTTGAAAATCTTTTTGTTTTAACTTGTTCTTAGATAATGATTAAAACTTTGCGGAATTAGTATTTGTTTTAATCTTATTTACCAAGCAATGGAGTTATGAGCGGTAAGGCAGTTATAGCAGATATAGCAGTTAATAGTTATAGCATGAATGTAAACGACACAGTTGTTTTTAAGTGGTTCAGAGCACTCAAAGCTCCTAGTCCACTCTTCTACTCAACGAGTAGGATATCCACTAAGGATGTCTTTTACAATCTTCTGAATCACACAGATTCCTTCTAGACCAGCAGTCTAGGAACATCTCTAGTTCACTCTTGAACTCTTCAATTCCAACAGATTTGGCTTTTTACGCTTCACTATTTAACTCTTCAAGTCCAAAGCAGACTTGGTATACTTCTTCGATTGATTGATAGTTGTTGAGTTCTTGATGGTTGCTACTCAGTTGCTGTGTAAGCACTGGTTCGTTAAGAACTGAGTAGCTGAGCAAGCTTTGCAATATCTCAGATCGTAGAGTTGAGCTTGAGAGAGATGTTCACGTTGTTTGATTAATGCTTGCTTGTCTTCTCTCTCATCCATCTCGATCAGATATATGTGATGTTGAAAACTATCCGTTGGATCCATCCGATTTGTGGCATAAAATGCATCCGAACTTTCAGATCTTTGTGATGGAGACATTTCGCACATCTTCCGAATTCGCATTTCGCCCACCGACACCGCAGTCGCTTTCTCACCTACCACCGAAAAGGTGTTTTGTCCTCTTACCCATAGTACTATCCTTAGCTTCTTCAATACGCTCGTGTGTTGCATACTAAGCATATTTCATATAATCTGGGACTGATGAGCACTGCAGCATCTGGGATCCATTTCTCACTTGTTGAAAACACATATTATGAGGTAGCGACGCTTTTACGACATGAGATGATGATGCTCTACGATTTGGATCGTGGTGTTCTACGATTTAGATCATAGTGTCTTTTACATCCTTGCACACTACGATGCTATCAGTTGAGAACACTACGATTTCCCTTTAAAACCTTCGTACACTACGATCTTCTCTTGCTCGTGTTGTTGACTCTACGTTCCCGAGAGCGCACTACGATCGTTGACTTGTAAACTTCATGTTTCCTTCAAAGATACTACGATCGTTGAGTTAGCTCTAAGAATCGTTGGGACCACTCTACGTAAATCCGAAGAGTCTCTTTCAAGCGTGCACACTACGATCTTCAGCTCACGTTTTACCTCGCTTTGACTTTCGCAATGTTGATCAAATTAATGCACTATGATTTCTTCAAGACTAATCTATTACTCTTAAGATCAACCTAACAGTTTCAATCTTTCTATCTATACATTCTTTAACAGAATGATACACGTTGAAAGCTTAGATCAACCTAACAATTTTTATCTATCACTAAGTCCTTGTACATATATTCATTTAAGGACCTTACAAATAATCATGAAAATATACATTAAAACATCAAATCATAATATGCATTCTCCCAACAGTCTCCACTGCTCATTGATCACCGCTCATCGTCGTCATCGACTCTCTACATCATCATCGTAACGTAGCCATTATCATCATCGACTCTCTTCATCTCCAACTTCTTTCTCGATCTCTGACTCTCCATCGTCTCTAAATCATATACATCTTCTTCGAAAACAGGAATCAACAAATCAATCTCTGGTCTGTCAGAATTGATTCTTATATTGTATTATGTTAATATATGTGTGTAAGTAGTTTTCTATTGAGAAATTTCTTGTGTTATATAAATTAGGTGCTACATTTTGCTTCACTTCAAAAATTATTTTCCCTAATTTTTTATTGAGAAATAAGTTAATGTGTAGAGAAGATTTTGATATCTTAGGACTGGTGTAACGACCGAGAAATTCGAATTTATTGTAAAATAATTTTATTTAATTAAATAATGAATAAAATTATATTATATGTTATTGTTATGTGTTAGTAAGATGAATGTCGTTCTATAACCTAAATATATCGAAATGTTGTAGTATTTTGTCTACGTGAAGGAATTACAGTGTTTGAATTTCCAAGACGAAAATAAAAGTTTTCCAAGAAATTTTCCGAAAAATACTATTCACTGATTTCTGCTCGGGAATTATTTTTGAACTTCCGAGAAATACGTAATGCTAGAATAATATAGGAGGATGGATTATGTAATAAAAATTCAAGTATGGCTAACGCAGTTTTTCGCCTACGTACTAAATTTGAGAAAGTTAAGGAGCGTAAGAAATTAAATAAAGGATGATTGTATAATAACAAGTATTATGCGAGGCAATGAATACGAGTATGATACGAGGTATTATACTTGTATATATGAAAGGTAGTATAACATGTATAACAAAAGATAATATGAACTAGTATATGTAAAGAGTACGAGGATTTTACGTTATACGCTTTAATCCTATTGCTTTGGATTTGTAAGATTTGTGTAGGAATGTTGCAATCCCAATTGGAAAGATGTTAAAGCCCAATGAAATGAAAGTCAAACCCAACGTTAGGCCCAAATGTAATTAAACCTAAAGCCCAAAGTACTAACTGGATTCGTGGATCGAACCGACGGGTAAATAGGTAAGAAAAACTCATCGGGCAACCCATATGGGCCCCATGAGCACATGACCAGCCATCTTGGTGACCAAGTAAAGTGGATTTACTTGGTGACCAAGATAGGAATAGTAAGGAGGTGGATTTAAGGAGGTGGGATGACCTAAAGTCCATAATGCCCTCACCTTAGGTTTTCTATAAATAGAAGATTTGGATTTTCATTTGTTGCTAATTCAAATTTCACCAACAACATATAACTTATTTAGTTGAGAGAAAAAGTAAGAGCTAGTCTTTGTATTTCAAGTAGAAAAGAAGAAGAACCAAGTTTGATCAACAAGGGTAAGAAACTTTAGATTATTAATCTTCCTTCTCTTCAATTGTAGGTTGATAGAGAAGTATTGATTGATAAAGCATGTATGTTAAGAAGTGATGAGGATGGCTAATTAAAGGACCAAAACCTTAATAAGCCATGTGTAAGGAATTCATACTCTTATAAGTATTAAACTAATGAAGAACTTGTAAGAATTTGTCATATAAATGATTTGATGAAATATGTTTGGTTAGGAGTTTAGAATGATGGAATGAATTCATTTGAAACGATGTAAAAATATCAAGTAACGAACTTATGGCAAAATTTACGAGATTAGACGATAATTGTCGAAATCGTTAAATTCTCGGAATGAAATTCAAAAGTTAGCATTTAACTCGAAAACGTTGGTTTTCGATGGGGATTAGTCTCAATTGGCATTCTAGAGTTGCGAACTCGGAAATGACCAAATTCCAACTTAGAACGAAGAAACAAGCTTTGAACGTTCACGAATGTTTATCATTTTCATAATAATGAACTAATCAGTGATTTTTGAGCTAAAAGATTCAAAAATGAAATATTTTCTAATAATATCATAGAGCATGTTATTTGTGAGCTAATGGCTTTTGAACGAGCCAATTCGGACTTAGAACGAATAAGTTATGGCCCCGAAAAGTTCACCCAAGAAAATCAAAATTGTCAACTGTCTGAGGCTCAGGGCTGGCGCCGCAGCGCCGTCCAAGGAACTATCATTGGCGCCGCCCAAGGCACTGTCCTTGGCGCCGCAGTGCTAGACTTGACCATCAACCATTGAAGAGTAGCGCCACCAGAACAGGCAGTAACAAAGGACTCTGGGCAGTCACGAGTCCTTACCATAGGCATCAAGAACCGTAATGTACATGCAAAGTAAGATAGATAGAAGGTTTGGCGCCGCAACGCCAAAGATTAGGAATGGCATAGAAATGAATGCTTATGAACATAAAGAATAAGGAAGTGAATGAAGGGTGAATTATATACTTAAATTGAATTGAAGTAACATCATTAAAGGATAAAACAACCTTAAGTTAATGACTAAAGGTTGAAGAAAGTTTAATTGAACGAAAGAACTTTGTAAATACGATAAACCGTAATGAATGATAAACAATCTAAAGCATGATTAGATTAAGAAGAAGGGTAAGATATAGTAGTAAACATACTTCATTATATATGACCTAATATGGTATGTTATGTGATCATGTGTTGTAGAATCCTTAAAGAATTAAAGAAGAAGTATAATTACTGTAGAAGACGCTAAAGGCAAGTATTCTGACCCTTGTCTAAATTCTTTGGACAAGCTTTGTGATTCATGTATCTTACGCATGAATTGATGTATGAGGAAGTCGAAGCCAATTCCTTCGGCTAGACTTAAGATGTTTTATGGATTTCTTATAATCTATCGAACTATTGTCAATGTTGTTAAGTTTTTCCAAACTATTTTGGTATGGTTTTCAAAGGAAGACTGAGTATGCTTAACAAATGTTTTGTCGTCAAACGACAGGCACGTGAGGTTGCCAAACCTTAAACGTACATATGTTTAAAGAAAGTAGTGTTGTACAACATAGAGTACTATAGGCTGATCACCTAGACGTGCTTGTAAGATATGCCGAACTTACGGACTTGGTGTCGGGTTGTCCTTTTCAAAGAAAAAATGAAATGCTTAAGGTCTTGGACCAATATTAATGTTTAATGAATGTTGTTCATTGTGTAACATTTTAAAGAAAAGAGAAGTGCTATTTAGAATTATCGATAGTAGTTCGTAAATATTGTTCAGTTATTGAAGATATACAATTTATATGATTCAAGCTTATTGTTTAATTGAAATTGTCATACTTGCTGAGCTAGTTATGCTCATTCTTGCTTGAACCATATGAATGCAGCTAAGACCGAGCGGACTGAAGGTTCCGGTAAAGATAAAGGAAAGGTCAAGGCTAACCAATAGGTTGCCTTTGTAATAGAATAAGATGAATGTTGTTATTATTTGATATTATGACAAGAACACATGTAATGGTTATAAAGAACCTGAGGATGGTAATATTATTTTGGAATATATATAAGACATTCATTCTTTTGAGGCATTTCAATTGAATGTATATGTGAACTGTAGCACCGTGTAGCACCATATGTCGGGTTGGAAGATACCCAGATTTGGGGGCGTCACATGTTGGTATCAAAGCATTAGGTTATAACACTTAAGGGGGGGGAAGAACATTAGTCATAACCTTAAGAAAAGTTAAAGAAGTAAAAGATGATGTTAACCCTAAAAATGCATTAAATGTGATATGTGTTTTTATTATTCTACTGACGTGTACTAATCAAACTAAATTGTTTTGTTGTAGATGTCAGGAGAAAACAAAATGTATATGGATATACATGTAGTAAGTGAGGAATCGGTGAACCAGATAGAAGTCTTATCGAACCCTATAGCAGCAGAGCCCGAAGTGGTTGTGATCGAGTCTGGAGACTCAGAAGACTTAGACCTTATGTCCATGTTTGATGGCATGTCTGAGGAAGAGGTGGAGGTGGTGTCTTTTAACACCATAACACATGCGGAAGAGATAACTCCGGGGGAGTCACTAAAGGCACTGTTCATGGCCTTATTGGATAGGAAATATCCAGTTGGGGAAGGAGGTCAGGGAACTGAAGGAGGAGGTCTAGGAAATCATGGAGGACAAGACGAGTATGGAATCGATGTGGGAAGAGGAACATGATGAACGTATTTTGGCGAAGGACAAGGTCGATGATGTGACTCCCCCAAAATAGTTCCACACGACCCATTATGAGTCGCTAGATATCGCACTATAAAAATCAAATATAAACTTCATTTATACAATCGTTGAACTCGCTGCAAAAGTAGTACGACAATGTATAAGTCGTGAGTTTTAATACAAATATATATAACTCTCGTGGTGCCTTGACCACAAGACCTTGCAATGGTACCTTAAATAAAGGTACAATCAATAATTGTTTTAGAAATTAAAATCTTTGGAAAATACTCAAGGAAACATTCGTACATGGGAGGCCATGCGTCTAGGTTATGATAGATATCATATGTCCACAGAATTATCCTTGGTTGACCCAAAAGTCCCCAAAGAAAAACAAGAAGATTACTATCATCTTCTTTCCAATGGTGAGTCTTCTCTTGACATATAATTATCTCCGTTGTCTCCAAGTGAAAATTATATTTCAAATAAACTCTAAGATCATATAGGTAGTGCTCGTAGATATACTCAGCAAGTGGATGTGCACAACCCTGTCTTATGATAACACGAGGTTGTATGTCATTTGACATCTTGTATGATAGTGGCAAAACACCCTTCCAAAGTTGGGTTCACCTCACCCTATTCGGTTCACCAAAATTAAATATCAAATGACGTATACAATATGACACACTTATCAAAAGTTCTCAACAAAATTATTTCCATACTATTTAGGGAGAACCTCAACATCTATAGACCATCGTTCTATTCCCATGTTATCCCCTTTCAATTCTTAAGAACACTCTTATTACCTGGAAGGAATTGTGAAGCAAAAAGGGTGAGCACAACTGCCCAGTAAAGAATATCATGACTAAAGATAATTTACATCATCAATAACCTTCATCAGTAATAAATATGAGATTTAGAACATATGGTAGATGATAAAACTTTTCAACCATAGTTGCAGCGGAACGAGCAATCCATTACAAGAGTCAAATAGACCATCTGGTCTATTATCTTCTTCATGTTAAAAGTCCTCCAATAATGTTTTATTCATGTAACATCAATCAACAATTCATGTTCATAATCATATGAATAACTCGTAATCATAATTGTGATTCTAAATTCCTCTTCGCACCCAGGACGAAGATAATTTTCATCACCCATCTTCACCTGAAACATCAAAAATTATGATTATACCAAATCGCAATTCTCGATCATAATCATATTTTAATAAATTCATCTTTGCACTGTACCAAAGATATTCATTAACAATTCATCTTTGCACCTACAGGTGCCAAAGACATACAATCGTATTTTAGAAGAGTCAAGTAGAGCATGATATCTACTATCTTCTACTTAATTAAAAGTGTATAATCAATATTTTATCGCTGAGACTCAGCTAAATAAATAATCCACATCATCGAATCATCCATGCACTACGGCCAAGGATATTCATGTAATCATCAAAGGTCATGATTATACCGAATAATCCTTGGTTATAATCATACCAATAACTATCCATCAATGCACTACGAGCCAATGAGGACTTTTACCACATCATCTATAACATTACGGGTCCTTATTATACCGAATGACCCCTGGTCATAATCATACCAATAAACAGTTCATCTATGCGCATAAACCAAAGATACTCATCAATCAATAGTTCATCTTTGCACGTAAGCCAAAGATATACAATCAGAAAACTAATAATCAACAAATCCATCTTTGCACGTAAGCCAAAGATATACAATAAAACTAATAATCAATAAATCCATCTTTGCACGTAAGTCAAAGATGACTTTCATCATAATTTAAGCATGAGGATGATGATAATAATATAAGCATTAATCAAACAAAATCAAGGATAAATATTAAAGACTTTAAATTTATCCAGAGTTTAAAATATCCAAATGTTATCAATCACTTAATAATCTCATAATCTAATATCATTAATATTATAACAATATTTTAATCATTTCTTAAACTTGTAAACAATTTATTTTAATTGTTTACACTTTACCAAATAATGCATTTAATCATTCAAAAATGCCATACTCATAAGATTTAATCACCAATGATCAAATCCCTTATCAAAAATCTGCATATACCTTATATAGGATTTGTGACGCCCCCAAAATTAGGTATACATCACCCATCTTGGGTCGTCAGATACATGGTACATAATTCAAATACAACTTACTAATACAACTGTCGTGTACAATACGACAAACATAAACTGTAAGTTTGAATACAAATATTATCTACTAGAGATTATACAAACTCAAAAGGAGTCCTCATTACAATTATTATCACACCATTTCACAGAATAGTGAGGACTACTAATGCTATCCTCTGGACCATCACTCCGTTCCCCGACTCGTCCCAACAATATTCTCATTTCCTAAAGAGAACAGTGAAAGAAAGGGTGAGCTCAACTAGCCCAGTAAGAAATATTAAGACTAAGATAATGCAGAATAAATTATCATTAGTCTCCAACAATGTTAAACCGATAAAATATAATAGACATCAAGTTTAATCTGCAGTGAACAAGCAATCCATTAAAAGAGTCAAGTAGAAAATAAAATCTACTATCTTTTATGATTTAAAAGGTTTTTCATCATCTGTAATCATTTGAGACTCAAATTTTAATAAATATTCCACATCATCGAATCACCCTTGCACTACGGCCAAGGATATTCTTTAGTATCACGACCACAATTATCCATGCACTACGGGCCAAGAATATTTGTGTATTCATTAATGGTCATGATCATGCCAACAACTGTCCATCAATGCACTACGGGCCAATGAGAACTTTTACCACATCATTTGTAATATTACGGTCATGATTACAATCGAATAATCCTCGGTCATAATCATACAAAGTCCATCTATGCACTCTGAGTGCCACAGATGACTTTCAACAAAATATAAACATGAGGATGATGACAATGATATAAGAATTCAATAAAAACAAGTTCAACAATTATTTTATCCAGAATTATTAACGCCCAAATTGTCAACATGATCTTTGTTTTGTAGAGTAAAATTCAAGAATGATCGGAAGAATATTTCCATGAAAAGATCTTGGATGAAGCTTAAAATATCAAGGATATTCTACTAATTTCATGGAGTATAGAAGTTGAAACTTTAACCAACTAAGTATAATAAAGAATGGAATAACAAAAGAAATCACCATGCATGCGGTATGCAGATGTAGCGAGTTATTCCAATAGAATAATAATAATGGAACCGAGTCGCAAAATTTGCAAATGGATGGATGTTCCAATGAGAATAATAAAAGGCGGAACCAGTCAGGTGTAAACACATGCATGAGGATGTTCCAACAGAATAATAATAAGAGCGAAACTAGGTCGGTGTAAAACACACATGCATGTGATGTTCCAACGGAATAATAATAAAGAGCGGAACCGGTCCAAATTGTAAAACACATGACAGGATGTTATAACAGAATAATAGAAGAATGTCACCAAGTATAGGGTAAACCGCGTACACAGGTTATTCCAACAGAATAATAAGAATTGGTATAACTACAGTTCTCTTCATGAATAAGAAATAATAACACTCCTTACGAGTACAACAAATAATATTCCCTACCTTAAGAAGAAGAGTACTGGATATATAAGTAGTGAAGTAGCAGAATACTTTCTTCTTTCTCTCTATAGTTTATTTCTCTAGAGTTCAGTGAATTCGTAAGAAAATAATGAAGGAATGAGCTTCTATTTATAGAAAAATGGACTGCATAGTAACTAACTCATGAACGGTCCAGATTGATTTACTTTAATCTGACGGTCCATATTTTAAGCAAAATCTTTTAAATAAAATATAATATATTCTATTTATAATATAATAAAACGAATAACTTTATAAAAGATTTTACTATGCAAACACTATGCAGGCACTATGCAAACACTATGCATAATAAAATATAATATATTCTAATTATTGTCTAATAAAATAGATAGCTTTATAAAAGTATTTTGTTTTATATAAAAAGATTTTACTATGCAAAACACTATGCAGACACTACGCAACACTATGCATAATAGAATATAATATATTTTATTTATAGAATAATTTTATAAAAGTATTATGTTTTATATAAAAAGATTTTTTGTATTATTACATTAATAATATCAACAAAACTGAGTGACTTATCACGTAAGCATCAATAATCAATACTGCATTGCTACTATGCAACCACGCCAGACATCGTATTTTTAACACCGGGTGTTTCAACAGTTAACGGTAAAACTTCCGCCGTTATTTTCATAAAGTATTTTTGTCGTTTTCTCAATCCGACAATAATTCCGTTGTGGGCTCCACCAATGAGTGTGCCGTTGTACTAATATTCCCTGTTAAAACGAATATTCCCCGACCAATCGAATATTATATAACAACTTGCGTACTTTGCAAAATTTATAAATATTACCCACAACTATTATATCAATTTCACTCCATAATATTCAAAATTAATAGAAAATTCATCTTTATTAAAAAAGTTGGGGTTTTACAATCTCCCCTTATGAAATTTCGCCCTCGAAATTAGGGTACGTACCTGGTATGTAGAAGAGGTAAGGATACCTTAATTTCATTTCAGATTCTAACTCCCAAGTCATTTCCTCAACATCGTGGTTTCTCCACAAAACTTTGACTTGAGGTATAACCTTGGTGCGTAGAATATGTTCCTTCTTATCCAAGATTTGAACAGGAACCTCTCCGTACGTCAAAACTTCCGCTATTTCGTTCGGTTCCAACTTAATAATGTGGTTCGGGTCTTCCACATATTTACGTAATATGGATATGTGAAAAACGTTATGAACACGAGACATACTTGGCGGTAAAACGAGTCTATAGGCCACGGTTCCTACTCGATCAAGGATTAAAAATGGGCCGATGAATCGAGGATTGAGCTTTCCTCTCTTTCCAAATCTCGTAACTCCTTTCCATGGAGTAACACGTAATAACACATGATCTCCTATATCAATTCCACGCCCTTTCGGCGAAGATCAAGATAACTCTTTTTGTCGATCTTGTGAGGTTTTTATACGCTGTCAATCATTTGAATCTTTCCGTAGTCAGCACGTATCAACTCTGGTCCCAACAACGTTGCTTCACCCACCTCATCCCAAAGATAATCGGAGAAGCGACACTTTCTTCCATACAACGCTTGAATGGAGCCATGCCAATACTTGCTTGATAACTGTTGTTGTAGGAAAACTCCACCAATGGTAAGAACTTGTCCCAACTTCCCTTGAAATCAAGGACACATAGTCTTAATAGATCTTCAAGAGTTTGAATAGTCCTCTCCGACTGTCCATCCGTCTGAGGATGATATGCCGAGCTAAATCGTAAATCTGTGCCCATAGCTTTTTGCAAACTAACCCAAAATCGCGAAGTGAATCTTGGGTCTCGATCAGAAACTATGGATACTGGCATACCATGCAATCTTACAACCTCGTTTATGTACATACGAGCAAGACGTTCAAGTGTATAAGTTTCTCGTATCGATAAGAAATGAGCAGACTTGGTCAATCTATCAACAATGACCCAAATCGCATCTATGCCTTGAGAAACTTTGGGAAGACCAGTAACGAAATCCATGGTAATGTGCTCCCACTTCCATTCTGGAATTTCAAGTGGTTGCAATGGACCTTTTGGTACTTGATGCTCCGCCTTGACTCGTTAACACGTTAGACACCTTGAGGTAAACAAATGCTATCTCTCTTCATATTGCCCCACCAAAATGTATGTCAAGATCATGATACATTTTGGTACTCCCAGATGGATTGTAAACGGTGTGTTGTGCGCCTCCATCATGATTTTATACTTTAAATCAGGGTCGTTAGGAACACAAAGTCTGGAGTTGACTCGAAGTATTCCTTCTTCATCGATTTTTGCTTCCGGCATCGTACCTTCTTGCACTTTCTTCCTTATACGTATCAGCTCCGGATCTGTAATTTGAGCAGCTTTAATTTTATCAATTAAAGTCAGTTTTACTCGTATATTTGCCATCATCACGTGGGTCCCTGGAGTCTTTATCTCTATCTCCATCCTTTGCAAGTTATACAAAATGGGCCTTTGCGTTGACAATATTGCACTCAGACCGCATATGATCTTTCTACTCAATGCGCTACCTACTACATTTGCTTTTCCAGGATGGTATTGGATGGTATGATCATAATCTTTCAACAGTTCAAGCCAACGTCATTGTCGCATGTTGAGTTCCTTTTGAGTGAAGAAATATTTGAGGCTTTTATGATCCATAAAGATCTCCACTTTCTCCCCATACAAGTAATGCCTCCAAATTTTAAGTGCGAAGACAACAGCTGCTAACTCTAGGTCATGAGTAGGATAATTCCTCTCATATTCTTTGAGTTGTCATGAGGCATAGGCTATGACTTTCCCATGTTGCATGAGAACACATCCTAACCCTTTGCCTGAAGCATCACTGTAGATGACAAATCCCTCCGAACCAGATGGTATTGTCAGAACAGGTGTTGAAATGAGTCTCCTCTTGAGTTCATGAAAACTCTTCTCACATTCCTCGCTCCAACCGAACTTTGTATCTTTCCGAGTCAGCTGAGTTAGTGGAGTAGCGATTCGAGAAAACCCTTCTATGAATCTCCAATAATAACCAAATAAGAAAGAAAGCTACATACTTGATCATCGATTTAGGTTGCTCCCAGCTTTGAATAGCTTTAATCTTTGTTGGGTCAACAGATATTCCATGACTTGATACCACGTGCCCAAGGAATGCTACTTCCTCAAGCCAGAACTCGCATTTCTTCAACTTGGCATAAAGCTTGTATTCACGAAGCTTTTGGAGTATCATCCTCAAGTGTTCCTCATGATCTTCACTGACTTTTTTGAATATATGAGGATGTCATCAATAAAGAGCGACCACAAAATGATCCAAATATTCCTTGAATACTCGGTTCATCATATCCATGAAGGCGGCGAGGAGCATTAGTCAATCCAAAGGACGTGACTAGAATTCATAATGCCCGTCTTGCAAAGTTACGAAAGCCGTCTTTGGAATATCATCTGTTCTAATCTTCAATTGGTGATATCCTAACGAAGATCAATCTTTGAAAAGAATTTGGCTCCTTGCAATCGGGTCAAACAGTCATCAATACGTGGCAATGGGTACCTATTTTTGATGGTGACATGATTCAACTCCGATAATCAATACAAAGTCGCATACTCCCATCTTTCTTCTTCACGAATAGAACGGGAGCACCCCAAGGAGAAGTACTAGGATGAATAAAGCCAATGTCTAACAATTTTTGCGATTGAGTCTTTAACTCTCGAAGTTCAATAGAGCCATTCGATATGGGGCTTTGGAAATGGGTTTTGTCTAGGGTTCAAGGTCGATACAAAATTCAATTTCATGCTCTAGGGTAGGCCAGAAGTTCTTCGGGAATACGCCGGAAATTCATTAACAATAGAAATATTATTCAAACCGACGTATTTTTGTTTAGATCGTGACATGAGCTAAGAAAGCTTGACATCCATTTTTAATAAACGAATAGCTTAATGGCTTGAGATGACAGTGATTGATTTTAATGGTTTGGTTGCTTGAATTCGCATAATAGGTCGATTAGGAATATGAAAGCTAACAACCTTACGAAAACAATCAATTTTTGCATGATGAGTAGTTAACCAATCAATCCCTGGAATTACATCAAATGCAAGTATTTTTAATGCAATAAGATCGACAGGTAATGTGTGGGTACCAACTTGAACCAAAAAAGACTTATAAACCGTGGATGTAATGAAGGTTTCTCCCAACGGAGTTTCCACAGATAAGTCAAAGTCTAATTTCTCCGGAGTCAAATTTAATCGTTGAGCGCAAGTAGGAGAAATAAAAGAATGGGTAGAACTAGTATCAAATAAAGTGTATACTTCGCTAGAGTTTATGATAAGCTTACCCGTGATGACCTCATTCGGGTTCCTTGCTCTCTCGGGAGGTCACAACAAACGCCTCCTTGCACTACACGGGCTTTGACTTTTCTAGGATGACCTTTGGTGCCTCCACCCTATTCAATTTGTCTTCCACAATTATAACATGCTTTGATTGACATCTCATAATTTGGAATGATGTGTCCCTCCCTCGCATTTGAAGCATATGATAGGTGGTCTTTCTCCTTCCTTAACAACGGGTCTTTGGCCGACGTCTTTCCATCATTGTTGAATCTCCTCTTCTTAAAATGTCCATTCTTATTGTTTTGGTACGATTACCACCAAGTGGTTACCATTTACGCCCGTTGATTCCCTCCACGCTTGTTGTCACCGCTTCAATGATCGCTTCTCACCGGTATTATCATTTTGTTCGGCTTCTCTTTGGTCATTCGTTGACTCGTTATCGCGCTCCACCAATCGAGCCCTATTTACAATATCTCGAATACAAACACATTTTATGAGAAATAAGATGTTGACGTATTTCCGCTTCAAACCTCTTAAAAACATTCGCGCCATTCTCTCTTCATTATCCAAATAAGTGGGATGCAAACGGGATAACTCCACAAATTTTGCCTCAGATCATTGCGACACGGTCATATTGTTTTGCTCCAATTTGATAAACTCCACCTCCTTCATGTGACGAATACTTTCGGAAAGTACTTGTCGTTGAAGCGACTCTTCGAACTTCTCCCAAGACATCTTCAAGACGGCAGAAGTTGAGTATGTTTTACCGATTCCCACCAATGTCGCCTCTCGCCGCAACATAAAGGCGCTGAAGGAACCTTTGCTCTCGGAGCATCCCAAGACATCAAATATCTTGGTGATCTACTTTATCCATGCTTTCGTCATAAGTGGTTTTGGCTCTCCCTTAAACTCCGGTGGTCCCAAAGACTTGAATCTGCATTTAGCGGTGACCGCTTAGAGAGTTTCCAAAGTGTTTCCACCTACATTTTGGACAGAGCCGCCTCGCTGTCTTTGTTGCATGAATTGCGATAAAGCCTCCGAACAATCCATCATTCAAAGATTTGGTCGGTTGTTGTTGTTTGTATGAGGATTGTCGCCTCGATGCACATTCTCTCGATTATTGATATGTGGAGACTCAACAATCTCTTGTGCTCCATTGCTATTCTCAACATTTTTGGATGTCATTTTCAGATACTGCCACAAAACAAAGGTTAATTGACATGTAACATAATATCTCTAAACTCTGACCAACCAATTAAATACCAAATAAACTTAGGTAGGTCATACTAGCGAAGAAAATCCCCGTCTCTCCCCTCCTAGTGTTATTCTCACATCTTAGCCAAGGATCATATCCCTAAGCTTTGATACCAACTGTGACGCCCCCAAAATTAGGTATACATCACCCATCTTGGGTCGTCAGATACATGGTACAGAATTCAAATACAACTTACTAATACAACTGTCGTGTACAATACGACAAACATAAACTGTGAGTTTGAATACAAATATTATCTACTAGAGATTATACAAACTCAAAAGGAGTCCTCATTACAATTATTATCACACTATTTCACAGAATAGTGAGGACTACTAATGCTATCCTCTGGACCATCACTCCGTTCCCCGACTCTTCCCAGCTATATTCTCATTTCTGAAGAGAACAGTGAAAGAAAGGGTGAGCTCAACTAGCCCAGTAAGAAATATTATGACTAAGATAATGCAGAATAAATTATCATTAGTCTCCAACAATGTTAAACTGATAAAATCTAATAGACATCAAGTTTAACTGCAGCGGAACAAGTAATCCATTAAAAGAGTCAAGTAAAAAATAAAATCTACTATCTTTTATGATTTAAAAGGTTTTTCATCACTGTTATCGCTGAGACTCAGCTTAATAAATATTCCACATCATCGAATCACCCCTGCACTACGGCCAAGGATATTCTTTAGTATCACGACCACAATTATCCATGCACTACGGGCCAAGAATATTTGTGTATTCATTAATGGTCATGATCATGCCAACAACTGTCCATCAATGCACTACGGGCCAATGAGAACTTTTACCACATCATTTGTAACATTACGGTCATGATTACAATCAATAATCCTGGTCATAATCATACCAAGTCCATCTACATACTAAAGCTACGTGGATGACTTTCAACAAAATATAAACATGAGGATGATAACAATGATATAAGAATTCAATAAAACAAGTTCAACAATTATTTTATCCAGGAATTATTAACGTCCAAATTGTCAACATGATACTGTTTTGTAGAGTAAAATTCAAGAATGATCAGAAGAATATTTCCATGAAAAGATACTGGATGAAGCGCAAATATCAAGGATATTCTACTAATTTCATGGAGTATAGAAGTTGAAACTTTAACCAACTAAGTATAATAAAGAATGGAATAACAAAAGAAATCACCATGCATGCGGTACTTCGCATAGACAGGTTATTCCAACAGAATAATAATAACGGAACCAGGTCAGGCAAAATTTGCAATCGGATGTGATGTTCCAATGAGAATAATAAAGACGGAACTAGGTTAGGTCCTGTAAAACACATAGACAGGATGTTCCAATGTAATAATAATAAGAGCGGAACCGTGTCCAGGTGTAAAACACACGATGCAGGATGTTCCAACGGAATAATAATAAAGATTTTAACTGTGTCCTGTAAAACACACATGATGGATGTTCCAACAGAATAATAGAAGAATGTCACCAAGTATAGGGTAGACCGCGTATACAGGTTATTCCAACAGAATAATAAGAATTGGAATAACTACAGTTCTCTTCATTTATAAGAAAGAATAACACTCCTTACGAGTACAACAAATAATATTCCCTACCTTAAGAAGAAGAGTACTGGATATATAAGTAGTGAAGTAGCAGAATACTTTATTCTTTCTCTCTATAGTTTATCTCTCTAGAGTTCAGTGAATTCGTAAGAAAATAATGAAGGAATGAGCTTCTATTTATAGAAAAATGGACTGCATAGTAACTAACTCATGAACGGTCCAGATTGATTTACTTTAATCTGACGGTCCATATTTAAAGCAAAATCTTTTAAATAAAATATAATATATTCTATTTATAATCTAATAAAACGAATAATTTTATAAAAGATTTTACTATGCAAACACTATGTGCACTATGCATAATAAAATATAATATATTCTAATTATTGTATAATAAAATGAGATAGCTTTATAAAAGTATTCATTTTTATATAAAAAGATTTTACTATGCAAAACACTATATGCGTACACTATTAACACTATGCATAATAGAATATAATATATTCTATTTATAGAATAACTTTATAAAAGTATTCTATTTTATATAAAAAGATTTTTTGTATTATTACATTAATAATATCAACAAAACTGAGTGACTTATCACGTAAGCATCAATAATCAATACCGTGTCCTACTATGCAACCACGCCAGACATCGCATTTTTTAACACTTTCGGGTGTTTCAATAGCTTAACTGTGTAAAACTTCCGCCATTATTTTCATAAAGTATTTTTGTCACTCCATAATATTCAAAATTAATAGAAAATTCATCTTTATTAAAAAAGTTGGGGTTTTACAGGATTTCCAAGCCATAAAATTCTATTGACCAATTTTTCAACTTCACATAATATATTTAATTCATATGTTCGTAATTAAACCATTTTCATGAAAAATAACAAATCAGTACCAAAAAGTTTTCTTTTCTGGGATTTAGCATAATATACTCCCATATTTAACATATATTTGTCTCAGAATTTTTAAAATTCATTTACTATTTTTCATATGGCCAAAACTGCCAAATATTTAGACATTTATTATAAACTGTACTTTTGTCTAAAAATTCTGAAATTTACAGGGTATACTCCTGTTATATATATGTACTCCCAATAAAAATTTCACAAATTTTCGAGTTAACCACAAGGAGTTATAAGGGTTTACTTTTAAAATAGTCTTTTCCTATAAAATTCATAACTCCTAATCTATATATCCAAAAATCGCCATTTTTGGACACAATCTAGAAAACTCATCAAATTATCTTTTCAAATTTTTCCAGAATTTTTGAGGGTCAGAAAAATTACAAAACAACAAATGGATTTTTGTCTGCCATGCGGTAATCCACGTAGACAGATCATTTCCACAATTTAATAAGGAATGAATACGAAGGATCATTCACCATGCATGCGGTAATCCACATAGACAGGTTATTCCAACAGAATAATAAAGAATGGAATAATATAAGAATTCACCATGCATGTGGTAGTCCGCGTAGACAGGTTATTCCAACAGAATAATAAATAACGGAACCAGGTCATGCGTAATCTGCACATACAGGATATTCCAACATAATAATAAAGAATGGAATCAGGTCATGCGTAATCCGCAAGATAGATATGATATTCAAATGTAATAATAAAGAATGGAATAACAACAGATTCATGGGCAGTACGCGATAGATCGCAGATGCAGACGAGTTATTCCAATGTAATAATAAAGAATGGAATAACAAAAGAATTTTACCATGTATGTGGTACTTCGCATAGACAGGTTATTCCAACATAATAATAAAGAATGGAAGAACAACCCTTACGAGTATTGAAAGAAAATAACTATCTTCATGAATACGAAGGAATAATACCCCTTACTAATACAACAAATAATATCCCTTACCTTAGAAGAAAACTGGAATAGTGAGGTAGTAGACTTCTCTTCTCATTTCTCTCTATAATAATTGCTCTATAGCTTTAGTGAATTGGTGAAAATAATGAAGGAATGAGCTTCTATTTATAGGAAAATATAGTTTCAATAATTGCACGTTTTGGGGCTCAAAATATTACAGTATAATACCTTCCTCTTTTCCTTTATTTTTAATTTAGTCTTGCAAGTATTATCAAACTTTCACCACCTCCCCTAATAGTAAATCATGTGAATCAATAGTAAATCATGTGAATCAATAGTTCTAGACATGTGAAAATATAAATTACAGTATAGTACCTCCATCTATACCTCCATTTTTAACTTAGTCATGCAAGTATTATCAATCTTGCACCACCTCCCCTAATAGTACAAGAATGTGAATCAATAGTACACACATGTGAACAAATAGTTATAATCATGTGAATTAATAGCAATTAATTGCTCATTTATCCGATTAATTACCCGATTGGTCAGTATAACTTCTAGACATCAATTAATATCGAAATAAATGTCGATTTCCACTAACACTAATAATTCCAACACAATGGAACTATCAATTTCATCTTTAATCAATACGAACTTATTCATCATTAATATTATAACTCATAATATTTAACAACCAGGTCGTTCCCAGGAAAGAGGGGGCTTTCCGATAAGGATTTCTCCCTATTGGCGCGTAATTAGATTATCTAACCTCTCCTTGACAGAACTTCTAGACATTGTCAATATTGCAAATAATAATATGAATAACTTTGTTGTCTCAATTATTGATTCAATCATATAACATAGTATACAGATGATACTGTGACAATAATTGAATCAATAATATGAGAGATATGATGCAACAATTATTGTAGCAATAATTGAGTATAACTGAGTGACTTCTTACGTAAGCATCAATAATCAATATCGTGTGCTACTATGCAACCACGTGTATTACTGTACTTTTACTACCAGGTAGTTCAACAGTTTTAACGGTAACACTTTCGCCATTATTTTTATAAAATGATAATTTTGTCGTTTTCTTACTACGACAATAATTCCGTTATGGGGTCCACCAATGATTGTGACGTCGTATGGATATTCCCCGACAAAAAGCATATTCCCCGACCAAACGAATACTTTATAACAACTTGCTTACTTTACAAAAAAAAAATTCACATATCACCCTTAACTTTAACCTTTTATCAATTTAACCATTTACGAAATAAAATAATAATTATAAGAAAATTGAATACTTTCATTTCATAAAATTCGGGGTCTTACACATGAGCTAAAACAAGAGACCTTTTGAGCTCAGGCAGGAGCTAAAGGTCAAGAAGCAGAAGATTGGGAGGATGTCCTATATACATAGGAGTTCTAATGCGGATTTCTAGCAGCAGGTAGCTGGGTATCTGATAGAGGCAGGGCAGACTCGGCATACTATCAGCCGAGATATTATTGCCAGTCTTGCCAATGCAGATTTTGAGAATGTCATAAGGCATATGTAACTTAATAGTAGCTAGAGTAGAATTAGATATGCAAATATGATGTGTCTAGTAGTGACGTAAACCCTCTTTTGTATATCAAAGGGTAGTCTTTTGTAAATCCCAATTTTTGGAAAGCAATTGCGGGATAGAAATGTAATCAGCTATAGTTGTGTATGAACGAATGTTGTAGTATTATACTACAAGAAGTAAATCAATATAAGTCTTTTTATGGAACATATTGTGCAATGAGTTGAAGTTATTGTTTAATAATGAATAATAACTAACCAAAAAAAAGGAAGTAATAATGATGGGTTGTTTATCTTAATAGCAAAATACCACCAAGAAGGAGACAAAGAAATCAATATGCTAATGTAAATCAACCGGAGGGAGGTCCGGTTAACCCGATGCAAGAGTTCGTTAACTTGTTAACGGTCGCTTTTAATAGGAATGGGGCTAATATACCCGTAAATCCTGCAGTAGTACGAGCTACTACTTTTAAGGATTTTAAGAGTGTTGGTCCGCTAGAGTTCAAAGGAACTACGAACCCCATAGAAGCCCAAACATGGGTGAAGGAAATAGAGAAGACATTTGTTATTGCAAATGTTGATGAGGGGAAAAGGTTGCTTTCGCTACCTATATGATGAAGGGAGAGGTTAATTTCTGGTGGGAGGCGAACCAGGCTAGGGCCGATTTAGAAAATCTTATGTGGACGCGGTTCAAGTAGATTTTCTTAGAGAACTACTTTCCCACGAGTATGCAGGGAGGGATGGAGATGCGGTTTCTGGAGTTGAAACAAGGGGAAATGACAGTTCCCCAATATGCTGCCAAATTTAATGAATTGTCACGGTTTGCTCCACATCAGGTGGACACCGAGGTGAGAAAAGCTAGGTGGTTTGAGCAGGGCTTGAAAACCTGGCTCTAGCCGAATATCTGTGTTCTAAAGTTATTCTTTTAAAACCATACTGGAGAAGGCAATAATTGTCGAAGGTGGTAACGAGGCCATAAGCCAATACCACAAGGAGAAGAAGAACAAGGGAAAGGTAGACGGGGGAGTAAAGCTCGAGTGAGCCAGTGGTAGTAGCGAAGGCCAGAAGAGGAAGGGATTTAACTCTAGGAATACCAGAGCAAAGCAAGGGGATCCTAAGAGAAGGATGGAGGCGTGCAAGAACTGCGGGAAAAGTCACTTAGGAGTCTGTCACAAGGGGAAGACAGTATGTTACAACTGTGGACAGGAGGGTAACATTTCATCTAACTGTCCAAGTCTGAAGAAAAACCATGGATGCTTCGTGTGTGGATCAACAGATCACATGGCGAAGAACTGCCCGAAGAAGGGGACAGACGGGAATAAAGGGCGCTAATAGCGGTAAGTTAGCTATTGGTTATCCAGTGTAGACGGGTAGGCCGATGGCCCGCACCTTTAACATGACGGTCCAAGATTCAGTTGCATCCGGGGATGTAGTTGCAGGTATTATCCCGATCAACGACATATATGCTTACGTGTTATTTGACTCGGGTGCTACTTGTTCTTTCATAGCATGTGATTTTGCTAGACGTTTAGGATTACTTCCCGAAAGATTACCTGTACCTTTGAATATCAAGGTAGCAAACGAAGAGATAATTCCTACTGAAAATATTCATAGGAGTTGTTGTGTAGATATATGAGGTTGTAAATTATCGATAGATTTGATATCGATAAAGTTTGGAGAATTCGATGTAATTCTCGAGATGGATTGGTTGTTTAACATGGTGCAATAATAGATTGCCAGAAGAAATGTGTAAACATTAGAACATTGAGTCAGCCTTATATAGTGTTTTACGGTAATAAATCGTCGGGATGTTCGTGTTGTCTTACTATAACACAAACGAGGAAATTGTTGAGGAAGAGATGTGTAGGCTATTTGTGCCATGTTGTTGATACCCAGAGAGTGGGGGCAACGATGGAACAAATACCTATAGTGAAAGAATTTATGGATGTATTTCCAAGTGAATTATCGGGTCTTCCACCGGATAGGGAGACCGAATTCATAATAGACATTGTGCCAGGAGCGGCACTAGTTTTCAGGACACCGTATCGTATGACGCCAGTGGAGATGAAGGAGTTGATGGTACAGTTACAAGAACTGTTGGACATAAAGTACATACAACCGAGTGTTTCACCGTGGGGAGCATCGGTACTGTTTGTAAAGAAGAAGGACGGATCGTTAAGACTTTGTATCGACTACCGAGAGTTGAATAAGTTAACGATAAAGAATAAATACCCATCGCCCAGGATCGATGATCTTTTTGATCAGTTGAAAAGGGTAAAGTATTTTTCTAAAACTGATTTGCGAACGGGGTATCATCAGTTGAAGGTTATAAGTGAGGATGTACCTAAGACGACATTCAGGACTCGCTACAGCCAATACGAGTTTTTGGTGATGTCATTTGGGTTAACTAATGCACCAGCTGTATTTATGGATATGATGAACAGAGTGTTCAAATAATACTTGGACAAGTTCGTCGTTGTGTTTATCGATGATATTCTAGTCTATTCTAAGATGCCAGAAGATCATGTTGAAGACCTAAGAATAGTGTTGGAGACACTAAGGAAGGAGAAGTTGTATGAAAAATTCACGAACTGTGAATTTTAGCTAGAAAAAGTACTGTTTTTGGGTAATGTTATTGACCGAGAAGGAATTTCGGTGGATCCAGCGAAGGTAGAAGCAGTAATGGGTTGGGAACAGCCGAAAATGCCGACTGAGGTGCGGAGTTTCCTAGGGTTAATGGGTTACTATCGAAGATTTATCCAAGATTTTTCGAAGATAGCTACTCCGTTGACTAACCTGACAAGAAAGACGGTGAAGTACGTATAGATAGAGAAATGTGAAGACAATTTTCAAGAACTGAAGAAACGGCTTAGTGAAGCACCTGTATTGTCTCTACCCGACGATACATGAAATTTTGTAGTTTATAGCGATGTTTTGCATAGAGGACTTGGTTGCATGTTCATGCAGCATGGCAAGGTCATTGCGTATGCATCACGGCAATTGAAGGCCTATGAGAAAGTTTATCCTACTCATGATCTAGAACTGGCCGCGGTAGTTTTTGCCTTGAAAATATGGAGGCATTATTTATACGGGGAGAAATGTGAGATATACACGGACAATAAGAGTCTAAATATATCTTCACACAGAAGGAGTTGAATATGAGACAAAGGAGATGGTTGGAGTTGATAAAGGATTACGATTGTGAAGTCTGGTATCACCCTGGAAATGCCAATGTAGTAGCCGACGCCTTGAGTAAGAAGGGTCGGGAAAAGTTATCTATGTTAACGGCTCAAAATGAGTTAATAACAGAGATGGCTAGGATTGAGTTGGAGGTGAAGTTACCGAGTGAATCGGGTAAGAGACTGTTTACAACTAAGATTAAATCTACCATTGTAGAGAGAGTCAAGGAGGTACAGCTAAGAAATGATGAGTGTGACCAGATGAAGAAGCGGTTAACCGATGAAAAAGAATTGAAGTACAATCTTGATAATGAGGAATTATTAAGATTTGAAGGAAGAATTTGGATTCCGGATGAGACAGAATTAAAGGAGCAAGTGTTACAAGAAGCTCAAAGTTTGAGGTATACGATTCATCCTAGTAGTACCAAGATGTATCAAGACCTTCGACAGAGTTTTTGGTTGCCGAACATGAAGAGAGAAATAGCAGAATATGTGAGTAGGTGCTTGATGTAGACACTCAAAATTTTCTTTGCCTGTTACTAACCATGCAGGAGGGCAAAAGTGTCTTTTTCACACTCCAGAGATAACCCTGGAGGATCACAACATCAATTTTAACCTCAGAGATAGCCACATGAGATCCTGTTTCCAACCCCGGAGATAACCCTGGGAAAACAGTTTCCAACCCCGGAGAAAACCCTGGGAAAGTTAGTTTTAACCCCAGAGATAGCCCCGGGGGATCAAGATCAAAGCCTGGAGATAGCCCCAGGAGGTCAAGCCAACCTCAGAGATAACCCTGAGGACACTCTGAATCAACAGTAGGTCAACCTCAGAGATAACCCTGAGAAAAGACTGCTACAAGTGCGCGAAAACTGGAGATAACCCCGGGAGTGGCAAAATGGTTATTTTTCCAACTCAACTTCAACTCATATCAAATCAAATCATTTCAACTCAAATTACTTCAATAAAAGTCCCACGAGAACAATATCTTAACTTTCCAGCGCAAACTACGCAAAACGGCTCAACGGACTACCTGATGGAAACCCGGGCCATTTCGGTCATGGACCCATCTTTCTAGAATCAAAAAAAGAGAAAATCCTATGTCATTGTGTAGCTCTCTGAAAGAGCTTTCCTGAATGGTATGGCACACTTCCATCGGACTCACGGATTGAAAGTTATGAACGACCGAGCGAATAGCGCATTGTCCGAGTGTACGTACTTCGACACGGCGGGACCCACACTGCCCGGGGCACCCCGGGCAGCCGCAGCTCCCCCCTCTATAAATAGAGGGCTTCGGGTGGCCATATTTGCAAGAGAAAGAGCGAGGAAGCCCTGTCAAATTTGTTATGTACTTGTAATATACTGAGTGCTTTCCTATTTTAAACACTTGTGAGCTCACATATAGCTACTTTTGTACCGGCGGGAGCCGAGTTAAATCCACTTTAAAGATATAGAAGCCTTCTTTGGCAGTCCACTGTAAGCCTTCTCACACACTTTAAAGTCATTCTCTTCATCTCTGCACACACCCTTCTTCACTTTGAGAGTCGTGTTGCGTGCGTTTGCCCGGACTTCGGTCCGTGGTTTTATTTTCAGTTTGTATATACATATATATTTATATATATGGACTAACATTATCGAGTTATGCTTGGATTGAGCATAGACTTCGGTCTGGAGCGTTTATTTGCTTTTATATATATATATATATGAAATGTGTGTCGAACTTTGTTCGATGAGCCTGAACTTGATGCAGGAGCGTTTAATACTTTTATATATATATATATATATATATATATATATATATATATATATATATATATATATATATATTTACTTATATATATATATATATATATAACTGTGTGTGGGACTACATTCGATGAACACAGATTTTACATCCTGAGCGTTTACTTGCTTTTTTATATATATATATATACTTCTTAAATATAAAGCGTGTGCCGGATTACATTCGATGAGCCCAGATTTTATATCCAAATGCGTTTATTCGCTTTTATATATATATATATATATATATATATATATATATATATATATTTGTTGTCGAACTTTGTTCGATGAGCCTCGGATTTTACATCCAGATGTTTATTGCTTATATATATATATATATATATATATATATATATATATATATATATATATATATGTTGTCCCCACAGAGTTCACTTCGTGGTGGTTGATCGCTTTTCTGACTTTCTTTACGTTTCGTCATGTCTGGAGTTTACTTTCGTGGCGGTTTGATCGCTTTTATAGCTTTATTTACGTTTTGTCCCGCTTAGAGTTTCCTCCGTGGTGGTTGATAGCTTTTTGATTTTATTTACGTTTCATTCACTTTGGAGTTTCCTCCGTGGAGGTTGATAGCTTTATGACTTTATTTACATTTTCTCGATCCCCCCTGGAGGTGCTTCATGGTTGGTGATCATATCAGATATATATATTTACTGACTTTTATATATATATACCTGCTCTTTTTTTCATACAAATTGCGGTATCATGTGCGCCTAGGAATCATGTGATCATAGATTAAGCCTATTGGATTTAGATTCGGTTCCCGTGATGGACATTTTCAGCTGTAAGCGGCTTATAAATTATTCTGCGATGTCTGAATTTCCTCAGATGGTTTTCATACCCACGAGGAAATCAGCATTATTTTTGTACATTATTTTCTTATAGATGCTTTGCATCTCGAAAATAAAATCAATCCAGCCGAACACTTTATAAAATGGAAGTGTAAAAGGTCTCAATTACTATTGAGCATCAGGGTTTGAAAAAACCTTTTTTATAAAACATAATTTCTATATCTTGCTAAAAATTAAATTTTTACATAAATTCAAACCCTATGTATATAGGTGCGAACGAGGCCTCGCACTACTTCCAAATAATAACACATTGACCCACACACACACATTCAGATAATAGTTTCTTGAAAAGAGGCGGTCACCGTGGTAACACGGATGTCGGGGGGTGCCTAACACCTTTCCTCCGCATAATCAAGTCCCCGGACCTTAATGAATCTCGGTTTCACCGATCCGTTTAGCAGTGTCACATCACTGGGTCAATGTGCAAACCTTTTCTCAGTTGTGTTGGTATAACAATTTAAAAAACCAACTGGCGACTCTTAACTGTCCATCATCGACATTATACATGTCAGACCTTTTTCACTTGTTTTTTTCAAACAAATCTCACCTAAAATGAGAACACCAAAGAACAAGTAAACGGAAAGGAATAATTAAAAATCCCGACCTCGACAGGTGGCGACTCCGCTGGGGACTCCAGTAAGAGGGCTTAAGCCGCTATTACAATCTTTTCAAAACTGTTATATGCTTGTGTGTGGATATTGCATTTACATTTATGATGAATGTGTACGAATGCATTTACTTATTGCACTTAGTGCTTCGCACCATATCTGCCTGTGATATTAGTGCTTTGCATATGTCATCATTTCCATACGGTGAGAAGCGATGTATGTGAATGTATGTTGTGTGGTCCCTCCACCAGGAGGCTATCCTATCGGTGTTTGATTACTGGACTCGTAGGAAGATTAATTCCAATGAGGCTCAGGAAAGGCACCACCCAAATCCGCTCCAGTTGAAAGGCCGGATTAATTTCCCGTCAAGTACATTGTGATGATTTGGGAACCTTCATGCCGAAAAACCGCGAGAGTAACCTAAGATAAGTCAGCCTCTAATAAACCAAACGCGAAGGAAAGTCTCTTCGTACTTTCACATTTCAATAACTTGTAAATTCAATTACTTGTAATTTCATTTTCATGTAAATCTCAATGTAATGGAAAATATGAAGGAATATGTGTATATGCATTCCCTTTCATATCAAAACTTGTCATGTTATCTGGTCAATGGACATCTGTTTTGCAGGATAATACTCCTAAATGGACATATTAAGTAGCATGTCATATTCTTACATTTACTAAAACTAAACTACATAAATCTTTTTGTAGGGAAGCAATCGGTCACGTTACCCGTTTAAAGTCCAAAAGGGCATTAAGCCCACAGTCAGACATGGATAAAAATGCCCAGCTTGATCCTACTCCTGTCTCTCGCGAGGAGTTCAAAAGATTAAGCTATCAAATTACATAGTTGGCTGTTATGTTCAAGGAAATACACCAATCTACTCGGGGTCCACAAATACCCCTCAACACAGAATCCTATGCACATGGAGAAATCTGGGGCCAAACAATGTCTACTCAACCAGAGTTATCCACACCAGGGGGCAGTCAGGGTATTGGCAAAAAGATGGAAACCCAGATACCTAAACCTCATTCCAATAAAGAAATCACAAATCTCAGGGATGATCGAGAAACTGGGGATATAAGAAAGAAAGTCCAACAAATGGAGGAGACCATCCGGTCAATTAAAGGGATTGGAAATTATGGGAGTGTCACCTATTTAGATCTCTGCATATTCCGTGGGCTCGATACCCTACCGAATTCAAAGTCGAGTTTGAAAAGTACAATGGGGGCAAAGCGATCCCCTATCGCACCTAAAAGTGTACATTCATGAACTGGGGTCTTATCTTTCAAGATGAAAGCCTCAGAATGCAACTTTTTCAAAAGAGTCTCACTGGAGAGGCTAAAGCCTAGTATGCCCGACTTGACAATTCCAAAATCCATAACTGGGAAGAATTGGCCCACGCCTTTCTAAATCAGTACAGTTTTCAGTCACAAATGGCACCAGATCGATACCAAGTGACTAAAGTCAAAAAGTAAAGTACTGAATCTTTCTAAGAATATGCCCAAAGGTGGAGACTTCTAGCAGCGCAAGTCATTCCATCAATGACAGAAATTGAGATGGTAATGACGTTTATTGACATCCAAGAGGCTCCGTACTACGAGAGGATCCTAGCAGGCATAGGAAAGCCATTCTCAGAAATGATCTAACACGGCGAAATGGCAGAGATGGGCCTGAAGGCAGGCAAGATTAAAGACTTCACCGCCTGGAAGCGGTCGCCAAACATATCTTGGTGGCAAGTATGCGAAGCGATCCCGGGGGGGGTACCCGATAAAGGCAATGAAGATGTATCCCTTGTTGTACAGGGGCAAGCTAGGAGGCTAAACTACAGTCCCCCCATTTGGAAAATGCAAGATAATCTGCCATCTCAACATCAGGCCGCATTCAACCAATGCCAGGATAGCAAAAGAAAATTCGAAAGATCAAAAAATCGGGTGTTCACTCCACTAGGCGATTCCCTTGAAAATGTATTGGCGATATTAATGGATCACAAGAAAATTACCGAACTGGCTCCACCTCTGGAACCAGGGAGAAAAAGATACAATCCAAGCCAGAGATGTGCTTACCACTCAGAGTCTCCAGTACACGATACACAGGATTGTTGGTCCTTAAAACATAAGATTCAAAATCTTATCGAAAGTGGCAGTATTGTGGTCCAACAACCTGACCAACAAAATGTCAACACCAACCTTCTGTTGCGGCATGATATGGAAGAAGTAAACATGATCGGGTCAGGAAGCGCTGAAATGTATCCAATTCATAAGTACATATGAAGGATGGAGGAATACCCCCAAAGGCACAAAACAAATGTCCTAAAGTGGGAAAACTCGAAGGAGGGTATGCCAGTAATGCAAAAATTAGAGGCGATCCAGAATCAAGTAAATCTGCTGGCTAAGCTGATAGTGCGCCAACATCAGTAAACGAGGCAGTTTTTCACTCAACTATCAGAAAGCCAAGAGAAAAAGGAGGTTAATCACAATACAAACCCATATCTCTCCATGATGAGCCAGCTAAACAAAGAAGATCAAAGCAGGCTGAAAGTACAAGAAAAGGGGGATGTTAAATGTACTAAAAGATCTCGTCAGCGGAAAAATCGCTCGAGGGAATGCGAATTCTCAAATATGAAAGATCAAACAACCTCCAAAAGAGTCCAAAAATTCACCCCTCTGAGCAAATCAAATGAAGAAATGCTACACTTTCAGATAAGCGAAGGAAGGATTAGTGAGTTGCTGCATCCTATAAATCCCAACATAAAGAGTTATGATTCCACCAAGATATGTCTCTACTATTCTAATGCACTTGGACATACGACCGAAGAATACTGGTCTTTGCGACATAAAATCCAAGATCTCATTGAAAATTGAGAGCTGGAGGTAGAATTTCCCATAACCAAAAAAGGCGAAAAGGAAATAAAAAGCTTAAGATGTCCATTCGATACAGGCAGTTCAAATGAGGTGAAGGCTATGGGCGATAATCCTTGCAGAACACAAAATAGAATGAGCCTAATGCAGGAAATGACAAAGAAGACAAGGGAATCCCCAAAAGAGATTCCTCCGCTAACATCCAATATCCTGTGGTCCAAAGGTAGCAACCACATTCCAGATATTATAACCTTGGATGATGCGGAAGAAATACTAATCCTTTCCAAGGAAGAAAAAGCTAAAAAGGAAAGTTCCTTGCAAGAAATGCGACAACAGGTCAAGGGAAATTTCATGGTTGAATCCTCTCAAGCCCAAGAAAAAGGTGGAGGAACAAATGAAGGAAAAGGTGGTGAGGTTATTGGGAAAACCAACTCATTAAAAAATCAGGAGTTCATACCTTTTTGCGATGCAACCAGTTCAAGCGTCCATGAGGAATCTATTGAATCAGGAAGCGATCAAGTTATGGCCATAAGTGAAGATATTCAGAACCAAGACGTAACCTCTATCGCGAGCTTTGAAGGCAACATAACCACTGACAACTGGACTACCAGGCCTCAACTAGCCAAGAAGATGTAGATCCAGGGGATAAAGTTGCGAGTTCCAGAAGATGTTGGGACGGTATCACTTTCTTCGTATTACGCCTTTTATTTTCCATGCATATAAATAAAAAAAAAAGAGAAAAAAAAAAGAAAAAAACAACAACAAAAAACAAAAAAACAAAAAAAAGGAGAAAAAAAGAAACAAAACAAAAACATCTCTACACCCTTCTCACCACTTACCCCTTTGAACCTTTTTAAATAAAAGGTTGGAACTACGCAGACCTGATCTCCTCTTCAATAGGAGTACGTAGGCAGCCATCAATGGTGCGGTCAAATCAAACAAAAACCCAAACAAACACTTCTCAAACAAAAACCTAAACAAACACTTCTCAAACCGTCTATCTTATCAAGTAGGAACTATGTCGACCTGATCTCCCACATGCTGAGTCGTGGCGGCCATCGGTGGTGCGGTCGAACCCTCAAAAGAAATATCCAAACCCAAACATCAATCCCAAGTCTACGCCCAAGAACAACCCTCCAAGTTAGCGACCCATGTTGAGAAGACCCAACAACACTTCAATGTCATTCCATCAAATCTGGCACAAATCCCAGAAAGGAAGAAACAGCGATACACTAAGATAACCAGTAGCAAGGACTTTCAAAGATCTGACACCCTCAATCATAAGGCTTAATCAAATCAAAAAAACACCATCAGCGCCGATAGCGAGAACAAGTCAGTAACAATGATTGAGGGCATCAAAGCCCAAATTCACTACATGTTCACCATCTGGTACAGAAGTAAAAGCCTCTTGCGATCTCAGCATCTTATCAGCTCATCTGTCAAAGAAACTACCCCAGACAACAAGCAAGGCTGGGGCAATTTCAACATTGGCGACAACCAGATATTGGTCCCTTACAACAAGATTGGGGCAATCTCGGAAGCATCAACAACTCAACACTGGGGAATTTATCAACCATCCTAAAGTGAAAAATGCACCAGTCAGCGCCATCAACATGGTCCGTCATCATCTCAATGGCGATTCAGATATTATTAAATCGCGATTTGGTCAACAAAGAGAGTCTCTCGTATGAATCCCCAGCAACAACTTGCGGAATGACTGGAGCATTTTGCGATTCCAAGAAATGGAAGGAGCTTAAGATGGGATCAAGCCTCTCATCAAAAAGGAAGGGGAGAATTCCTGAAAGAAATCATGGCGACATAAGCGTGCCCCTACAAAAGAAGGGGAAAATTCTCAAAAAGTTCTTAACTCAGGAGCAGAAGGCCAACAACGAAAGGTCTAGCGAAGGAAATCTACACCACCAAACATGTTAACCTGCGTCAAGTCCTCTCAGTTGAGGCCTCTACACCGAAGTTCAAATCTGGGCAGTGAAAGAATGAGTTGCACCCTTCAAGGATGTTAACGGCATTCAAGTCATCAGTTCAGCCGGGTTGCGAATCAAACGCTCAAGGAAATGGGGCACCTGCCCCCAACAGCGACAGAAAACTCCAAATTACCTCAAAAAGGTGAGCATAACATGAGGCAAAGCCTGGCAAAGCAAACCTTTGAATATTACTACAGCGAAGGTATCAAAGGATACGGTGTTCTAAACCATTGGCATCCATTTAGCGCAACATCAAGACAATTCAGTGATGAAAGCTTTGTATACCACTGTTCGAGTGGGAACCAAAATAGTTTGGCGATGACAACGTATTCAACTACCAGTAGGGTAGGATCCGTTGTCAAAACACCATCAGGGTAGGCACTGTTGCAAACTATCAGCGAATACATCGGGAAGGTCTGATGATTTCAGAACGTCATCCCCATCAGAGATGTGGAAAGCATCTCAACTTATCTTCATCAAACAAGCATCAGCAATTAAATGCCAAACCATTGGAGTCAACACCAGCATAGGCATCAACAATGATCGATAAAGGTAAAGTGATTTGCAAAAATATTTTAACATTCATCATAACATTCATTACATTGTGATTTGCGATTTTGCGATATGTGAAATGCGATGTTCGAGTTGCGATGTGCGAGTTGCGAAGTGCGATTGGCTAAATGCGAAAAGCGAAGTGCGATTTACGAGCTGCGAGCGACGATTTGCAAAAACATTTTAACATTCATCATAAACATTCATTACATTGCGATTTGCATCATTAGAAATACCTTGTTATATTTCAAGTGTCTAGTAATCTTTATCATGTCCATTCCATTGCATTGCATGAACATGATAAAGAGGGGCATCTGTAGACACTCAAAATTTTCTTTGCCTGTTACTAACCATGCAGGAGAGCAAAAGTGTCTTTTTCACACTCCAGAGATAACCCTGGAGGATCACAACATCAATTTTAACCTTAGAGATAGCCACAGGAGATCCAATTTCCAACCTCGGAGATAACCCCGGGAAAGTCAGTTTCAACCCCAGAGAGAGCCCCGGGGGATCAAGATCAAAGCCTGGAGATAGCCCCAGGAGGTCAAGCCAACCTCAGAGATAACCTTGAGGACACTCAGACTCAATAGCAGGTCAACCTCAGAGATAACCCTGAGAAAAGACTGCTATAATTGTGTGCAAAAACTGGAGATAACCCCGAGAGGGGAAAAATGATCATTTTGCCAACTCAACTTCAACTCACATCAAATCAAATCATTTCAACTTAAATTACTTCAATATAAGTCCCACGAGAACAATATCTTAACTTTCGAGCGCAAACTACGCAAAACGGCTCAACGGACTACCTAACGGAAACCCAGGAATGACATTTTGGTCATGGACCCATCTTCCTGGAATCAAAAAAGGGCAAATCCTATGTCATTGTGTACCTCTCGGAAAGAGCTTTTCGGAATGGTATGTCACGCTTCCATCGGACTCCCGAATTAAAAGTTATGAACGACCAAGCGAACAACGCGTTGTCCGAGTGTACGTACTTCAACACGGCGGGACCCACACTACCTGGGGCACTCCAGACAGCCGCAGGTACACCTGCGGCTCCCCCCTCTATAAATAGAGGGCTTTGGGTGGCCATATTTACAAGAGAAAGAGCGAGGAAGCCCTGTCAAATTTGTTCCGTACTTGTAATATACTGAGTGCTTTCCCATTTTAAACACTTGTGAGCTCACATATAGCTACTTTTATATGCGTGGGGCTGAAGTTTCATCCCCTTTAAAGATATAGAAGCCTTCTTTGGCAGCCCACTGTAAGCCTTCTCACACACTTTAAAGTCTTTCTCTTCATCTCTGCACACACCCTTCTTCACATTGAGAGTCGTGTTGCGTGCATTTGCCCGGACTTCGGTCCGTGATTTTATTTTTAGTTTGTATATAAATATATATTTTTATATATATATATGGACTAACATTATCGAGTTATGCCTTGATTGAGCCTAGACTTGATGCAGGCGTTTATTTACTTATATATATATATATATATATATATATATATATATATATATATATATATAAACTGTGTGTCAAACTTTGTTCGATGAGCCTAGACTTGATGCAGGCGTTTCTTTGCTATATATATATATATATATATATATATATATATATATATATATATATATATATAAACCGTGTGTGGGACTACATTCGATGAGCACAGATTTTCATCCTAGAGCGTTTACTTGCTATATATATATATATACTTCTTAAATATAAATTGTGTGTGGGACTACATTACGATGAGCACAGATTTTATATTGGTGTGTTTACTCGCTTATATATATATATATATACTTATATATATGAATTGTTGTTGAACTACATTCGATGAGCACAGATTTTACATACAGTACGTTTATTAGTTATATATATATATATATATATATATATATATATATATATATTCGTCCCCACTGGAGTTCACTTACGTGGTGGTTGATCGCTTTCTGACTTTCTTTACGTTTCGTCCTGCCTGGAGTTTACTTCGTGGCAGTTGATCGCTTTTATAGCTTTATTTACGTTTTGTCCCACCTGGAGTTTCCTCCGTGGTGGTTGATAGCTTTTACAGCTTTATTTACGTTTCATCCCTCCTTGAGTTTCCTCCGTGGCGGTTGATAGCTTTTACAGCTTTATTTACATTTTTTGATCCCCCATGGAGGTGCTTCGTGGTTGGTGATCATGTCTGTATATATATATATTTACATCTTTTATATATATACATGCTATCGCTTTCATACAAATTGCGGTATCATGTGCGTCTAGGAATCATGTGATAACAGATTTAGCCTATTGGATCTAGATTCGGTTCCCGTGATGGACATTTTCGGCTGTAAGTAGCTTGTAAATTATTCTGCGGTGTCTGAATTTCCTCAGATGGTTTTCATACCCACGAGGAAATCGGCATTATTTTTGTACATTATTTTCTTATAGATGTTTCGCATCTCAAATATAAAATCAATCAAGCCGAACACTTAATAAAATGGAAGTGTAAAAGGTCTCAATTACTATTGAGCATCGGGGTTTGAAAAAACCTTTTTTATAAAACATCATTTCTATATCTTGCTAAAAACTAAATTTTTACATAAACTCAAACCCTGTGTATATAGGTGCGAACGAGGCCTCGCACTACTTCCAAATAATAGCACATTGACCCACACACACATACATTCAGATAATAGTTTCTTGAAAAGAGGCGGTCTCCGTGGTAACACGGATGTCGGGGGGTGCCTAACACCTTCCCTCCTCATAATCAAGTCCCCGGACCTTAATGAATCTCGGTTTCACCGACCCGTTTAGCAGTGTCACATCACTGGGTTAATCTGCAAACCTTTTCTCGATTGTGTTGGTACAATAATTTAAAAAACCAAATGGCAACTCTTATTAGTCCATCGTCGACATTATATATGTCGGACCTTTTTCACTTATTTTTTTCAAACAAATCTCACCCAAAATGAGAACACCAAAGAACAAGTAAACGGAAAGGGACAATTAAAAATCCCGACGTCGACACTTGACTTGTCAAAATGTTAAGGTCGAACATCAGCGACCAAGTGGCTTGTTACAGTCCTTGGAGATTCTAGAGTAGAAGTGGAAGCATATCACGATGGACTTTGTGGTGGGACTTAAAATTACTCAGAAGGGGTATGATGCGATTTGGGTGATAGTGGACAGGTTGACGAAGTCGGCTCACTTTTTGCCAAATAAGGGTTAAGTATAACTTAGACCAATTAGCTAAACTTTATGTTAAGGAAATCATTTCTAGACATAGAGTACCAGTTTCGATTGTGTCAGATCGTGATCCAGGATTCACGTTGAGCTTTTAGAAGAGTCTGCAAGAACAGATGGGGACGCAGCTGAAGTTGAGTATGGCTTATCATCCACAAACTGATGGGCAGAGCAAGGGAACAATTCAGACGCTAGAAGATATGTTGAGATCTTGCATCATGGATTTTAAGGGTAGTTGGGATGATCATCTACCGCTAGTGGAGTTTGCATATAACAATAGTTATCATGCGAGCATAGGCATGCTGCCTTACGAAGTTGTATACGGACGAAAATGAAGAACACCATTTTGTTGGGATGAAGTGGGAGAATGCCGAATGCTAGGACCTGAATT
Source organism: Panax ginseng (assembly GCA_020205605.1). Classification (NCBI taxonomy): domain Eukaryota; kingdom Viridiplantae; phylum Streptophyta; class Magnoliopsida; order Apiales; family Araliaceae; genus Panax; species Panax ginseng. The sequence continues at coordinate 48,869,934 of CM035136.1, forward strand.
GGTGCAGCAGACAGCGGATATAGTGAAACTAATACGGATGCGTCTCGTGGCAGCGCAAGACAGATATAAGAAATATGCAGATTCGCATCTAGTAAATCGAGAGTTTGAAGTAGGTTCGTATGTATTTCTAAAGGTATCTCCCTGGAAAGGAAAGTTAAGTCCAAGGTTTATAGGACCTTTCAAAATATTAAAAAGGGTAGGAGAGGTAGCCTACGTGGTAGCATTACCTCCAGACCTATAACGAGTACACAACGTGTTTCATGTCTCTGTATTACGTCCTTATAAGCCAGATTATAAGCACGTGATATAATATGAACCTATTCATATTGAGAAGGACTTGACGTATGAATAAGTGCCTATTCAAATCATTGATAGAAAATAGCAAGTTTTGAGAAACAAAGTTATACCTTCGGCAAAGGTGTTATGGAAGAACCACGATGCCTAAGAAGCAACGTGAGAACTTGAAGAAAAGATAAGGAAGAATTACTTTCAGGTATTTATTTAATGTAAGACGAGATTCTGGGGACAGAATCCTTATAAGAGGGGAAGGATGTAACGACCGAGAAATTTGGATTTATTGTAAAAAAAAATTTATTTGATTAAATAATGAATAAAATTATATTATATGTTATTGTAATGTGTTAGTAAGGTGAATTTCGTTCTATAACCTAAATATATCGGAATGTCGTAGTATTTTGGCTACATGAAGGAATTATAGTGTTTGAATTTCCAAGACGAAAATAAAAGCTTTCCGAGAAATTTTTTGAAAAACATTATTCACTGATTTCTGCTCGGGAATTATTTTTGAACTTTCGAGAAATACGTAATGTTAGAATAATATAGGATGGATTATTCACTAATTTCATTTGTTGCTAATTCAAATTTCACCAAAAACTTATAACTTATTTGGTTTTGAGAGAAAAAGTAAGAGCTAGTCTTTGTATTTCAAGTAGAAAAGATGAAGAACCAAGTTTGATCAATAAGGGTAAGAAACTTTAGATTATTAATCTTCCTTCTCTTCAATTGTAGGTTGATAGAGAAGTATTGATTGATAAAGCATGTATGTTAAGAAGTGATGAGGATGGCTAATTAAAGGACCAAAACCTTAATAAGCCATGTGTAAGGAATTCATACTCTTATAAGTATTAAACTAATGAAGAACTTGTAAGAATTTGTCATATAAATGATTTGATGAAATATGTTTGGTTAGGAGGTTTGAATGATGGAATGAATCCATTTGAAACGATGTAAAAATCTCAAGTAACGAAGTTATGGCAAAATTTACGAGATTAGACGATAATCGTCGAAATCATTAAATTCTCGGAATAAAAGTCAAAAGTTAGCATTTAACTCGAAAACTTTGGTTTTAGATGGGGATTAGTCTCAATTGGAATTCTAGAGTTGCGGACTCAGAAATGACCAAATTCTGACTTACAACGAAGAAACGAGCTTTGAACGTTCACGAACGTTTATCGTTTTCGTAATAATGAACTAATTGGTGAATTCCAAGCTAAAAGATTCAAAAATGAAATATTTTCTAATGATATCATAGAGCATGTGATTTGTGAGCTAATGGCTTTTGAACGAGCCAATTTGGACTTAGAACGAATAAGTTATGGCCCCAAAAAGTTCACCTAAGAAAATCAAAAGCCATCTGTATGAGGGCTCAATGCTTGGCAATACCAAGGCAACATCCACAAACACTGCCATTTGTAAGATCCCGAGTGTTTATGATAGCGATTCTTAGAAAAGGAAATGAATGGGTTAAGAATATAATACTCAGAATATATTGAGTTCAAGTGAAAGTTATGAAATGAAATCTAGAATTTGTTAAAGTATTGAATGTAGTAGGAAATATAAAATCTATATTTAGATAAAATGATGAAAGATTACTCTGAGTTATATGTTTAATTTGTGTCTTCGATTCTGAGGACAGAATCGTTGTAAGTAGGGAAGATTGTAACGAATGAGTGGTTTGAGTTGTGATTCTGAGGACAGAATCCTTATAAGAGGGGAATGATGTAACATTCCAGATTTTTTAAATGTAAATTATAAATATTTATTGATTTATATAAATATTTATTGGTTGTGTTTATTATTGGATAAATAATTGTTCAATTAGATTGATTTGATTTAGTTAATTATTTAGTTGTTAAATAATTAATATGTGGATTGAGTTATGTGATTAAGCGAATTATTTAATAAATTGTTATTAAATAAAGTATGACAAATAACTATGTTATAAAGAGTTATTAAAATAAATTAAAGTAATTTTAATTTAGTTTTTGCCAAACAAGGTTTAAGTATATTAATCATGTAAATTTTAATGGTTTGCCAAACAAAGCCTTATGACTTTGGGATTTCTTTTGAATTTAAATTATTAACTAAATAAATAATTTATATATTTATAAGTATACGTTATATGCTGATAACTGATAATACTTATTAGGTCTATTATGACTATATGCGTTTCTTTTATATACGCTTTGTTATCAGTTTAGTTTTTACTTTTACGTATATTGTATATGGCTTAAGCTTCAAGCTAAGAAGAAAAGTTAGAGAAAAAGGGTTTTCAAAGAGAAGGTTTGAGGAGAATTTGAGAGAAAACACGAGAGAGAAGTAACAAAAGAAAGTTATCATGATTAACAAAGATTGTCTAATCAAACAAGAGGTATGTTCCTCTAAACTTAAAAAGATGTACGTATATATATGTTATAGTTCGTGATGCCTAAAGTCTGTGTATTCTTCTATTTCACTGTATATATATAAAGTTTTATAAAATTTTGGTAAACTGTGTTTTATAATTGGTTATGATAATATGAGTAGTGTAATTGTTATAGTTAGCATATATATATATATATATATATATATATATATATATATATATATATATATATGTGTGTGTGTGTGTGTGTGCATTGAAAAATATATATACGAATATATGTTTTGTAGAAATATCAAAATTTTGTATGCTAACTAAGAAATTGAACAATACATGTTAATTGGTTTATATGTTGGTATACTGGTATTTCAAAGGTATTAAATTGGTTATAAGCATGGAATTACGTTCACTGTAATTTAATATATCAACAATGGAGTTTTTGTTTTAAAAATAGTGTTTTCAAAGAATTAGTTTATGATATTGTTGATTAGTGATGGGTAATTGGTATATAGATGATTATTAATATTTATGTGTAAATTACATCAATTATATGTATGTAATTAGTCACTAGAATTTCTTAAACAGACAAAAATGGTCTTCGTGTTTCAGTTACATTAGTTTTTGGCGTCAGTAGCCAAATATGGAGCCCAACGCCAAAATTGCGCCTAACTAACACGAAATTCGCGCTGGTTCCAATCTCGTATGACTTATTTCATTTATGACTTAGTTCTCGTCTTTGCTTGGCTTAATGCAATCAGGTCGAGATAGTTTTGACCTCCTGTAGTAAAATGACCATAACTTTCTCATACGAACTCCGATTGAGGTGATTCAAGATGATCCGGAACGAGGACGAGTAGACCTACAATTTATGTTCTTTAAGTTTTTCAATTTGAGGTCTGTAACAGTAGTCAAAATAGTCATCTTTAGTACTTTTGTGTTTTCGGGAGCAATCGGAGGGTGTCGGGCATGCACATATGCATGTGTAATACTCCTGACCATAAAAGATGATGTCCTAAGTTATAAAACATGAATGTTAGTAAATATAATGATGCTTAACATTAATAAATGATGTATTATATAAGTTATAGAAGCATAGTAAGCATACATAAGAGATGCAAATCGGGCGTGTGACGATTGAACGTCGAAACGTCGTGCCAAGTGTTAATGAACTTAAAAAGTGTTTTCATTCAATTGAAATGAATATTATAGGATATGAAATAGGTTTAATATAAAACCAATAAGTAGTCCTAGCAAGACTTAAGCACTTGAATGAACCTCGAGTTTGACTAAGAAGAAATAGAGTGAGTCATAAGTCGAAAAGTTAACACAATCTAATTGAACATTGTGTGCTAATTAATAGGAAAGATTATGAGATGTGGAGTAGAGTTTACATTACAATTACTATGTGTCGTTATGTGACTAATAGTGGATGTGAATGATTATATAATTGTGTAGGGCACGTGAAGTGCAGATAACTGTAAGTTGTTAAATTGTTATTGGTAAACAATGATCAAGGCAAGTCTTTCGGTTCCTATTTGTTACGTGGACTTGATGAACTATTTTAAATTGCATTATATGTTATACATGTTGAAATTATGAAATGTTAAAGTCGATATATGACCGCATTGTTTTGGCTAAGTAATGATGATTGAGTTAGGAACTCAATCTTTATATTTGCTATGTGAATTAAAAGCATGTATGCCATGTTACTTTAATGAGATGTATATCGAGCATGTTATTATGTGCTATGTGATGCATGAAAACTGTTAGACTTTGTTGGGCTGTCGAGCTCACTCTTACAAATAACCACTTTTACAGGTCAAGATTTTAAGGTAAAGATATGTGTTAAGTGAGTTATAGAGATCTATATTCACGAAGATTACTTATGTTTTATGAGAAATGTATTTCATATTTTGAACGTAACATGTTGTTGAATTGTAAGTTGAGCTATCCAATGTATATGGATATTTAGTTATGATGTAAGACTTTGTATAGTCATTTTGTTGTAACGATTCATGATATAAGATTGAATCAAACAGATGTAATGTAAAGGTTGTGATTCAGGGCAAGAAAGAAGGAAATGTATAAACATTTTAAGTATTCCGCAATTTTAGTGTTTTTAATATCGAATAATGATGTAAAATTAGAAATTTAATGTATGGTTAACGACCAAAGTTGAGATTTAAATTGTATGGATTTTGGGGGGTAAATTCTGTTACAACGCCTTGGACTTGATCATCAACCACTAAAAGTGGTGGCCAGTAATATGGCAAGTAACAAAAGGATTTCATCACTGCGTACGAGTCCAGGACCATAAACATCGAAGAAGCCATGACCTTGACGCAGTCAGTAGTATATAGAAGAAGGTGGTAGCATGACACCGATACTAGGAATGGCATAGAAATGAATTCTTATGAACATAAAGAATAAGGAAGTGAATGAATGGTGAATTATATACTTAAATTGAATTGAAGTAACATCATTAAAAGATGTTTATAACCTTAAGTTAATGACTAAAGGTTGAAGAAAGTTTAATTGAACGTAAGAACTTTGTAAATATGATAAACCATAACGAATGATAAACAATCTAAATCATGATAAGATTGAGAAGAAGGGTAAGATATAGTGTGATGCCCCCAAAATTAGGTATACATCACCCATTCTGAGTCGCCAGATACATGGTACAAAATTCAAATACAACTTCATTTATACAATTTGTTGGTGTCAGATATAGAATACGACCACAGATTAACTATGAGTTTTAATACAAATGTATGTAACTCTCATGGTACCTCGACCACAACCTTACAATGATACTTTATATAAAAGTATAGTTAAAAATTGTTTTAGAAATTAAAATCTTTGGGAAGTGCTCAAGGAAACCTTCGTACATGGGACGCCATGCGTCTAAGTTATGATAGATATCATATGTCCACAGAATTATCCTTGTTTGACCCAAAAGTCCCCAAAGAAAAACAAGAAGATTACTATCATCTTCTTTCCAATGGTGAGTCTTCTCTTGACATATAAATATCTCCGTTGTCTCCAAGTGAAAATTATGTTTCAAATAAACTCCAAGATCATACAGGTAGTGCTCGTAGATATATTCAGCAAGTGGATGTGCACAACCATGTCTTATAAGAACACGAGGTTGTATGTCATTAGACATCTTGTATGATAGTGGCAAAACACCCTTCTAAAGTTGGGTTCGCCTTACCCTATTTGATTCACCAAATATAACTACTAAATGATGTATAGAATACAACACACTTTTTTATCTTTGTTTAGGAGAATCTCTACGACTAGAGACCACCGATTCTATTCCTGTTATCCCTGGCTCAACCCCGTGAACACTCTTACGGCAACACTCTTATTAACAAGAAATGAATTGTGAAGCGAGAAAGGGTGAGCACAACTAGCCCGATAAAGAATATCATGACTAAAGCCAATTTACACCATCAATAGCCTTCATCATTAATAAATCGGAGATTTAGAATGTATGGTAGATGATAAAAGTTTTCAACCATAGTTGCAGTGGAACGAAGCAATCCATTAGAAGAGTCAAATAGACCATAAGGTCTATTATCTTCTCTATATTAAAAGTCCACCAATAATGTTTTATCCTCGTAACATCAATCAACAATTCCGAATCCACGATCATGTGAATAACTCATAATCACAATTGTGATTCTAAATTCCTCTTCGCTTTGTGGGCGAAGATAATTTTCATCACCTGTCTTCACCTGAAACATCAAAAATCATGGTTATACCAAATCAAAATTTTTCCTCGTAATCATTAAATCATCTTTGCACTACGTCCAAAGATATTCATTATTATCACATCCATGAATTAATATTTCATTGCTGAGACTCAGCTCAATAATTAATCCACATCATCGAATCATCCATGCACTACAGGCCAAGGATATTCTTTAGTATCACAACCACGAGTTATCCATGCACTACGGCCAAAGATAATCGTGTTTTCATCAACGGTCCTGATCATGCCATAAAAAAATTCATCTTTCCACTACGACCAAAGAGAATCCATAGCCATAATCATACCAAAAACTGTCCATCAATGCACTACGGGCCAATGAGAAATTTTTTCACATCATTTGTAATATTACGGTTATGATTATACCGAATAATCCCTGGTCATAATCATACCAAGTCCATCTATGCACTACAGGCCACAGATGACTTTCAACATAATATAAGCATGAGGATGATGACAATATTATAAGCATTAGTCAAACTAAATCAAGGATACATATTAAAGACTTTAAATTTATCCAAACATTATCAATCACTTAATAAAATCATAATCTAATATTGTTAATATTATAACAATATTTTAATCACTCCTTAAACTTATAAACAATTTAATTTAATTGTTTACACTTTTCAAAATAATGCATTTAATCATTCAAAATGTCATACTCATAAGATTTCATCACCAATAATCAAATTACTCATCAAAAATCTGCATATACCTTATATAGGATTTTCAAGCCATAAAATCCTATTTACCAATTTTTCAACTTCACATAACATATTTAATTCATATGTTCGTAACTAAATCATTTTCATGAAAAATACCAAATTAGTCCCAAAAATTATTATTTTCTGGGATTAAGTAGAATATAGTCTCATATTGAACATATATTTTTCTCAAAATTTTTAAAATTCATTTACTATTTTTCAAAAATCAATTTCTAATTAATTCCTTAAGAAATTAACTACCTCAAGGTTAACTCCAGAAATTCCCAAATCTTGGCAAGATCTTACACATGTTAACGTGAGCTTCCAGTTTAAATTTCATGGTCATCGGAGTTATAGAACTCCGGTTATAGCATTTTTCATCGGAAAAATTTAAATATTGAAATAATCATAACTTGCTCATTTTAAGTCGGAATGAGCTCATTTTTGGACAGTAGGTACTTTATACCATATATTTTCATGTCCCAGAAGGCCGGAATTTTTCTCACAATTTAAGTGGCCAAAAATGCCCTTTTAAATTTTCTGGCAGTAGCTTTTTGGCACTTTTTAGTTTTTGACTCCTTTACTAAAATCAGTCCACACGAAAATTTACAACACCTTTTCTAGTGATTCCACTTGGATAAGTTAGAAAACTCATAGATCTAACTCTAGAACTTGACCACACTATTCGAAATATAATAGGAGATATGGTCAATTGAATTTCATACTCCATTTTTACCAAAATTTGATTTTCAACCCTTTGTGTTTTCTAAGAACTTTCATGTTTTCACATAATAACCAACATAACTCATCATGACAATGACATAATAATTCAATAAAACAAGTTCAAGAATAAGTTTTAAAGATTTATAAGTTAATTTATCTGAACTCAATAATGTCAAATTATCAACATGATCTTTTACTTTGTGGAGTAAAATTCAAGAATGCTAAGAAGAATATTTCCATGAAAAGATCTTTGGATAAAAGCGCAAATATCAAGGATATTCTACTAATTTCATGGAGTATAGGAGTCAAAGTTTTAACCAATTTGAGTATAATAAAGAATGGAATAACAAAAGAAATCACCGGGCATGCGATAGGCCATACAGGCGAGTTATTCCAACGAGAATAATAAATAACGGAACCGGTCAGCGTAAAAGCGCATGCAGACGAGGATATTACAACGAGAATAATAAAGAATGGAACCGGTCCGGTAAAATGCACAGACATGATATTCCAACAGAATAATAAAGACTAGAACTAGGTCTGGCGTAAAACGCACAGACAGGATATTCCAACAGAATAATAAAGAATGAAATAACAAAAAAAATTCACCAAGTATAGGGTAGCAGCGTATCTGAGTTATTCAACGAGAATAATAAATAATGGAATAATGAAGTTCTCTTCATGAATACAAAAGAAATAATACCCACTACAGTAAAAAGCTGAATATAAGAGTAGGGAAGTAGCGAGAATACTTTTCTATAGTTTCTCTATAATTTTCTCTCTAGAGTTTGGTGAATTCGTAAGAAATAATGAAGGAATGAGCTTATTTATAGAAGAATGGTGCATAGTAACTAATTCATGAATGGTCCAGTTGATTTACTTTTAAGCAGACGGTCCATATTGGTTTACTATTAAAACTTACGATGAACGGTCCATCTTGATTTACTTATTAAAACTTTAAACCAACGATCCATATTATTTACTTATTATAACTATCCACCGGTGATCCATATTGATTTACTTATTATATCTTCAACCAACGGTCGAAAAAATTAGCACATCTCCTCATGGACTAATATTGTACTCAAAAATAATTTGAATGAAAAAAAATATATTTTACTGGTGAATAGTACTTTCAAAGTGAATAGTAACTCATGAATAGTAACTCGTGAATAGTACTCCAACACGAAAAGTGTCCCGAATACCCGATTGAACAATACTGAGTGACTTCTCACATAAGCATCAATAATCAATATCGTGTACTACTATGCAACCACGCGTATTACTGTACTTTTAACACTGAGTGTTTCAACAGTTATCGGTAAAACTTTCGTCGTTATATTTATAAAGTATTTTTGTCGTTTTCTCAGTCCGACAATAATTCTGTTGTGGGGTCCACCAATGATTGTACCGTCGTACGAATATTCCCCGACAAAACAAATATTTTATATCAACTTGCTTACTTTGCAAAAAAAAAAAAAAAATCATATATTACCCTTAACTTTAAACTTTTATCAATTTAACTATTTACCAAAATAGAAAAATTGAATACTTTTATTTCATAAAATTCAGAGTCTTACATATAGTAGTAAACATACTTCATTATATATGACCTAATGTGGTATGTTATGTGATCATGTGTTGTAGAATCCTTAAAGAATCAAAGAGGAAATATAATTACTATAGAAGACGCTAAAGGCAAGTATTCTAACCCTTGTCTAAATTCTTTGGACAAGCTTTGTGATTCATGTATCTTACACATGAATTGATGTATGAGGAAGTTGAAGCCAATTCCTTCGGCTAGACTTAAGATGTTTTATGGATTTCTTATAATCTATCGAACTATTGTCAATGTTGTCAAGTTTTGCCAAACTATTTTGGTATGGTTTTCAAAGGAAGATTGAGTATGCTTAACAAATGTTTTGTCGTCAAACGACAGGCACATGAGGTTGCCAAACCTTAAACGTACATACATTTAAACAAAGTAGTGTTGTCTGACATTAAAATCTTATAATTCGATCACGTAGGCGTGCTTTCGTAAGATATATCGGATTCTGGACTTGGTGTCGGGTTGTCATTTTCAAAGGCAGAATGAAATGTTCAAGGTCTTGGACCAATATTAATGTTTAATGAGTGTTGTTCATTGTGTAACATTTTAAAGAAAAGAGAAGTGCTATTTAGAATTATCGATAATAATTCGTAACTATTGTTCAGTTATTGAAGATATACAATTTATATGATTCAAGCTTATTGTTTAATTGAAATTGTCATACTTGTTGAGCTAGTATATGCTCATTCTTGCTTGAATATATGAATCGCATTAAAAGGCAAAGCGAATTTGAAGGTTAGATAAAGATAAAGGAAAGGCCAAAGCTAACCAATAGGTTGCTTTTGTAATAGAATAGGATGAATATTGTTATTATTTGATATTATGACAAGAACACATGTAATGGTTATAAAGAACCTGATAATGGTAATATTATTGTGGAATATATATAAAATATATTCATTTTTTTGAGGCATTTCAATTGAATGTATGTGTGAACTGTAGCACCGTATAACATCATATGTCGGGTGGAAAGATACCCGAATTTGGGGCGTCACAACTGGTTTACATGAAGATGATGTGAAATTTGAGTGTTTATGGCTATAATAGTGTGGGCATCCGTCAATCGTGTTATGGCAGAAGAGACGCGAGCTCCTGCTCAGTTATTGCGTCTTATGCATGATTGCTTTATACAGGTTTTCTAAATCCCCTTTTTCTTACCTTTCAAGATCTTTATGTTAATTTCTCTAAATTCTTGATTTACTAACACTATTCAGTTTGCTTAGTCTTTCTTGAAATGTGTTCTTACGTTAATGTTGTTTCTTCTGCTTAAAACCCTTAATTTCAAGTACCAATGTTGTTCTTCAATGGGGTTTTTTTATATTTGTCTCGACTTGTTATTTGGGTATTATTCAATTTCCAGAAACTGTAGAGTTCCTAAAACCCCATTTTCTTACCCTTCAAGATCTGTCTATGTATTAATTCTTCTAATTTCTTGATTCACTATTGTAATGCCTAACTGTTTCTTTTGTTTAAAACCCTTAATTTCGATTACCATGTTGTTCTTCAATGGGGTTTTTGTTGGATTATCACATTTTGCTACTATTCAATTTGTTCTTGATTCACTATTACTATCAAATTAGTTCACTTTGTATTTGAAATGAGTTCTTACAGTAAGGTTGTTTCTTCCGTTTAAAACCCTTAATTGCAAGTAGTAATGTTGTTCTTAAATGGGGTGTTTGTTTGATTATCATATTTGGATTGACTGTTATTTGTGTATTATTCAATTGCCTGTCCTTCTGTTTTACAATTTGATTCTTGATTATTTTTGTCTTTTTCCTTGGGTGGTCTGATTGAGAGCAACTACTGTAATTTTCTTCTCTCTTCCTATTTTTGTTGTTTTATATTGACTTGGGATTTTAGTTTTTGATTTTCTTTGTTTTGTTGATGGTAAACTTCTTAATACTTTTGAAATGTTTCATTATGTAGCAGTGTTGATATAATCAACTTTATCCGTGGCATCTTAATTCAATGAATACGATTTTATTGTCTGTTTTCTTGGTATTTTGTTAAATATTCTTATAATTTGGATGACTCTTCTTTTAGATTGTTGTTGAGGGCGATTTGGATTCATTCTTGGCTTTTATATTTTTTCCTTTTCCCTAGTATTTGTTTTTTCATCTGGTTAACTGGCCTCAGTGAATTAATTTTTGTGGACAGGGTTGCGATGCTTCAGTTCTATTGGCTGCCAATGGAAATGATAGCACCATTGAACGTCAGGCCATTCCTAACCAGACTCTTAAAGGATTTGACTATGTAGAAAGCATCAAACAGGAGCTGGAAAGGGCGTGTCCGGGAGTAGTTTCATGTGCGAACATCATTGTTCTAGCAACTAGAGATGGCATTGCTCAGGTTTGGACTCTGTTTCAACTGATATAGTCTCTCTCTTTATCTATCTATCTCTATCTCTATCTCTCATACTGATTTCCTTTGCTTCAATGTACTAATCCTATAATACATTATATTCATTTTTTGGTGGTGATTACAGACTAGTGGTCCATTTTATCCGGTTCTTACTGGGCGAAGAGACAACATATGATCTTTCTTTGACAAGGCCATGACAGAAATTCCAAGACCCAATGGAAATATCAGCGAGACACTTCGTTTGTTTGGGCTCAGGGGATTTACTGCTAGGGAAACTGTTGCACTTCTAGGTATATATATTTGTAATTACACTCCATTAATAATGTATAAGATAAGATAAATTGTAGTAGACTCTGATTCATGGTAATTAAACTCTATTAATGTTTCAAACTATTAGTAATGGAGTTTGTATTTTTATACTTGAAGGTTCACATAATATAGGGAAGATTGGGTGTGAGGTCATAGAACCAAGGGTGAGTGATAATTTCTTGCTTTTATGTCCTTATAATTGCTGCTAACCAGGTATATTCATTCATATTGGTCACTATTTCCACAATAATAGTATCTATGTGTTTTGTTAGTTGTTGACCTGAATTCCAAAGATATAGTTGCTAACTTACTTCTTCATTTTTAGATAGTGCTTAATTTTGTTTCCTTACTTTCTACTATTTTGTTTTGTGTTTCCATTGTAAAGACTTTGCATGAGGGGCCAAGGCATCCCTGTCTATTAGCTCAAATTTATTAGTATTTGTCACTAACAAATGTTAAGTCTTTTCCAGTAATATTGATTTTTTGTTAATGGCATACAATGCTCGAAGAAGAAAGTTGGGTTTACCCAAGTTTATTCCAATTGAGGTGCATAATTCTGGAACTTTTGAAATTTCCTCTCATTTTGGGTTAGGCTTTCTCCTTTTGAATGCTCATTGTACAATACTAAGATTCTCCTTTTGATATCATTTATTACTCCATCTCTATATATATTGGAACCTTGTTGTTTTATCCATATTTTATTGGGTTTATTTTGGAACGGAGGGAGTATTATTTTATTGGAACCTTGTTGTTTTCTCTATATATAGGCTCATTTGTGTTTTAAAGCTGTAATCTGTGTTTCTTTGTGGCATTTCTTTACTAGGATCAATCTACAAATCTGAAGCTTATTTCAATATTGCGATGATGGTGATCTAAATGTTAGAAAAGCTTATTGACTTGAAGTTATTTGAATTGATGATATGAGATATAGCCAACATTGCTGAATTTGACCAAACTAAACATGATTTTTCAAATTTATTTTAACCAGTTTTGAAAGAAATCTGAAACCTATTGAGTAGATAAATTTTGAGCATTACTCCAAACATAGTACATGTACTCAAGATTTGATTTGCACCAATCATTTCGAGTTTGTATGAATATCTGCTCATATAAGAAATTTGGAGGGGTCATTTATAAAACAAACTACTTTTATAAATCATACACACAGAGCTATGATTATACAATGTCTATGTTATGGATTATAACACTTTATTATCTCTCTAAATGTTCAGACATACTATGCTATACAACAATCAATTTATTGTATTTATTTGTATTCATTGTGAAGCCTTTATATGACTTAAGTTGGAGTTTGCTTCTTCTTTCTGTGGGGTGGTGAATCTTTTGTTGACTCTGCCTTTTCCTCTTCTGGTGGCAATGATGTCAAGTTCACACTCTTCCTTGGATAGCAAACTTGAGGTACATAATTTGCAATCTTTGACAAGTTTATCTCAGGCGGTCGATTGCAAGCTGCATGTCTGTTCTGGCCAGTATAATCCTGGCAAACATGGGCTATGTAGTTTCCTATTTATTCATTGTTGCATGTCATGACAACTAGATAGAAAAATGATTGGTTTTTATCTGCATGTTTGGTCAATACTGCTATTCACTCCCTCATTAGAATCTAACAAAAACAAATGGTTTATTTTGTTCTATGTTAGCTGTTCATCATATCTTGTTGTGTGATTTGAATATTCTTATTCATGGTGTTCGCTGAGATCTGATTGATTGCCAAACAATTTATGCCGAAAGTTTTTTGTTGGAGTTAGAATTAATCCCAGTAGATGGAGTCCTCATGGTTTACATTAAAGCTCGCGCTGTAGTCAAAATTATCTCAAAACTGTATCACAAAAGAGTGATTGCTCTGTGGTAACTGTCAACCATCCGCAGAAAGAATATCCATCTTAAACTTCACAAACTTTGGTCGTTAACTTTGTTTTAATTGTTCATTTTATTTGAACCATTAATGGGATGCTGATTTGGTATAAGCTAGGTACATCAAAGATCTTGAAGATAACCTCAGCATAATCTGGAAAAGGTTCGGTGAGAGCTCCAAACCTATGTTTAGAAACAAAGAATACAAGATTATAAAATGCTTAAGGATTATCTTTAAAAGGTAAGGTTGCAGTATCATGGGTTGCTTTAGTATTCTTTTAATTTTTAATGCAATAATGTTTTTTCCTAAATTATTACTGTTGTTGGACTGTGTTTTTACCCAAGACTACTTTATAACAAATGTGTTTTTTGCTTTCCATGCAAGCCCAGTTTGTGTAATGAGGGTGGGGGTAGACATGGTTGCTCATATAACATTGCAGGATGGAAATATTTTCAAACATGAGACATAATGTAATGCTTGTAAGTTTTATTTGGGAGAAGGAAAGGTAAAGTTTATCTTAACACAATGAAACTGTTCTCACTTTTAAAGCTATTAAATTTTGTATATACTTATGACTCAAATTTGTGGTGACAAATAGTCTGACACATTTTAAGGGTATCAAGGCCCGTCATCCTACATTCAGTATCAAATTTCATTATTGTGGCTACTTGATTGACAATGTAGTTAGATTATTTGTGATATATATATATATATATATATATATATATATATATATATATATAGTATAAATTAGGGAATCTAGTTACTGTTGCTACACCTCATCTTGGTTCAAGAGGCAACAAGCAGGTAAGGTTCTTGCTTGTTGTCAGGACTTGAAGCTGAATATAGTTGAATGTTATATGTGCATTTGGCTGAGATGATAAGATGGATATATAGTATATTTTTGCTAAGGTATCTGATTTTGAGTTCCACTGAGGGAAAACAATAAAACCAAGAAATTTTCCAAGGATGAGTGAAAATATTAAAAGTAGCAAGTCGATAATATTTTTCATTTTTGAATTTCTAAGAACTTCTAGTTTTGTGTTGTGTTGTGTTGTGTATACGATTTTTTTGAAATGCATTTACAACCTCTTCAATGTTTTCCTCTGAGTTAACCATGAAATGATGTATTATTCCTGTTAATTTTTTTTTTCTTTAAAGTTCTATGAAGAAGAAAATATTCTTTTTGTATCCATGCCATATTTATGATTCCAGGGATGGGTTCTAATTCATGATTTGAGCCTATTATGAATCTCATTTCGTATGCCAAGTATAACTCAATTTGTTGATTTTCCACATAATAATCTGACATAGAACTATAATGTGGTGCCTCTTGAATGCAAATTATTGCCATGGCCCTCTCTGTATTCCTGCCTCTAAGTTCTTCAACAACTACTAAGCTGAGGACTTCCTGTCTTTCATTGGCAGTATATCTGCAATGTTATTGACTTTGTGGCATCAGCTATTGTGTCAATTAGTACCATTTATGGTCTTTGATTATTTGGCAGGTTCCATTTCTTTTTGGTGTAACTGCCTTTGAAAAAGTTGCAGCTGGTGTTATCCATTGGATATTCAGGAGAATGGGACACACCTATTTCTTACTGATAATGATGACGGAAAGACTCCACTGCTCAAGCGCATGGTGGGAGATCATGCTGAATGTTATTTCATGTATGTTGGGCAGAGTCTTTTAATTTCCTATGTAAATTGCATATTTATTGTAGCACAATCCTTTGAGAATTGAGATGCTCTACAAGTACTTTTAATATGTAAGGCTTATGGGGGAACCTGACTCATCAATGCAGGTCTGCATTAAGTTCTTTCAAACGACACGTGGCATATTCAAATGTTGGCTATGATCGTATCCTTTTTACTCTTTTAATGCAGCTGTAGTTTTGATTTAGGATTCTTAAGGCCGTATCATATATTGAGTGTTCCATGACTATTACTATCAAACATTGTTGGCTGGAAAACATTGTCAATTAGGCGTAATATTGAACTGCCCAAGGTAACTTCCCTCTTAAGGGCAATCTGTGAGCGTCTTGCTAAAAGGGAAGCAAGTATTAAGATGGTATAAATGTACTGAATTTTAGTCTTTTAATTAAAAAAATAGGAAAACAAAAAATATAATGTAATGTTTGTTACTTTCAACCATGAAACTTCTCTTTCTTATTTTTATTGTCGGTTTTGCCTATTTTAACTAATTGTTTTATTTCTGAAATTATTCAGATGGTAAGACAAAATAATTTCAACAATTGTGGTATTGTTAAGGAATTTGGCATTTAAGTGAGGGCTGAGTTCACTTCTATTTGATGCACGAGTTCTTGATCCTCCAAAGATAAATCATATTTACTCCAACTTGTGTGTTTGAACACAACATTTTACCTTCAAAATGATTTTGACTCCATTCTCGAATTTGGTTGACCTAGCTTATAGGTCAATTTTCTAGTAGTGTTCATTTATAGATTTGGATATTCTGAATTTAAAGGTTGTGATCCATTTTTCCAGTAACATAGTAGTTTAAGTTGGACAACTGACCATATTTGAATAAAGAAAGATTTATTTCTTCATTAAATACCATATTATAATTAACTTACGAATGCAGAGTCATTCTAATTTTTGTTAGGTTTATTTTTTTATTCTATTTATTTTCTACAAGCATAAGAATGTTATGTGGTAGTGAATAATTTTTTAGAATAGATCTATTTCCTTTATCTTATAGGTTTCTATGCATTCAGATAATTTTCCTGTCTGTGGTTACACTTCAGATATATGAGCAGATATATGAGCAGCCTTGGAAATAAGAAAGTTGAACTTTTTGATATGGGGGGAGCAGGTGCTAATGAACCTACAATCGAAGACAATGTTCAAGTTTAAGTGGCATCAGGTAATAAGATGTCTTACATATAATTGAACTATTGTATTGTAATAATGATCGTAAAAGTTATTGGTTTAGCATGGTATAATAATGATCATCATATTTTAGGGAAAGAATTATCCTACTATTATTTTGTAATGTTGTAATATGAATGATTTAAAATGATGTATATAATATTGTTTATGGTTTTATCTTATATTGTTCCTATAAACAAAAAAAAAGACAATATTTATATCGTTGCTGTTAGTTCCCAGAGGGCACAATAGATCTAGAAGGGGAAGGGGAAGGGGAAGGGGAAGGGGGGGTTGAATAGATCCTTTTTATTCTAAAAATACTTTTCTGGTTTATATTATATTGTTCATAATTAACATATGACAAACATAAGAATCTTTTCAAGCACAGCGGAATAAGTAAAAGATCCCCTTCATTGATATATTCATAATCATACATACATTGTTCGTAGAGTAAGTTTAGTTGAAAGCAGTTAAAACATACATAGCAGTTATAGCAGTTATAGTACATAATGTAAATGACATAATGTAAAAAGACACAAGTGGTTTTAAGTGGTTGAGACTCACGCCTCTAATCCACTCTTTCGCTTTCAACTAGCTGTGATTTCCACCAAGGAAGGGCGACACTCGAATCACTAAGATTCCTTGAGGCCATCGGTAGTGGAACTTCAAATTTCACTAAGAACTCTTCAAGGCCGTGACCTTGAACTTCATTTAGTCCCTCCGGACAAGGACCCTTCTGGCCTTGCTTCATTTAATCCCTCTAGACAAGGACCCCTCAGGCCCTGGCTTTGTTGAATTGTTTGTTTGTTGTTGTTGGAGTCGGTGCTGAGCTGCTAAGATGTCTTCATGCTCTGAATATCTTCTATACTTAGCAGCTTGGCTTGATCATCATTGAAGTGCAGCTGAGTGTTGCATGATGCTCAGCTTCTTTGGTTACTCAACCACTTCGGATGACCCCTTGTTGAACTGCCTTGAAGATCATTCTTCTTGGTACTTTGATGACTGCACATGAGAGGCTTCCAAGCTGACTGTAGGTTCTTCTATTAGGTACTTAGAAGCTTTCTCATGCTTGACACCAAGATGACTTTTGTGATCTCCCTTCTGCTACTTGATGTCTTCATATGATGGACTTGCTAAGATGACTGTAAGCTCTTCTCTATTATACTTGGAGTCTTCCCATGATGGACATCAAGATGTCATGATGCTCTTATTTTTCTCGGCAGTTCTGAACACTCTTCATGTAGTAGAACTCTCACTTCTACATAGTAGAACTCACACTTCTACTTCTTTCTTTATCTGACTTCTGAGTGTTCTTGGTGGATCGTAGAGTGAGCCTTCGGACTCACTGTTTCACATGGTTTAGATCAGTCCACCTTTTTTTCAAACTCTAAGTGACTCCAAAGAACCTTTGATCTTTGAAGCTCTTCCTCATTTATACTCCTTCCCAATCCTTCCGTTGGAAAGTAGCCGTTGAAGGCTATTCAAATCTCTTCACAGATCTCAAGTTGCTTGAGGTAGACTGCTTGATGTGACTTGTCATACTTTTTTCTGATGCTGCAGTCTATTGTTTCACCTACCCTGTCAGATGTATCACTTTAATGTCTTGGGCAGGTCAAAGACTTTATTACCTATTTCTGATTCCTCGATCAGAGGTTGTCCTATTGCATCGATGCTTTCAATAGGCACTTGTCCGAATATTACCCTTCAGATTGAATATTTGCCAATGCTTCAGTCTTCAGTTATTTGCACTCTACAATTCCGATGCACGTCTTCAAGGACTTGATCGTAGTGTCTTGTTGAGTGTTGCTCATTGACTGGTAAGGTTAACACTACGATCCTGAAGAGTGTTGATTGGATCTTCAATGTAGAACACCTCTTCCGTGTATTGTGCAGTGCTTCAATACTTCTGTTTGCTTTGACTGTTCTCAGATACTGATGGCATAATTCCTTGCTCTGGTCCCCTTTTGAACATCAAGACACTTCAGATTTGTGGCGCGTCCAGCTTGCTTTCTCCTTGTGATCTTCCGCTCACTTATCATCAATGAACTGACCCTGCACTTAATCACTTTAGCCTTACTCTTCGTAAGTCGCCAAGATCTCGGTTCACTTTCCATCAGCCTTCTTCTGTTTTCAGAACATTACGATCTTGGTTGCTTCCAAGATCGTTGTCTTCTGTTCACTTGATAGCTACTGCATAAGCTGACTTTCATTAGTCAGCTTCTGAAGTCTTCTTTGGATCTCCTTGTGGAAGACTTCATCACGAATGGCCTTACACCTCAATCTTGATGCAGATTGGGTTGGTGATGAGATCTTCTGTTAGCCTGCATGTCATTCGTTGAGTGCTCTCTAGTTTCCTTGGATGTAACTTGCAGCTTGAACCAGAGGCTTTGTTCCTTTGGATATTCTGGGAGTGCGCATTTGTTGAGAATCGTATATGCTCTACGATTCATCCTTGGCATTGTGAGCACTTCTTCTTAGATCGTAGTTCGCGACTTCACGATTAAACCGACTTCAGCAGACACTACGATCCTGAGATCAGATCTTGACACTACGATTTCTTCCTTGTGTTTGTTGTCTTCATCTAATCTTTCTTGACTACGATCTCTGCATGTAATCAATAGACTCTACGAACTCAGAGTGTGATCTACGATCCTTGACTTGGCTTTGGCATCAGTAGACTCTACGACTCTGAGTGTAGTATACGTTTCTGTCTTGGCTTCAGCAGATGACCGGTCGGCTCGTAGGCAGGCTGTCTCTACAATTCTGAACATGACTTCCTCAGTACACTACGATCCTGAGGAAACTCTACTCGATACACTACGATCCTTTTTCGTTTCCCCTAGCAGTCTACGAACTCCAAGATCTACTATCTTGCATACTCCTATTCTGCCTCGATAGTTCTCGAGTTGACCTTGACTCACCTGGCAGACTACGACTTCTGGTGCAGTGCTCGACGATTAGACTAGCCTATCTATTACATCATAAGATCAACCTAACAAGCTTGATCTTTCTATCTTTATAGTCCTTATACATCTTTTCTTTTTAAGGACTTTACAAAGCTGTCTTTCTTATGTAGGATCAACCTAACATATTTGATCAATTCATTCTAAGTCCTTGTACACATATTTCTATTATCTATCAAGGACTTTATGATTTTTTTCTTAATGCAAGCATACTTGCATATTATTCATTCATATATATATATATATATATATATATATATATATATATATCATAATCAAATCATATATAAATAGGAATAGCATTCACATGCTTATTCCTGACAGTTGCAAATCATAACAATTTTTGTTTTACAGAAAAACAAACGGTAACGTATAGTGTCGTCGTTAATTAACAAAAACTTTTGTTGCTCTTGAAAAAGAATCAACTTCGAATAGTATCGTTGCTAATTGATCATAATTATTCTTAACAAAATCAAAGACAAATAAAAATTTCGTTGCAAATTAATATATGATAGATTTATTTTGTATATTTAGCAACAAACATCGTTACCAAAAAGTATATAATTACCAACGAAAACCAATTAAGGCAATAATTTTCATACTGTTCAGCAACAAAAAAAAAATCGTTGACAAATGTGTATCAAATACAACGAATTTCATCTTCGTTGGCAAAAAAAAAAGATTCTTTTCGTTGCCGATTAGGTGAATTTTGCAACGAAAGTTGCTTTTCAATAACAAATTTTTTATTAAATTTGCTACAAAACATTTCGTTGCTAAATGATCTATGATTTTACACAAAAACAAATTTTGTTGCGAAATATCTTACTTTTTGCAACGGAAAAAAAGTTCATTGCTAGACAATTAGCAATGCTCATTGCGCAACAAAATGTCCAACGACCAAAAAATCGTTGGAAATGGCATTTGGCAACGAAATTTTGCACCTTTAGCAACGAAAACCATTTGTTACAAAATCACCATTTTTTGTAGTGAGAGTTATGTTGATCTTCATCGAAAGGACGTGGAATTCAATATTGGATATCATGTGTTGTTACGTGTTGCTCCATGGAAAGGATTTACAAGATTTGGAAAGAGAGGAAAGTTAATCCTCGATTCATTGGCCCATTTGAAATCCTCGATCGAGTAGGAACTGTGGCCTATAGACTCGCCTTACCGCCATGTATGTCTCGTGTTCATAACATTTTTCACATATCTATGTGACGTAAATATGTGAAAAACTAGAGCCACATTATTGAATTAGAACTTGACGAGATAGCGGAAGATTTAACGTATGAAGATGTACTTGTTAAAATCTTGGATAAGAAGGATCATATCCTACGCTCCAAGGTTATACCTCAAGTCAAAGTTTTGTGGAGAAACCACGATGTTAAGGAAATGACCTGTGAGTTATAATCTGAAATGAAATCAAGGTATCCTTACCTCTTCGGCATACCAGGTACGTACCCTAATTTCGATGGCGAAATTTCATAAGAAGGGGAGGTTGTAAGACCCCAACTTTTATGAATAAAGATTATTTTTTCTCAAAATATATTTTTTGAATATTATGGTGTGGATTTGATATAATGTAATAGTTGTGGGTAATACTTATAAATTTTGCAAAGTAAGCAAGTTGTTATAAAATATTCGATTGGTCGGGGAATATTTATTTTAACGAGAGAATATTAGATGCTGACGATTAACAATCATTGGTGGACCCCCTACAACTAAGTATTGTTGTAGTTAGAAAATGACGTAAATATCTTTTATAAACATAAAAGCGTAAAGCGTTCACTGTTAAATTGTTGATATACCCCTGTGGTAAAGAAATACGATGTCTGGCGTGGTTAATAAGACTGCAGATTATACAATATCTTTGATTATTGATGTTTACATGAGAAGTCACTCAGTTATACTCAATTATTGCTACAATAATTGCTGCATAATATCTCTCATATTATTGATTCAATTATTGTCATAGTTTCATCTGTATAATATTTTATATTATTAAATCAATAATTGAGACAACAAAGTTATTCATATTATTATTTGTATTATTGACGATGTCTAGAAAGTTCTGTAGAGGAAAGGGGTTTGGTCACCTAATTGCGCGCCAATAGGGAGAAATCCTTATCAGAAAGCCCATTCTTTCCTGAGAATGATCTAGTTGTTAAATATTGTGAGTTATAATATTAATGATGAATAAGTTCGTGTTTATTAAAGATGAAATTGTTGATCAAAATATTTCCATTGTGTTGAGATTATTAGTGTTAGTGTAAATCGACATTTATTTCGATAATAATTGATTTATGGATGTTAAATTGACCAAACGGGAAATTAATCGGATAAATAAGCAATTATTTGCTATTGGTTCACATGCAAATTACTGTTGGTTCACATGTATGTACTATTAGGGGAGGTGGTGCAAAATTGATAATACTTGTAGGACTAAATTAAAAATGGAGGTATAGATGAATGTACTATACTGTAATAATTCGAGCCCCTAATCGTGCAATTATCGAAACTATGTTTTCTTATAAATAGAAGCTCATTATTCTTTCATTCTCACCAATTCACTAAGACTCACAAGAGCAATTATAGAGATAGAAGCTATAGAGAGAAAGAAGAAGAGTATTCTGCTACTTCACTATTCCACTATTCAGTCTTCTTCTAAGGTAAGAGATATTATTTTTTTCAATATTCATATGAAATAATATTTTCTTCCGTAATCTGTAGTATTGAAATAATATTATTTTGTTTCGTATTCCTAATTCTACAATCATTTTGTTAAAGTATTACTTCTATACTCCGTGAAATTAGTAGAATATCCTTAAAATTTGCGCTTCATCTAGTATCGTTTCACAAGGATATTTTTCTGAACATTCTTGTTAAATTTTAAGCTTTTCATGATGGAGTAATATCCATGGGTACTATTCATTTATACGGTACTATTCACAAAGTACTTTTCACGGGATACTATTCACGAAGTACTATTCACGGGTATTATTTACAAAGTACTATTCACGGGTACTATTTAAAAAATACTATTCACGGGGTACTATTCACCCAGGATACTATTCACCTGGGGTACTATTCATGGCAAAAATTTATTTTTTTTCTGTCCAAATCATTTTTGATACAATATTATTCTTGAATTTTACTCCACAAAGCAGTATCATGTAGACAATTTGGACATTATTGAGTTTTGGATAAATTAAATTATAAATCTTTCCAAATTTATCATTTGCTTTCTTTCAATTGAATTCTTATATCATTGTCATCATCCTCATGCTTATATTGTGATGAAAGTCATCTTTGGCCGTAGTGCATAGATGGACTGTTGATTGATATGATTATGACCATGGATCATTCGTTATAATCATGACCCGTAATGTTACAAATGATGTGGTAAAAGTCCTCATTGGTCTGAAAGTGCATTGATGGACGATTCTTTGGTATGATCATGACCATCGGTGATTACACGAATATCCTTGGCCCGTAGTGCATGGATAATTCAATGATGTGGATTATTTATTGAGCTGAGTCTCAGCGATAAAGTTGATAAACTTTTTAAATTATAGAGGATAGTAGATATCATGCTCTACTTGACTCTTCTAATGGATTACTTGTTCCGTTGCAGTTAAAATTGTTGTTTATTATCAGTTTAACACTTTTGAAGGCTAACGATAATTTATTCTGCATTATCTTAGTCATAATATTTTTTACTAGCCTAGTTGAGCTCACCCTTTTTCTTTCATTGTTCTCTTTAGGAAATGAGAACATAGCCGGGACTAGTCGGGGAATGGAGTGACGGTCCAGATAGGTGGCTATAATAGTCATCATTATTATGTGAAATAGTGTGATAATAATTGTAGTGAGAACTTTATTTGAGTTTGGATACTGTCCATGAGACAATATCCGTGTAAAAACTCTCAGCTACGCTTTGCCATATTGTATAAATGAAGTTTGTATTTGTATTATGTACCATGTATTTGGTGACTCAAAATGGGTGATATATACCTATTTTGGGGGCGTCACAACAACAGTATATATAAACATCCATCTATTGCAAACACGTAAACTAACACAATATTCAATCAATAAAATTGTCCAAAGAATGAATATAAAAGTACAAGGCAACTACCCAAATATCTAAAAAATAAGTGTAGCTCTTCATGCATCATCATCCAAATTAATAGGACCATGTAAACATAAGTAAGACACAACAATATCTATGTATACCTCATCGCCATCCTGATGTTGTGCTGCTACCGCCATTACATCTGCCAACTCATCAGGACTTAGAGACTGTAGATGCCCGCCCAGTATACGAAGAAGATCACGATCTCAACAGATCACTCTCACAAAGTCAGCATGAGTATGATAGGTTGTATGACCTGATGACTGTGTAGACTGGGTAGCAGAGATGCATGTTCCACTGATGGTCGGGCGTCATTTTTGTCCTTGGCCTTATACGTAGTTTTTCTTCACGACTGACGTCCTCTCCCACAATCCTTGATCAATCGGCGGACGCGGGGTGCCTTCAGGATATCGCTCGTTCATTAAGCTCTTATAAGTGTCCTGTCAGAAGGTTAACAATTAAATAGTTAAAAATAAATAAAAAATACTAAAAAAGGTCATCACAATTTATAAATAACATATTAGTATAAATTTAACTTATTACCTCTATCTGAACAGCCTCAGGCAAACCATCGCGGGTGGCCACATACACATCCAACCAATTGATAGGTTGACCTTGAGACTGAGACTCCTATAATTCATGTTCTCATATTAATATGTAAACATATTATATTTTAGCTACAAAACATGACTGTAAACATAAAAATAAATAACTAAGCCAATAAGCTTGTTATATATATCGCACTTCGGCAAAGAATATCGCAAATGACTATGATATCGCCACCGCGATACATGCCTTTTGCCTTCAGATACACCCGAGAATCTGTTCGAGGTCGCAGTTTTGCGTCTCTTGACCCAGCTCTCAACACCCATATGGGCTATGCGCACCACCATGGGCTATGCTCATGCATATACTGCTCACCCTATCATGGATGGTCAATCTCAGCATTATGCAGGGCTTTTTGTCGTTCCTTGTTCATATTATCTTTAGTTCAGACAATGCACTTCATCCAGAAAAGTGTCTGAATAATTGATGCTTGCGCGTCGTCCCATCTATACCTAAGCGTTATAACTGATATTGTGTTTAGTATGCGTATTACTATTAGTATCAGTTTTAGTTTACGTTCAATTGAGTCTATACTGAGAGAGAAGAGGTGAGAGCTTGACAGAAAATTAAGAGAAAAGTTGAGAGAAATTAAGAGAAAGCTTAGGATTTCCAAGCAATTCCAGTGGGTTAGCAAGAATTACACACTAATTGAAGGTATGTTTACATAACCTTTGCATATATATATATATATATATATACACACACACACACACAAGCAATTCCAGTGGGTTAGCAAGAATTACACACTAATTGAAGGTATGTTTACATAACCTTTGCATATATATATATATATATATATATATATACATATATGAGTTTTACGACAATAATTTTCATACTCTGTGAATTTTATATGTTTAGAATTGATGTTCTCGAATTAGTTGTGATGATTACATGTGTTTATGATGATTAGAAAGTATGTTTAAACAATAATTGCATGCTAATTTCGGATTACAGTAGAAGAAAATTTCGACAGTGTATGTTTATGTGTATTTTTTCATATGGCTCATGTAAGTACCAATTTTGATGGCCAATTCAAATGTTAAAGTATAAATTGAAGCTTGTATATATTAGTTCATTGAGATACGAACATAACGTAATTTTAATGAGATGATTTGATCATGTATTGAATTCACAGTGATGATTTTTAAGATGAATGTCAAGAAAATTGAGTTTTTATGAAAAACACGAAAATTGAGAAATTAAAATAGTTTTAGTTGTTGATAAATTATGCTAAGTGGTTGAATATGTTAGCAATCATGTCTATGATAGTTGTATATTTATTTTACGTGTTATTATCACTGTTTGGTGGGTGAAATTCGTGTTAGTTGGCTTAAGAAAAGTGTCAAGCTCGCTCGCAAAATTGAGTTCTCAGACGTCGTTGTGGTCACATGACCTTTAGGTGCAGCGCCGCCACGCTTAAGATAAAACTGGCGGCATTGCATGCCAAAGCCCATTTTCGAACAATCTGAAAGTCTGTTAATTCTGCAGACTTTGGTTGTTATTTGTAACTTAGCTAAAGGTTATGGTAATGTGTCCAACATGTAACAACAAGGCTAAAACATAGTTGTAATATGTGGTTAGTAAATTCAAAGTTTTAAATGAATAGTAAACTATGAAAATGACATGTTGTGCATTATTAAGCGTAATGAATAGTAAACAGGTGTTGTGAGGGTTAACACACTTGAAATTTTTGATGTTTGTATAGTAGCATAAGACTTGTGCTAAAATGATAAGTTTAGTTAGAAATGTACATGTTATGGTATGTTCACATATTTAATAGGTATTGTGGTTCTAAACCTATGTGTAGGTGAACGTGAGTTTGATATTATAGCTTACACTCGAGGCAAGTTTCCAAACTTTCTTTTTACATTGAGCAAGTTTTCCAACTCTACACTTTCGTTGAGTTAGTCCTATTATTATATTGTATAACTTCATTCTTTTGATTGAGCAAGCTTTTTATCTTAATTGTTATTGAATAAGTCAATTGTTCCTAAAATTCATTCGAGCAAACTCTAACTCTAATGTTATTGGAAATTTTATTTGATTGATTCATTCTAACTTGTTTCTGAGCTAAGCAAGTTTCTTAAGTTCTATTATCAGATAATGAACGTAGTTTTGAACTCTCTATCTCTATTATTGAACCTGCTTTTAATTCTTTTGCATGAGTTAATATCTTGTTGGGGAAGTTTTTGATTCCAACTTGCTATCGCTTAAATGTACATTCAGAATTTCATTTCTAATGTTATAAGACTCGAACCTTAGCTTATTTTACTGTTCAAGTAAAGGTTAACCATTTTATTCATTTTATTGAATGCTTATGCTCTATAGTTATTTCAAGCATGAGTTTGATATGTATAATCAGTTCATTTATGATTCTCAAATGTTCTAAGTTATGTTGTTATTAAACAACTATCGTGTTATCAAGCATTGTTGATTCAACTAGTTCCTTAGTTGATGATCATTAAACTTCAATTACCCTTAAAATCTTATCCAAATCAAACTTTCTTTGGTACGGACTTGTACTCTAAATATTGAGATGAACAACCCTATTTTTAGGGGTTTACGCTTAGCGTTGAAATGGTTGTGCACAATACATTTATTTAATGATTGATCCCCCTAAAGCACGTGGAGTCCTTATAGTCATATGACTGTTAAAGTTAATGTTGAAAGATTACTTATAACTATGGACATGGTTCGTGGTCATTAGACCCTCAGTAGTATATTTAAGAATGTTAATAGAACATATCATTCAGTTCTATTGAGCCTATGATTTGGAAAATGTTGTAATGTTAATAGAACATATCATTCAGTTCTATTGAGCCTATTATTTGGCAAATGTTGTAAAGATATTTATTCTTATTTCAAGTGAGCTTTGTTTGCTCACTCTTGCATATTTATACACTTATTGCAGCTATGGTTGAGAAGGTAGATAAACCTACAACTAGCAAAGGAAAGGGAAAAATGTACAAGTGATGAAGACTTGTAATTTTACTTTATCGTTATGATGATAGACTTTTATTAGATGATGTGATGTAATAAATTTTAAATTTCGCATTTGATTGATTGTAATTAAAGGTTAGATAACCTAGGAGATAATTTTATTAACGTAATCCTGTATGGGCAGGTTTTATTATTCAATTTTATTATGATTGGGTAGTTAGATATGAATGTTTTGATTACGTGAACACCAAATCTTGAGGTAATGAAGTACCGAGATTTGGGGGTGTCACAAGTTGGTATCAAAGCTTTAGGTTATGAACCTTATGTGGGGAAAAGCCTTAGGAAGTAACCTTTGAAAAGATAGTGGTGATTAAGTCTTATCGAGTTTTAAGGAAGGAGTAATAAAACACTTATGTGCTTATGTGTTTATAACTTATGTGCTCTTGAGTGTCGAGTAGTAATGATTAATAATTAAAACTTTAAATTTTGTTGTCATGATGACTAATGTCAGAGAATCCAGTCAGGCTAGGGAGGATAGACCTCAGATGCCTATAGAGGAAGAGCCTCGCGACATTCAGGTTATTTGGGAACAACTATCGCCACGGAATCAAATTCTGGTTGGTCACAGTGGTTGAAGATGAGGATGATGATGCGGAGACGAATGAGGAGGATCCCGTTGAGTTGCCACAGGAGGATGAGGATGATGAGGACGAGGAGGAGGAGACTCCACTAACCTCGATAGCTCCTCGTATGTACGATGAAGTCTACGATCGTAATGTGGAACTTTAGGATACGATCGGGGAATTGCAAGAGATAGTAGCTGAACAACAGACTGTAATGACACAGAAAGACGATGAGATCCAGGATCGTGAGGAACGACTAACTAATGTCGAGGAGAAGCTAGAACAGACTGAAGGAGAGAAAAAACAACTGATCGAGGAGGTCGCAGAATTGAAGAACAAGCTGAAGGAAGAAGCTACTAAGAGGGCAAGAGCCGAAGACGCATACGAGGAAGTTTTTCAACGAACCGGGATAGCAGTGAAAGACGCACAGACAAAGAGAATGAAGATGGAAGAGATGAATAGAGTATTCAACACCGTGGTTAATCGAGCTCAAGATCGGGTCATGGGTTATCCGATTCAGTTCGAGATGCTGCCATCGTACGTATTAGATCGCAGAACAATGTTTCGGATTATGGAGGAAGAGCGTAGTAAGGCTAAGCAGTATCTTAGTAGAACATCGTAGTTGTTATGCGATTAATAAATGTTAAATAAATTATAAATCCCAAGTGTTATGTAACCTATGGGATATGAGGATGATGTTGTCCTGAAACCTTTGTAGTTCAGGAAAGTAATGTAAATAGCAGTGATGTTATTGTTTTATATTTTCAAAGAGGTTATAAATAAATAAAAGTTGTTATTTTATTCAAAGTGTTATGTGATTATGTGGCTATTTCTTTTGTGGAGGCAAATTAAGTAGAAATTACTTAAAATAGTTTAATAATAATCTAATGAGTGTATTTTTAACAGAAAATGCCTCCCAGACGTCAACCACCACGACAGAGAACCATCGAAGGAACCAACAATAACGATAATGTTGATGCTAACCCCGTTCAACAATTAGTGATGTTACTGATAGGAGCGTTGTAGAATCAACCACAAAACCAAGGAACAACGTTTAAGGAGTTCAAGGCGGTTGGACCACCTGAATTTCATGGGTTCGTGAATCCAGTCGAGGCACATACTTGGATTATGGAGATAGAAAAGGTGTTCGATGTTGCTAGGGTAGGGGATGACCAGAAGACTACTTTTGCAACATTCATGTTGAAATCAGAGGCTAGTTATTGGTGGCAGGCTAATAAAACTCGAGAAGGACCAGGGATGATGACCTGGGATAGGTTTAAGGAGATATTCTTTGAGACCTATTTTCCTGAGAGTTCAAAGAGTCATCTAGAGGTGCAAATTTTGGAACTGAAGCAGGGAACAATGACGGTATCCGAGTATGCCGCTAAATTCAACGAGTTGGCGAGGTTTGCGCCTTATCAAGTCAGCACGAACGAATGCAATGTGAAGAGATTTGAACAGGGACTGAAGCCCTTGTTGTACAGTAGGGTTTCCCTATTCCAATTGAAGACTTTCACAGTAGTGATGGAGAAAGAAATACTCACTGAAGGTGGGGGCGAGGCAGTGACAAAGTTCAATCAGGAACAGAAGAAGAAGAAGAAGAACGAGGTGGAGATTAAGAATGGAGGTGGTAGTGGTGGAAACAACAACAACAACAACTTGAAGAGGAAGTGGAATGGAAACGTGGGTGCTGGAAACCAACAGAGTAACCAGCAAAACAAGAAGTTTGAAGCATGTGCTACATGCGGGAAGTTTCACAAGGGTGCTCGCTTGATGGGGAAATGAGTCTGCTTCAATTGTGGCCAGGAGGGTCACATCGCCCCAAATTGCACTCAACCTAAGAAGAACATGTTCTTCACATGCGGATCCAAGGATCACTTTGCTCGTGAATGCCCTAAGAAGAAGGCTGGAGAGACAACCAGAAGCAATGGAGGTAACAGTGGAGGTACATGGGCCATTGCTGGACCTAAAACATCAAACAAACCCACAGCTAGAACCTTCAACATGACTGTGCAAGATGATGTGCAATCAAAAGATGTGGTGTCAGGTATTATCCCAATCAATGATATAAATGCTTATGTATAATTTGATTCGGGTGCTACTTGCTCGTTTATCTCTGATGAATTTGCTAAGAGGATAGAATTGCCTAGAGAAGAACTGAATTTCCCTTTGAACATAGAAATTGCGAATAAGGAAGTAATTCATGTTAGGTTCGTATACAAGAACTGTAGGGTGAACATTAAGGGGAATGTCATAAAAGTAGATTTGATTCCGATTAGACTTGGAGAGTTTGATGTTATTTTGGGAATGGATCATTGCTCAAATATGGAGCAGAATTAATTGCCAAAAGAAGTATGTAAACCTTATGACCTCGCTAAAGGTAGTATTCTATGGGTAGCAAGTCGCTTAGACAAATGAAATGTCCAAGATTATTCAAAGCCAAGAAAATGTTGAGTCAAGGGCTGTGGGCTATTTAGCTTACATAGTCGATACTCAGGAAGAATATTGTGAAACTGGAAGAGATACCAGTGGTGAGGGAATTTGAGGATGTGTTTCCAGAGGATTTGCCAGGACTTCCGCCTGACAGAGAAATTGAGTTCGTGATCGATTTAGCGCCGGGAACAACACCGATATCGAAGGCCCCGTACAGAATGGCTCCATTAGAAATGAAGGAACTTATGGTACAGTTGCAAGAGTTGCTAGACAAGAAGTATATTCAACCAAGCGTATCACCGTGGAGAGCGCCAGTGTTATTCGTGAAGAAGGAGGATGGATCAATGCGTCTTTGCATTGATTATAGAGAATTAAACAAAGTCACTATTAAAAACAAATATCCACTGCCAAGAATAGATGACTTGTTTGATCAGTTAAAGGGTGCTAAATACTTCTCGAAAATTGATTTGAGAAGTGGGTATCACCAATTGAAAGTGAGGAAGGAGGATATACCTAGAACGGCATTCAGAACTCGGTATGGACATTACGAGTTTCTGGTGATGTCTTTTGGTTTAACAAATGCACCTGTTGCATTCATGGATTTGATGAATATGGTGTTTAAACCATTCTTAGACAAGTTTGTAGTGGTATTCATCGACGACATTCTGGTGTATTCAAAAACTCAAGAAGAACACGTGGAACACTTACGTTTTACATTGGAAGCACTAAGAAAGGAAAAATTGTACGCGAAATACTCTAAGTGCGAATTTTGGCTAGATCATGTGCAATTTATTAGGCATGTGATTGACAAAGATGGGATTTCAGTGGATCCATCAAAAGTGGAAGCTGTAATCAATTGGGAACAACCAAGAACACCGTCGGAAGTGAGGAGTTTCTTGGGACCCACTTTATTATTACGCATTTATTTATTCAAGATTTTTCTAAGATAGCCACTCCATTAACAAATTTGACAAGGAAAATCGTGGAAATTTGTTTCGACAGAGAAATGTGAAGAAAGTTTCGAGATTTGAAGAAGAAATTAAGCATGACACCTGTATTGTCATTACCAGATATCACAGGAAAATTTATGGTGTATAGTGATGCCTCACATCATAAAGGGTTGTGTTGTGTTCTTATGCAGTAATCAAAAAGTAATTGCGTATGCATCAAGACAATCAAGGATTATGAGAAAGGTTATCGACTCATGATTTGGAATTGGTCATAGTGAGTATTTGCTCTCAAGATATGGAGACACTATCTCTATGGAGAGAAATGTGAAATCTACATGCAGTCTTCTTCGTCCATAAAAGTCTCAAGTATATTTTCACACGGTAGGACTGCGTACATGACGATAAAGAAGATGGATGGAATTGATAAAGGATTACGATTGTGAGATCTTTTATCACCCGGGAAAAGCGAATGTGGTTGCAGATGCTTTGAGCAGGAAAGGTCAGGAGAAGTTGATGCTGATAACCACTCGGGAGGAGCTTATTTCAAAGAATGACAAAGCTAGAGTTGGAAATCAAATTTCCAAAGGAACTGGCGATGAACGACTATTTCAGATAGATGCTAGTCCAACTTTGGTGGACAAAGTAAAGAATGCTCAACTATAAGATAAAGAATGCGAAATGATCAAAGAGAAAGTGGTTGACGGTAGTGATGGAAAATACAAGATCGATACCGAAGGACTACTACGGTTCGAGGAAAGAATTTGGGTTCCTGCAGTGCCAGAGCTTAAAGACGAAATCTTGACCGAAGCACACAACACAAGATATTCGATTCATCCAGGAAGTACAAAGATGTATCAAGATTTGCGATGACATTTTTGGTGGCCAAATATGAAAAGAGATGTTGTCGAATGTGTGGCAAAATGCTTGACATGTCAAAGAGTCAAGGCCGAACATCAAAGACCAAGCGGATTACTTCAACCGTTAGAAATACCAGAATGAAAATGGGAACACATCACAATGGATTTTGTGGTGGGTCTTCCAACGACTCAGAAAGGATACAATGCGATTTGGGTAATAGTGGACATATTGACAAAATCTGCACACTTTTTGCCAATAAAGATTAGATTTAATCTTAATCAGCTAGCGAAACTGTACGTTAAAGAGATCGTGTCAAGACATGGAGTTCCAGTGTCAATTGTATCAGACAGAGATCCAAGGTTCACATCAAACTTCTGGAAGAGACTACAAGAATGTATGGGAACACAGTTGCGAATGAGTACAGCATACCATCCGCAAACTGACGAGCAAAGCAAATGAACAATCCAAACGTTGGAAGATATGCTGAGAGCATGCATCATGGATTTCAAAGGAATCTGAGATGAAAATTTACCATTGGTAGAATTTGCCTACAACAATAGTTACCACGCGAGCATCGGCATGCCGCCTTACGAGGCATTATATGGCAGAAAGTGCAGAACTCCACTTGGGATGAAGTCGGTGAACGCCAACTGTTAGGACCAGAACTGGTACAACAAACTGCTGAAGTTGTCAAACTCATCAGGACAAGATTGGTAGTATCCCAAGACAGACAGAAAAAGTATGCCGATCAACATAGGCAGAATCTCGAATTTGAAGTAGGAAATTTCGTTTTCCTAAAAGTTTCTCCTTGGAAGGGGAAAATTCGTTTTGGAAAGAAAGGAAAGATCAGCCCAAGATTTATTGGACCGTTCAAAATACTACGAAGAGTGGGGGAAGTGGCTTATGAGGTAGCTCTACCTCCAGAGTTGGAAAACATTCATAATATTTTTCACATTTCGGTGTTATGACCGTATAAACCAGATTACAAGCACGTGATAGAGTACGAACCATTGCAATTCGATAAAGATTTGTCTTATGAAGAGATTCCTATCCAGATAGTCGACAGGAAAGAACAATTGCTCATAAATAAAGTGATACCTTCTGTGAAGGTGATATGAAGAAACCACAATGTCGAAGAGGCAACGTGGGAACTCGAAGCTGAAATGATGAAAAATTACCTTGAGTTATTTGTTTAATCTATGTCTTCGATTCTGGGGACAGAATCTTTATAAGTAGGGAGGAATGTGACGATTTGATTGTTTGAATTATGATTCTGAGGACATAATCCTTTTAAGGAGGGAATGATGTAACATTCCAAAATTTTAATTGTAATATTAAATATTTATTGAATTATATAAATATTTAATGGATGTGTTTATCGTTGAATAAATATTTGTTTAATTGATTTAATTTTATTTAATGAATTATTTGTTAAATAAATAATTGATGAATTAAGAAAATTATTATTATATTGATATTTTAATTTAATGGTTAATTATTTGTATTGAGTTATGTGATTAAATGATTAATTTAATTAATTGTTATTTGAATTAATTAAAATTAAATATGAAAGATTGATTAATATAGTGTGACAAATAACTATATTATAAGGAGTTATTAAAATAAATTAAAGTAGTTTTAATTTAGTTTTTATCCAAACAAGGCTTAATATATTAATTCTTTAAAATTTAAAGGGTTTTTTCCAAACAAGGCCCTATGGCTTTTGGAATTCTTTTAATTTAAATTTATATAAATTAATAGAATAAAATAAAGAATATAAATAAAACAAATAAAATAATAAATATAATATATTTATACCTAAGCGTTATAACTGATATTGTGTTTAGTATGCGTATTACTATTAGTATCAGTTTTAGTTTACGTTCAATTGAGTCTATACTGAGAGAGAAGAGGTGTAAGCTTGACAGAAAATTAAGAGAAAAGTTGAGAGAAATTGAGAGAAAGCTTAGGATTTCCAAGAAATTCCAGTGGGTTAGCAAGAATTACACACTAATTGAAGGTATGTTTACATAACCTTTGTGTGTGTATATATATATATATATATATATATATATATATATATATATATATATATATATATATATATATATATATATACATATATGAGTTTTTTTGACAATAATTTTCATACTACTGTGAATTTTATATGTTTAGAATTGATGTTCTCAAATTAGTTATGATGATTACACATGTGTTATGATGATTAGAAAGTATGTTTAAACAATAATTGCATGCTAATTTCGGATTACAGTAGAAGAAAATTTCGACAGTGTATGTTTATGTGTATTTTTTCATATGGCTCATGTAAGTACCAATTTTGATGGCCAATTCATATGTTAAAGTATAAATTGAAGCTTGTATATGTTAGTTCATTGAGATACGAACATAACATAATTTGAATGAGATGATTTGATCA
Source organism: Panax ginseng (assembly GCA_020205605.1). Classification (NCBI taxonomy): domain Eukaryota; kingdom Viridiplantae; phylum Streptophyta; class Magnoliopsida; order Apiales; family Araliaceae; genus Panax; species Panax ginseng. Next base: position 48,904,799 of record CM035136.1, read on the forward strand.
TGTATTGAATTCACAGTGATGAATCTTAGGATTAATGTTAAGAAAATTGAGTTTTTATGAAAAACACGAAAATTGAGAAATTAAAATAGTTTTAGTTGTTGATAAATTATGCTAAGTGGTTGAATATGTTAGCAATCATGTCTATGATAGTTGTATATTTATTTTACGTGTTATTATCACTATTTGGTGGGTGAAATTAGTGTTAGTTGGCTTAAGAAAAGTGCCGAAGCTCTATTCGCAAAATCGAAGTTCTCAGACGTCTCGTACGCATGATGAAAGCGCTGCATGCCAGCATCTCAAGATAAAAAATGGCGTATGCCGCGTCCATTTCCATTTTGAAGAATGAAATCTCGCTAATTCTGCAGACTTTGGTCGTTCTTTGTAGCTTAGCCAAAGGTTATGGTAATGTGTCCAACACGTAACAACAAGGCTAAAACATATTTGTAATATGTGGTTAGTAAATTCAAAGTTTTAAATGAATAGTAATCTATGAAAATGACATGTTGTGCATTATTAAGCGTAATGAATAGTAAACAGGTGTTGTGAGGGTTAACACACTTGAAATTTCTGATGTTTGTATAGTAGCATAAGACTTGTGCTAAAATGATAAATTTAGTTAGAAATGTACATGTTATGGTATGTTCACATATTTAATAGGTATTGTGGTTCTAAACCTATGTGTAGGTGAACGTGAGTTTGATATTATAGCTTACACTCGAGGCAAGTTTCCAAACTTTCTTTTTACATTGAGCAAGTTTTCTAACTCTACACTTTCGTTGAGTTAGTTCTATTATTATATTGTATAACTTCATTCTTTTGATTGAGCAAGCTTTTTATCTTAATTGTTATTGAATAATTTAATTGTTCCTAAAATTCATTCGAGCAAACTCTAACTCTAATGTTATTGGAAATTCTTATTTGATTGATTCATTCTAACTTGTTTACAGTTAAGCAAGTTTCTTAAGTTCTATTATTGTATAATGAACGTAGTTTTTGAACTCTCGTCTCAATTATTGAATTGTTTTAATTCTTTGCATGAGTTAATACCTTGTTAGGCAAGTTTTTAGTTTCCAGCTTGCTATCAGTTAAATGTACATTCAGGAATTTCATTTCTAATGTTATAAGACTCGAACATTAGCTTATTTTACTGTTCAAGCAAATGTTAACCATTTTATTCATTTTATTGAATGCTTATGCTCTATAGTTATTTCAAGCATGAGTTTATATGTATAATCAGTTCATTTCTGATTCTCAAATGTTCTAAGTTATGTTGTTATTAAACAACTATCGTGTTATCAAGCATTGTTGATTCAACTAGTTCCTTAGTTGATGATCATTAAACTTCAATTACCCTTAAAATCTTATCCAAATCAAACTTTCTTTGGTACGGACTTGTACTCTAAATATTGAGATGAACAACCCTATTTTTAGGGGTTTACGCTTAGCGTTGAAATGGTTGTGCACAATACATTGTACGAATGATTGATCCCCCTAAGTACGTGGAGTCCTTATAGTCATATGACTGTTAAAGTTAATGTTGAAAGATTACTTATAACTATGGACATGGTTCGTGGTCATTAGACCCTCAGTAGTATATTTAAGAATGTTAATAGAACATATCATTCGATTTCTATTGAGCCTATGATTTGGAAAATGTTGTAATGTTAATAGAACATATCATTCGATTCTATTGAGCCTATTATTTGGCAAATGTTGTAAAGATATTTATTCTTATTTCAAGTGAGCTTTGTTTGCTCACTCTTGCATATTTATACACTTATTGCAAATTTATGGTTGAGAAGGTAGATAAACTACAACTAGCAAAGGAAAGGGAAAAATGTACAAGTGATGAAGACTTGTAATTTTACTTTATCGTTATGATGATAGACTTTTATTAGATGATGTGATGTAATAAATTTTAAATTTCGCATTTGATTGATTGTAATTAAAGGTTAGATAACCTAGGAGATAATTTTATTAACGTAATCCTGTATGGGCAGGTTTTATTATTCAATTTTATTATGATTGGGTAGTTAGATATGAATGTTTTGATTACGTGAACACCAAATCTTGAGGTAATGAAGTACCGGGATTTGGGGGTGTCACAATGACTATGATCAATTTAAGAATAATCAATTTAACAATTAAAGGCTCAACTATATGCAATAATCAATTAGTACAGAAAGATAAACAATTAAATCTTACCAATTACCAGCTAAAAAGATATCAGAAATACAATTGCCCAGCTGATCAAGAATGCACCAATTAAATCAAGTTCCTCAATAATATCAGTGATTGATCAAATAGTATTCTGTGAGTTGTATTTATTCCGTACAAGAAACACGATTTATATAGCCCAATTTATTACCGTTATATAAAGTCCCGTTGTAAATTACGTTGCTTGATAGAAAAAGATAAGTAACGTTAGTTCCAGATTAACACCTGTTCTAATTAATCCCACAAAAATTGGCTAAGATATTTGGAACAATCCCACAACGGTAAATAACAACCTTTTATAATGTTGGAATTATTTAAAAGACTCTTTAAAGATAACCCATTAAAGACTTTTGACTTTATCTTTTCTACCCATTAAAGTGGCGTGTAACAACAATGATCCTTTCCAATTATCAAGGTATTTAAAGTTCCAATAAATCTATATACACCATCCCTTGAAAACCACATACTCTCATATCATATCACAAGGTCATGTAGCTGCCACCTTTTTAGCTACTAGGCATACACACGTAACATATCAAGTAATGATTTTGAATAAAGCATTTAAACCCTTTGTACTTGATAATATATTTTAAATTAATCTCAAGTAATTTTTATCTAGAAAGACCTTTTTCATTAGATTTAAATTACTTTTTATTTAAGACATATAACAAAATGCAAATGATATGTCCTAGAGCCTTTAAATGAAAAAGTAATTATTATGCAATTGACCTTACACTTTTTGTTTCCTAGTAAAGAAAAACTCTTCAACCACTTGAATATCCAATCAATGTTCCTTATCGTCAGATACCTGAAATGCCATAAAATAATTTAGTATATGAACAATTCATCATCAAAACTCAAGGATGGAATATTACTATGTCAACATTCTCCCCCTTTTTGATGATGACAACCAAAAAATTTAATTCCCATAAACTCCCCTTAAAACCATGCATACAATATAATTAGCTCTACCTAAATTCATGAAATTCAATATAATCATTTCAGGAAACTCAACATAATATTAATCTAATTGAAATCTAATTTTCATTGTATCCTGAAATTTTAAATAGCCTGTTACCTGCAGTCATGTTAGTTCATCAAATATCAAATATCAACTACTAACATAACAGATATATCATCTTTAAATAAATGTTAAAATCCCAAAACAATAAAATAAGTCTTGTGAAGCACCAAACCAAAAACCAACATAATAAGTCTTTTCAGTCTACCAAGACCTAAAAATAAACAATAAACTTATACTTCTCCCCCTTTGTCATCAAAACAAAAAGGGAAATAAAACCATCAGTCAAGATCTACCACTGCTGCGCGCTGAGCAGCCCTCTTTGTGAAGTAAGGGCGATGAATGGCACGGTGAATCTTTTCAGCAAGGGAAATATTAGCAGCAAATTGTGGAGGACGGGGAATGAAAGTCATATATGGCATCGGTACATCAAGAAAGTCACCCATGTACTCGGCTAGCCAGATACAATGAACCCCTTCTATAACAGAAGAGTTCCTACACTGCATATGTCACTTCAAGCCTACGTCATTGAAACACAGAGCCATGAACTCAGCCAACTCGACAACTTGATTGCTAACAAATTTGATCTCCTGACTTAATTGACACGCATTCCGGTTTAGTCTCCGTTGCATAACCTCTGCTAAAGAAGTGGTTTGCATTTCAAACCCTGCATATAAGTCACTAAACTCATCCTCAATGTTGTGATAAAGTTTGTTAATCTCAGGCGCACCCAAAGGTAGTTTTCCTTTCTCCAACATAGACATGCGATTATTGAGACCATACATCTCAAGTTACATTTTTCTTGATTAATAATAATGACTTTCAACATGTCAATAATCTCAGAAAGAGACTGAGTAGGTTGCAGAACAGGGGAAGATGGAATCGATATGGGAGGAATAGGAGTATCAGAAGTAATACGGACAAACTGACCGTTAGTCAAAGCAATACGAGACATTTTTAGAGTACTAACACTGATTGAATCAGTCACGGCAACATAAATTTCACTGTCAAAGGAAATTTTAAAATGATTAAAGAAAGTGGTGAGACTGGCACTATAGGGCAAACATGTTTTTGTTTTTTGCAAACAACTCGTTATTTGATGTAGCAACATTTGAGACAGATTAAAAGACATACCTTTCAAAATCATAGCAACAATTATCAAATCCTAATAGGTAAAATCAGCACTTCCACCTAAGCGGGGCAAAAGATTATACCTAATCAGATGATGAAGCACACATGCAAGAGGGTAAACATCTACTGTTTTGGGGGTAAAAACATCAATCAGAGGATTATCCATGACAATTTGTAATTGTTCCAAAGGAGTGAAAGGAAAATGGACATCCCCTTTTTGAGTAAATGGACAGACACCTGTGAATGGAATGTTCAAAATGCTACCAAAATCCATGACAGTGAAATATAGTGATTTTCCTTAACAAAAGATGTGTAAAAATCTCCATGACACTCCAGATTAGTATAAAATTGTTAAACTAGTCTAGGATATGCAACTGAGGGAGGAAAAATCATGGAAGACATACCACATGATTCAAACAAATTTTTTAAAGGAGACTCTTGATAGCAGATTTGGTCAACATGTTTTTCATAAACAAATTGTTTCGGGAAAATGACAGTTTTAAACCGTACCTCATAAGCATTACTTCGAAAGAAGTTTTCAGGAAGGTCAAAGGAGAGGTTAGAGTTTATCGAAATCCGTGGTGGTTTTAAACTCTGCCTTACATGATGGGATCGTTGACTTCTGTTGTTGAGAGGGTCCTGGTTATTTCAGCAAGGATGGACTAAAGTTTGATTCGTTAGAAGATGAAGAGTCCAAAGACTCCGTTTCCACAGACATGACCTTCTTCATTTTTCTTTGTTTGCGCGAAGGTCTAACAGACGATTGAGGATGTACCGGCATTTGATCATCGTTAGAATCGACCATTGAACGCTTGTGTGTCCGGGTTCTCATGGTGGTTGAAGTTTGAAGATTCATAGAGAAGGAAAGTAAAAAAGTTTGAGATGTGAAAAGAATGGAGATGGATAGAGAGTAAAATAAGAGAACTGGATGCATGTATGTATACTCCTACACAGTTACGATTCCCAAGAAACCCCAGCTGTCATGTCTCTTTAGTTTTCAAAAAGCATTATGATAGATACATAGAATATTGCGTCCATAAATTAAGGGTTTTAATGAACAGCCGTAAAAGCATACCATTAATTATCTAATTATAACAGTTAATAAGATAAGCATGCAAAATATAAATATGATAAAGATAATGCATATCTAAAAAAAAATCAATAAGAGTTATGCTATGCACATTCCAAGTTCTCTTAGCAGCATACAAAATCTGTCTTCACTTAACGGTTTAGTAAAAATATCTGCGATTTGATTTTCAGTAGGAATAAATATTAATTTAATTAAACCATTTAACACATTATCTCTTAAAAATGATGTCTTACTTCTATGTGTTTTGTACGTGAGTGTAACACATGATTTTTAGAGATATCTATAGCACTAGAATTATCACAATATATAGGCACACATTAACATAATATATCAAAATCACATAGTGTTTGCCTCAGCCATAAAATCTGAGAACAACAACTTCCTACAGCTAGGTATTCACCCTCAGTAGTTGAAAGAGCCATTGAGGTTTTCTTTTTACTATGCCATGACACGAGACTTTGTCCCAAGAAAGTAGAAGCACCACTCGTACTTTTTCTATCGATTTGACACCCCGCAAGATAGTCAAAGATCCTCGAATAACCTATTAGTTCAAAGTGATTGGAAATTGGATAAAATAACCCTAAGTTAATAGTATCACTTAAATATTTCAAAATTCTTTTAACAGCATTTAAGTGTGATTCTTTGGGTTTAGCCTGAAATCTTGCACACAGACAAACATTATACATTATATCGGGTCTAGAAGCAATTAAGTATAGTAAGCATCCAATCATACCTCGATATTTTGTTATATCAACATCAATACCTTTTTCATCAGCAGTGAGCTTTATTGATGTGCTCATGGGTGTACCTTTTGAGTTAGATCCTTCAAAGCCAAATCTCTTGAGTAATTCTTTTGTGTATTTGGTTTAATGGATGTAAATTGCTTCCTTCGCTTGCTTGATTTGAAGTCCCAAAAAGTAATTAAGCTTTCCCATTAAGATCATATCAAATTCTTTATGCATGCACTTATAAAACCACTCACAAAGATGATCATTAGTAGCACCAAATATTATATCATCTACATATATTTGAACAATAATGATATCTATATTTTTATGCTTAATAAATAATATAGAATCTATTTTACCTCTAATAAATTCGTTTGACAGGAGATACTTACTTAACCTTTCGTACCAAGCCCTTAGAGCTTGTTTCAAGCTATGAAGAGATTTCTTTAATTTGTAAACATGATTAGGATACTTTTCATGCTAGAATCCAGGAGGCTATTTTACATATACCTCTTCATTGATGTATCTGTTTAGAAAGGCGATCTTTACGTCCTTTTGATAAAGTGTAAACTTCTTGTAGCATGCAAAAGCCAACAAAATTCGGATTGATTCCAACCTTGCCACTGGTGCATAGGTTTCTTCATAGTCGATCCCCTCTTGTTAGTTGTATCCTTGAGCTACTAACCTTGATTTGTTACGACTGATTGTCACGTGCTCATCAAGCTTGTTCTTGAATACCCATTTAGTACCAATAATGGAAGCATCTTTTAGAGGAAGCATAAGTTCCCACACTTGGCATCTCTCAAATTTTCGAAGTTCTTCTTGCATTGCCAATAACCAGTTTTCATCAAGAACTGCATCCTTTGGCTCATCCTGTGACAAAAATGCAGAGAATGCACAATGATTTTGTAAACCTCTTCGTGTGGTTACACCTTTGTTGATATCTCCAATGATATTCTCTGGAGGATGATTCTTGATATATCTAGTTGTTCTTGGCATTTGGATATCGTGTATAACTTCATCTTGATCATGAGACTCATCTTCATCATCTTACAAATTTTTAGGTTCACGTTCATGCTGGTTATCAATTTCAGTTTCCTGAAACTATTCATTCGGTCTCCTATTTTGTTCTTTTCAGTTTACTGAATTCCTAACTATCTCCAAATTTCCTGCATCATCTTCACTTTCTTTTGGAAGATCATTGTTAGTTTCATTGAAAGTGATATGAACATACTCTTCTATACATGATTTTCTAATATTAAAAATACGATAAGCCTTATTATTTTGAGAATAACCAATGAATATTTAGCATCAAATTTTTCCAAATTATCACTTGTATTTAAGATGAAACATTTAGAACCAAATACTTTGAAATAACTTATGTTTGAAATTTTATTATTTAAAAGCTCATAAGGTGTTTTCAAAATAATAGGACGAATGAGTACTCTATTTAAAACATAACATGATGTACTTACTGCTTCGGCCCAAAATTTCTTTGGAAACTTACTTTCTTGTAGTAAAGTTCTTGCCGTCTCTTGTAGAGTCCTATTCTTCCTTTCCACCACCCCCATTTTGTTGAGGAGTCATTGGGGCTGAAAATTCATGGCTAATACCTCTTTGATCACAAAAAGTTATGAAATCTTTTTAAAATTCAGTACCACGATCACTTCTAAGTCTAATGAGTTTGTAGCTATACTTTGTTTCAAGATTCCTTATTAATTTTTCAAACTCTTTAAATGCTTCATCCTTAGTTCTCAAAAATAATACCCATGTGTATCTGGAAAAGTCATCAACTATTACAAATACATCAAATTTACCATTAATACTAGAATGTCTTTCCGGTCCAAATAAATCAAGATGAAGTAGTTATAAGGGAGAGGAGGTTGATACCATATTCTTTGTCGTAAAAGAAGTTCTTACTTGTTTTCTAAGTTGACAAGGAATGCATATTCCTTTCTTTTCAAACCTGATTTTTGGCAACTCTTTGACGAGATTCTTTGAGGATAATTTCTTGATTAAGTCCATGTGAACATGTCCCATCCTTTTATGCCATAGATAAGCTTCATCCTGTACTGAAGTAGAGACATAGTTCTTAATCCTGTTGCTCAAAACACTTCAAAAAAATGGGGCTTCAGCAACAACCGATTTTCGTTGCTAAAGGTACCAAATTTCGTTGTAAAAGGGTTTTGGCAACGACTTTAGTGTCGTTGTGTCTTTCGTTGCGCAATGAGCGTTGCTAATTATTCCGCAACGAACATTTTTTTTTCCTTGCCAAAAGTAATACATTTTGCAACGAAATTTGGCTTTCGTACAGAGACATCGATCATTTAGTAACAAAATGTATTGTTGTAGAATAATTAAAATTTCGTTTCTAAAAACGCCATTTCGTTGCAAAAGCTTGCTAATTGGCAACGAAATGAACTCTTTTTTTTTTGCAACGACCATGCATTTTCGTTGCAATTGACACCATTTTGCAACGACATTTTTCGTTGCAGTAAATTATGAAAATTGTTGCCTAAGCTTGCTTTCGTTGCGGAATGTAAACTTTTTAGCAACGATTTTTGTTGCTAATTATATTATTTGACAACGACATTATGTTGAATCAGCAACGAAAATATTTGTTCTTGGTTATTTTTAATAGCAACGAAAGTCATCGATTAACAACGACATTATATGTTGTCATTTTTTATATGTGCAAACGAAAGTTGATATGATTTGAAACGATAAAAATGTTGTCTTTTATGTTAGATTAGCAACAATATCCTCTCCGTTGTTATTAGGTTAATTTTTGTTGCCAAATATTATATTTTTAATGCCATTAGCAAACGAAAATTTATTGCTAAATGTATAAAAATTGTTGCTATATTAAAACTTGTTCAATGCTTTGGTAACAAATTATATTGTTGCTAAATTAAAATTTGACATTCTTTTTTGTGTACTGGTTGGCTCAATGTCCCCATAGCAAAAAATAATGGCAAAAAATACAAAAACTAAAATATTATTAACTTAATAAAATCATCCACTACATAATCATTCATTATCTTTACAATTAACCATCTAAAGCTACCACAGTTCTTCAATCAAAGTATATATCTACATATATAGAGAGAGTACATTTCATAATTTTTGTCTTATCTTCCGTAACGTAGTACTTGAAATTTGATACCCAGTATTGTAAGGCAGGTCGTAGAAGCAGTCTTCCTGCACATATTTAAAAATAATAGCAAAGTCAGGAAAATGAAGGGAAATTATGATCATAAAGGTGCTGGTATCTATATATTAATAAGACATTTTATCTATATTTAACACATTTCACTTACTGACTATTGCACAATTTTCCAACTATCCACACTAATCAATCCTAATACATTCAACATTAACCTTCAAATTCAGAAAACTATAAAAATTATTGGTACCTAACAATAACTGAAATCTGTATAAAGGTGTGAACGCAATCAAACTCACACTGCCCACCTATGCATACTAACATTGGAGATTAGTTTATAGCATGAATAACATAAAGACCTCAAATTTGATTAGTGCCAAAAGAACATATTAATCTATAAAAATTTATTGCATCAATAAGAATATAAAATTTGGAGCCATTTGAAAGAAGACATCGATTCATCATTTGCTTTTCGAATTATCATCAACCAAACAAGAAACTACTAGAACCCCAAACAAACAATTCGATGTTTTTCTCAAAGTTATGAGAAATCTCAAGTCTCAGAAAGCAGAACCAGGAACTATAAATATATTTTTGTTGGATTATCATAAATAGTTCAAATATTGATGCAAAGAGCAAAAAAAAAAAAAAATAAAAACAAGTTAAAGGAAAGCTACACACCGGAAGAGGGATAATTTACCTGTAGGATTTGAGGGAACCCAAATTGGGCCTCAAGAAATTAGTGCGGGGATGGAACAAAAACGATTACGAGTTTTTTTGTGGGTGTGGAAGAGAGGAAGGAAGGTTTGTATAACCGTATGCGGTTGCAGCGAAACTGTTACTAAACTCAGTACTCGTTGAGCTCTCCCCATCGAACCTTGTTATGCTAAAATGGACTCTGGAAAATTCTTTGCAGAATGGTGGATATAAAAATATTGGAACAAACATCATTTTATATGAGAACAAACATCATGGCCTTGCCATTTCTAAGACTACATTGATAGAGACATTAAAGGTAACTAAAAAAATACAATCCAATACAAATTCATGTAAATATGTTAATAAAATAAAACAAAATAAAACTTAGACTATATATTTAATTGAAGCTTCAAGTAGACAACCTATCAACATTTATGATAAGTAATATCAATCCAATATGAATTCACCATACCTGAACATTATCATAGAGTTCAAATGATAGCAAGAAGTTTCAAAAAAATTTACAATGCAAAATACTCTCTTAGATAAATAAACAAGGAAAACTTTCTTATGGTCCTGCATTAACAGAAAAGGTGCCATGTAATAATATTAGCCAAATGTGAGGATAAACTGATAATAGGGAGTTCTAAAATACAATCAAAAGTAAAAAATATATATAAAAGAGTGAAACTAACAAAGAAATATTGAAATGATAAAGAAAAGAATAACATAAGTATTACAAGACCCAGGACCTTAAGAAAATAACAGAAAAGTTAAATTACAAGACTAAGTGTCCAAAACTAGGTTGCACACAAAAAGAGGAAAACACATGATAACCGAAACTTACTAGCAACAACGTTCCAACATCAGGCTTTTCTTTCAGATTATCGAGGATTTTCACAAGTTGTGTCCTGATAATATCCAAATCAATAGTCACTAGTCTTGTTCAGAATTATTCCAAAGGGAAAATAATATAAATGTACCCTGTCAAGGAAAATACAGATATTGTCCTCAATTATATTTATTTTTTGATAGGTCCCAAATAGGGTCCTAGCTCCAAACCTTTTTATAGTTTCTTTATATTCAAAATATCAATAACTTTTCTCATTAGACTTTTTTCAAGGACCAATTTTTATTATTAATTGATAACACATGTCCAATGACCGGCCTTGTGTAAAGCAAGATTTTGCGAAGAAGTGGTCGCTTAAATTTATAAATATATTTTCTTATGTAAAATAAAGTTAGAACTCAAATATAGGTCAAGCTAAACCTTGTCAACTTGGAGAATCGAATACATAGAAAATATGCAACGTGCCATGAAGGAGGAAAGATTTTCCATATCTCCTCATTTGTTCTTAACTCACGCTTGATCCATGCATACCTTTCGCCTCGCTTTATCCAACTTGGCTAGTTCTAATACAATAGTAAATTTAAAGAATTTCAAATTCAAGGATTTTCACAATTGGGAACAGTGTACCATAACTAAATAAATATAGATAAAATTGGACAAACCAAACCCTCCTTCAAAGATCTATTGATATGAAGTAAGCTCACAGTTACAAAAATTCTTTACCAACTCTTATCTTACTAATGGCTCCAAAGCATCAACAACTAAGCAAGCATCGATAATATGCATCAAATTACTTTCTTACATCTCCTTCCTTGTACTCTAAGCGATTGCAATAATTAAAGAATAAATAAATAAATAAAAAGGAGCAAAAGAAAAAAGACAAAAGAAGAATAATTTTTCAAGGTACCAATAGCGTAGAAGGTGAGAATTCAGATTAATATAATACATATGATTTGGCTAGTTACTTTTTGAAGCAAGTTTGAAAGACAAACAACAAAAGAGGATTGGTAATTAATTGGTAAAACTTTTGGGAATCCTGGTTCAAATACCCCCAAAGTTGAATTTTGGCATGTCTATTCATAAAAGCCAATAATTTTGGCATGTCTATTCATAAAAGCCAAAATTGAAGGTTTATCAATGAAATGTAAAAGCATAAACCCTAGAGAAAAAAATTTATTAAGTGTTAAATGAAGCTTATAAAACATTCATTTTTCATTTCTACTGCATTTTTAATAATACGTGGGATTTTCTAAAATTTTATATTCCTTTGGATAGATAAGAATATAAATTCCTAGTAATTATAGCAAAGGCATGTATCGTCCTGTATCACTTTATATTTTTATTTTTTTTAAGAGTTTAGTAGTTTACCAGTATATAACCCATCTCTTTCCAAACTCATTTTCAACATCATCAATAATTAATTTATTTGTGAAACTTTAAGATTAGAATACTTGAGAGATAAACCCCATCAATGCAAAAATAAAAAAATCCACCTATAGTAGCACCAATGTTTTTCCAATCAACTATGGCAAAGTAATCAAAGAGAGAAATTGTCTAAACCCCCCAAATTATAATTGTAGATCTGGAAAATAATCATGATAACTAAGACTATAACAATATACTTATATATTGTAGGATCAAATAGCTCTACGCACTTGTATAACAATCACAACGATGCTGCAGTTAAAGTACCTAACTAAAAAAGCATACTTTCAAATTATGCTCTTTGCATTACTGTGTCCCTTTCAAAGACAATAACACAAAAAAGAGAAAGCAAGAGAAATCATAAATCATTAGGAGCGAAAAAAGGACTTGCAACCCAAATGTTAGTTCTTTTACCCCTGGCAGATGGTTTTTGTCTTGTGCATTTGTTTTTGTGCAGGTTCCTCCCCCTTCGGCGGTTCTTAAATAATAGAGCACTTATCAAAAAGGAAAATGTCTAGTTTAAACATTCTAAATTTACATTTTAGAGGCACTAACGACCTCTTGTCAAGCCGGGCCTGAAGACAATTCTTACCAATCTTTTGATGCCATATAACAAACTATTAGCATGCAAAAAGCGCAACAAATTTCTTAACTACTAGAAAGTGTTAAGTGTCATTCAACTGTTATATGATGACAAAAACAAATAGCAAAAAACAATGCATTTAGGAAAACCAAAAGATGTTCCACTACCTTCCAAAACGTGCAGCCTAATGGAGAGCAGTCCAACCATTAATATCACGAAAATCTATGTTGACTCCAGAATGCAGAATTGGGTTCAAGGCCCACCCAAACCCCAATCCAGCAACCATGTGTATTATACCTTGCTCTTTCTTGGACAAGGAATAGCCTGGCAGGTCAGATCCTTCCTGCAGTCTAGAAGAAAGCCATTGTTGCAACTTTTCTTTCAAAAGTTCTTGCAGAAGCCAATCTTTTGTGCTAGATGACGTCCAGGTACCAACTAGAAGAGCCTCAATAACTTGGTCCCATGAATCTTCGTCGTCTTTGACTTTGTCCAAAAGATTAATTTCTGATTCAGAACTTCCTCTTTTCTTTATTGATGGGTCAAATAGAAGCATCTGCACAAATCTGACAAGCAACAAGATTTCTTCTGAATTCTTACTTGATTCTGTTTCAGGCAAGTTGCTATGATCCCGATTACTTGGATTGATACGGTATTCAAACTCCCTGACTTCACTACAGGATTCCTGATTCCCAGATGTAATACATAGCGTGACTTTTCCAGGCAAGTTAGGTGGGGCATGGCAACAGATGACACCATCCTTAATTATCTGAATTGGAACTTCAATGTCACTGAACATACAAGTCCATGCACAGTCTGATGGATCACATAAAAATGATCCAATAATAATAACCTGCAATAAAGAACTTAAGCTATGAAATTGAACTTTAATCTCAACGAAACAACATCTGCTTGGCAAAAGAAAGTTCCTAAGTTGAAAAGAATTACTACACTGCTAGTTCATACTAACTACATCCCCCACCCAAAAAAAACACGCGCACACCCAAACTCCTGATGGACACACCCCACATTTCTAAACACCCCGAAAAATGACACCAAAACTGTTGTTCCACGGGACAATGGAACCATACAAGGGTCTTTATCAGTTAAGTATTAACTATGAGGTGCTTATTTTTTACTCTGATGACCTACGCTTATTAATCCATTTACTGAAATAATCCACTCTTAAATAGGCTTGTAAAGAATTGGCATTTGAACATAACAGTTTGTTTAATTTGAGATGATGACTTGATGAGCCAACATCATTCTAAAATGTTGCATGGAGTCATGGACAAATAACACGGTGAATCATATATCCCTTTTTCTGGCTTTTTTTCTTTGGTGGTATTGCTTTCGTCAATTTATGTCAGCTAGAGATTGCCAATTCAAGCGAAGGCTAATATAGTCTGCAACAAATGTGAAGCAAGTATACAGAGATAAAACGAGGATAAGATGGGTTCAGGAATAACATGACCCCGTTTTAATCTCTTGGAACGAGAACTGATCCCAAACAAAAATGGATAACATTTTCACATCAATAAATCAAAATTTTTACAAAGAGGACAAAGAATCCTCCACAAAAAAAGTAGAACAAATCTAAACAGATAATGAAGAGCAACCTCATATAATTCGCATCCCTCATATAATTTGCATCTACCAAAGTCACCAAATATAAACAAAAAATCTGTTGAAATTGATTCTCATTACTTACCTAAGTGGTGGTTGAATTGTGATTGCTTCGGTAGCTCGATTGGAAATACTAGACAATATTCGAATTGTGATTGCTCTGAATTGCTCTCTCTCTCTATGTATCTGCAATGTCCCAACAATCAAAAACCCCTTCCTTGCTTCTTTTATCTTGCTCTAGTAGATCGATTGGCAATCGTAGACAATTTTTGAATTGATATTGCCCTGAATTGCTCTCTATCTCTCTGTATTTGTCACTAAAATTGGGGATAAAATATTTGGGGATTTCAGTTTAGGGCTTGGATTAGAGATAGAAATTGGGGATATAAGTTTTAGGGCTTAGGTTTGAAACATGTAGCCAGCAGCGGCATGTTATTTCAAAATCAACAAGTTCAGCAGGAAAGACCAGGCGAACGAGGTCCCCAATATCAAGAGTTTCAATTGGTGCCAACGTTGCAACCACAAATGACTTCAATAATCTACTTGCAATCACTAATAGCAACGTAACCCAACCAATTAACTCCAAAATACAAAACATCTTCAACCCTTCATTTTCTGAATTAACTAAACCATATGCCTATAAACATCTTCAACTTAATTATACAAAATTAACCACAACTGGAGTCAATCAAAACTGGAGTCAATCAGCTAAATAATTCAACACAACAAGAAGTAAGTATTTACAGAGAAATTACATCAGATATGAATATGCCTTTGTACTTATATAAATTCAGGGGAAGAAATAGGACCTCAAGCAGACCCGACGATGATGTTGTTAATAGGGATGAAGATGAGCTTCACGAAGAACCCTACGAATCCCATCACTACGAAGCCAATCGCCGTACGAAATGCGACCTTCGTGAATTCTGTGAATCAGACCAGAAAATGGAATCAATAATCACGACGATTTGAATTTAGGGAAAAATAGCAGAAATTGGAAGGAAAGAGAGTTACAGATTTACCTTTGCGATCAGGTTTGTGGCACCTCTTGACCAGACGATAGTTGTCCTTTGAGAAGTCTCTAAGTGGATCAAATACTGAATCCAAAGCATCCATATCTTTCTGTATTGTATCTAGAATCTAGATAGAGGGTAGATCTGGAGATTGAAGATCGAGAACGTAGGTAGGTAGATAGGTAGGAAGAGACGGACGAAGTCACGAAGCAAATACTCAACCAATTCGCAAGCCAGATTAGAACCCAAACTCAGTCGACAATCTACGATCCAAACAGAAAAGGGGGAAAATAGAAGAACAGATTTGATTTCCATGTGGATTTTATTTAATTCCAACGTAACATATTTTAATAATAAAATTATATTATCCATTATTATTGTCTCATCTTATCGCAAGTAAATTTTGAAAATACAAAATTTATAACAAACTAATACCTATATATAATTAATTAATATTTATATATATATTGACTTATATGGCTTAAATATAATATATATATATATATATATATATATATATATATATATATATATATATAATTCATTCCAAACCTACAAAGAATTAGTTAAGACTTATTCCAAAGAACCATCATCTCCATCGTTTTTCATTATTAAATTATATTATCTATTGCTCCCGCCTCTCGACATCGCAATTAAGTTTTTTAAGTAAAAATATTGTAACAAGTTAATAATTATAGTTTGGTAAGTTAATATATATGGTAATATGGTCATACACAATTGTGTATAATTTATTTGTGCATAGTCTGTCAAAACTATATCGTTTTGGCAGATTTTTTTTGTTTATTAAAAAAACAGCTTCTATCCTCCCAAATCAGAAATCAAAAACAAATATGCCAAAACGACGCAGTTTTGAAAGACTGCGCAAAATAGAATATACACGGCTATATATATATGGGCCCTCATTCTTGGCAATCGGTTGTCACGGGTACTATTTCAACAACCATAATTTATACCGTTGATCGCAACATTGGATGGTACGGATTGAAGTGGATTTCTGCTTTCGCTACAGGCTGTAGCGACATGAGAAATTACTCATTTGCCCATCATTTGCTCATGTATACTTATTAATCGTCTACCGCTACAAGTTATGGCATGTAGTTTAGTTAACTAATAAATTAGAATGGCTCATGGTAGCTTAATGGCCCAATAACTCATAGGTCTTAGGTTGAAACTGTGATATTATTGAATGTTATATTTATTGTGTATTAAATAAATTCTATTATCATCTATATATATATATTACATCTTAAATCTCCACATTAAACTAAATATATATAAAGTAACTATGAATATTTATATAACTTAACTATAAATATATATATATATATATATATATATATATATATAAATATTTATAAACAAATATTTATTTATAAATTTATAAATATTTCATCTAAAATTTATAAAATTTGGATATGAATATTTTTTATAAATATTTATATGAATATTTAGAGATAAATTTATAAATATTTATATGAATATTTGTTTACATATATATATATATATATATAAAAATATTCATAATTACGTTATATTTATTTAGTTTAATGTTGAGATTTGTTTAGTATTTTATTTAGTTTGACAAGAAATTTTGAAAAGATATGTATGTATGATATATATATATATATATATATATATATATGTTTCTCTTTACAAAAAAAAGTATTTTGTAGTCTCTATAGTTGTAATTAAAGTATTCATTTTAAAATTTAATATTTCAAAAATGATAAAAACTTACTCAATTATAATTTAAAATATTAATCATTATATTTATTAAAAATAATAAAATTAACATTCATTTATTAATAAACTTTGTTTTAAAATTCATTATTTTTTATTTTGATTATAGACTTATAGTTACAATAACACAACTTTTATCTTTCGCTATAAACCCAAAAAGATATCTAGATCTAGACGGAGTTTTTTGACTTATAAGTCATTATTAAAAAAAATTCATGCTTCATGTGTTATATTTTTTATGTATTAGATAAATTTTACTACCAGATATATATATATATATATATATATATATATATATATATATATATAGAGAGAGAGAGAGAGAGAGAGAGAGAGAGAGAGAGCAAGAGGTACACAAATAAAATGAAATCAGAACAATTAACAGATGTAGAAGTATTTAAAGTGTCAACAGATTGTCAAAACACCCAGCATGTGTGTTGGATAAGTCACAAATTGTGATATTGACATGTAGGTGGGTGATATTGACAAATTCTGATATTGATATATAGATAATTTTTTTCTGTGTTCATGTCCCTATTTCTTTATATATACGCACATCTAATGTGAGGAATGATGATAGAGCTCACATCTTTTTAGTGATCACCCTTTGTGTTAGCTCTTTTCTTTTATAAGCATAGGAAAATAAATTAGTTTGAAGAGTTAATGCATCCCATAACTCTTTGCACTTGTATATGCACAGTTTTAAAATTTGATCTACAAGAATGCTTACTGCTGAAAGAGGCTAAATGAGTCAGAAGTTTATTCTCTTTTTTGTGGCTATAGTTGTCTGGGATGTTTGCTCAATATGATCGAGATAACATGTTTGATGATGAAGCGAAGCAAAATGAAAGAAACGAAGAAGATCAGGGACAAGATGAACCACAATGGGGTGATCAAGGCGTAGAATTTATGGTTAATCTACGTGAACAAATTGCACTTCAACTCTTAACAACTGTTTGAAGTTAATTTAATTTGTATGGTTGAATTATTATGGTGTTGATATTTTTGGGACATGATACTATGTTTGAAGTTAATTTAATTTTTACGTTTTCATTTTTATTTTATCATATTGTGGTCAAAATATTATAAATATGTATTTAAAATACTATTCAGACATTCTGATTATCAAACATGTTTTGTTTAAACTGTTCAGTGTTAAAATGGTCAAATATTGTTATTCAGACATTTTGAAAAA
Organism: Panax ginseng; assembly: GCA_020205605.1. Classification (NCBI taxonomy): domain Eukaryota; kingdom Viridiplantae; phylum Streptophyta; class Magnoliopsida; order Apiales; family Araliaceae; genus Panax; species Panax ginseng. The sequence goes on from CM035136.1 coordinate 48,923,301, forward strand.
ATTAATTATCAAACAATATTTTTTTCATTCGCATAACAATTCTATTCGAGATCTTTTATATTATTAGTGACTTCGAACTATTCTCGTGTCTTAACACATAATTTTATCAAATACCACCTTAGAATACTTCTACATCTGGATGAACAACCCCAATATATACACTAAAGTATGTTAGTACAGATTTTGAACTCTCAGAAAATGCACAAGACATCATATGATCAGCAAACATAATTATACAACTTTCTCATATCCTAGGTTATTATTTTTTTTAATTATTATTATTTGATTTAGGTGCTGTGATGTGACACTATGTTTTGACTTAATTTATTGTATAACGAGAAAAAAAACATTTAATTCTTTGTTTTCGGTATTAGTCATAGTTTACATAAATTTGACTCCACTATTAAATTATTGAGATTGGTCCAACTTCCAAGTCAGGTATATAGGTATATAAAGATGGAAAACTATTTAACTCAAAATCTATTGATAATAATAAGAATTGACCCTAATCATTACTCCCTCCGTCCCTAAATAACTGACGTTTTGAAGATTTTCACACTTATTAAGGAAGTCATTTATTACTCTAATTTTGTCATTAAGATTGATATGTATTACCACAATTACCCTTGCATTAATTAAGAAAAGATGTACTTCATATAGTTGTCTAGATAAATGAAATACTCCATATAATTGAGGGCAATAGAGGAAAAATTGTAATTAATGCTTCCTAGAAACTTGGTAACGTCAAATATATTAGAAAATTTTGAACTCCCTATAACGTCAATTATTTAGAGATGGAGGGAGTATATAATAGATATACTTTCTCAAAATCTCTGATATGAGACAATATATATTCTTTCTTTTAATGGGAGTCTAGAGAAGGGTACCGGTAGAGATACTAAAGGGGAACATATGGGTAACTTAACTTTTTAACCTTCTAAAGATTTCTACCAAAACTTGTGACCTTACATAATAAAATGAGAGATCTTTATCACTAGAGTATCAGATTTGGTATGACAAATATATACTTTAACATGCTACTCGTACAATAGTTTAAACTTTCTTCTAGTTATTATTAGGAGTCCACTACCCATGTACTTAACTTAAACTTTTTAGGTAAGGCATGAGTGACCTACCTTTAAAAAGAAGAATGAATCACCTAACACAATTTTCTCATGCTTCAAGCAAAGTTTTGGGATATATACAGCATTTACAAAAATATAAGTTATGTATCCAACCAAATCAAAAATCAGTTCCAAAACCTTCCATTAGTTATCAGAATATAGAGTTCTTGCTTGTCAATATGTAAAGCAAAAGCAAGGCAAAATAGGCTACAAAAAGGGAAGAATGAAACTAGTGGTGTCTAAGAAAAGAATTGAATTATATAGATCATGCAAAAGATGATGAAAACCCTAGGAAATAGTGGGCATCTTTCAATGGAAGGGCTACATGATGATGAGATTACGAAGATAGCCATGGCTTCATTTCAAGCTAGAGAAGAAGAGATTGAGAGGAAGAAGATGGAGGTGAAGGAAAATTGGAAAAAGTTGAGTATCAACTTGGCAAGGCTGAAGAAGAAACCAGGCGTTTGGCACAAGTTTGGGAAGTAAGTGAATACGAAAAAGATAAAAAAACATATATTATCGAAGTAATTAAAAAATATATATATAAAATGATGTGTTGGGTTATAAATAGTTGATATTCCACCATACATGAGTGGGTCTAATGATTATAATCAATTATTATCATACACATTATTTTATATCATTCTTTTATATCCAATCTTTTGTCACAAAAACATTTTTAATATTATCCAAAAAAGAATTATTTTTTATAGGTTTTCTGAACCAATATAAAAACTTGAATGTGGGGGTTGTATACAAAAAATAAGGATAACATTTTGGTTAGTTCCTTCACTAATTCTTTTAACATCATTTCTTTTTTCTCTATATTTTATTTTATTTTCTGATTAGGTCACCCACAATTATAAGTATAATTGTAACTCAACTCATCATTTCCTAAAACTCATGATCATTAATTTATTAGCATTTTCGTTTATACTTTTCATAAATTGTTTCCGAACTACCTGTCCCATTTTTTATGGATTTTTTTTTTGAAAATAGTTGCACGTTAAAGGAAAAAAATTTAAAGTTTTCGCGTGGGTCGGGTCTCTGTTACTATAAGCCCAGGCTAACCAAATGGTATATATAGGGATTCGAGTTTGCAGTTTGGATTGGGCTCTTAGGGTACCAAAAAATTTACAAATGTTTTAATGAACAGGAAAAAAACAAAAAAGAAATAGATAAGATATTTGACCATATTTTTGTCAAAGTTTTTGGTTTAAAAATGAACGAAGAACAAATAAGATAATAAAATCTTTTATAATACTTAGATACCCTACACATTACTCAGTTTTTTTTTTCCTTTTTATTTTTATTATCTCACTGACAACATGAAAAAAATTAAAACTTACAAATTTTCTATTCTTTTTTAATCATAATTTAAGTTTTCTATTTGTTTTTTCCCCACCCAAAACTTAGAAACATAGTGTTAAGGGGATCACTTTTTATTATTCTTTCTATTCCCTATAGGCCAAAATGGTAAAAAATTTAAAAAAATTTGGAGGTAGCATAATGTCTCAAAATTATTTTTCTCCATAATTTTTAATTGTAGCAATTAGAATCTCTTAAACTTACAAAATAACAAGTTTTTAATGTTCATTACATAATATATACATTTTGTTCATTTTTATTAGGAGCTAGAGGTGTTGGGAGATCCCATGAGAAAGGAAGTTGCCATTGTACGAAAGAGAATCGATATCACTAACCGTGACTTGAAATCACTTGGACAAAGCTGCCAAAAGAAGGTATTTATGTTCTTTGGATAAATTTTTCTCAATATTAAATTTCAAAAGACTAAAAGAGTATAATTTATTATTAAAAAATATAGAGAAAAATAAAATGCAATCCTTAATTTAAAATTATAAAATAGGTCAACAAAAGAAATATAATTCTTATTTCTAGACGGAGATAGTGTTGCTGCCCGTTTGGCGAAGCTGTGTGTGGTGTGGCTGCAAAACACTTTCAAATGTAATTTTTTTGATAAAGGTGATTTTATAAGAAAGTTAAAATAGTGTTGGGTACATAACTATAAAAGTACTTTTAAAAATATTAATGACAAATTAAAAGGTTATTGTGTAGTATTAGATTTTATTTTCTTTTAAAAATTAAAGAATAATTTGTACTTGGTGTTTTTGTGAAGTGTTTCAGCTAAAAGCACAAATTTTTTGTTTCTACTAAAAGTGCTTTTGAACCAATTTTTTACTCTATAAAAGTGTGTTCGGAGAGACAACAAACAAAATAATATATTTTTTTTATAATTAACAATGCTTTTAGCCTACCTAAAAACTCTCCAAAACAGGTACTCAATCAAATTAATTTTAAAATATATACTATTATATATATATATATATATATATATATATATATAGGGAGCCTTCCATATGTAATCGGTTGCTTAATGAAGCTGTCTGCAACAACTCCTTTTTGTCTAGATTGATAAACTTATTGGAAGGTGAGATTGAAACATAAATACCCAAAAGCATAAACATACTGGCTTTTATTTTAATATGAGGACCCCACCATAGTCAACATGTTGTCGGTTTATTGAAATAAAATGAATTTTAATATTAAATAATGCTCGATAAAACACGAACTTATCTTAATTTGTGTCTTTTTTATATAATACTCAGTAGCTACAAGCTCTTAATTTGTTAAAAAAATAAATTCAAGCGGGACAAGCTCTTACGGTACATTAAAAAAAAAAAAAAAAAATTCCAAACCTAAGACAACCTCTTACGGCTTACACAAAAGTTCTTTATTTGCTATTCCAAATAAAATATTTGTTATTTTTTATAACTCTTTCATTTAATAACAAATAAAGAATTATAATTCAAATAAAAAATAATATCCTATTTTATAAAAATATATTTTTATAATTTTTTATTTGCTATTTTTATAAAAAATAAAGAATACAAAATATTTTATAACAAATAAAGAATATAAAATATTTGTTATTTTTATTTGCTATTTGTTATAAAAATATTTTATAACAAATAAAGAATATAAAATATTTTATAACAAATAAAGAATATAAAATATTTGCTTTTTTTTATTTGCTATTTGTTATAAAAATATTTTATAACAAATAAAGAATATAAAATATTTTATAACAAATAAAGAATATAAAATATTTGCTATTTTTATTTGCTATTTGTTATAAAAATATTTTATAAAAAATAAAGAATACAAAATATTTATAACAAATAAAGAATATAAAATATTTGCTATTTTTATTTGCTATTTGTTATAAAAATATTTTATAACAAATAAAGAATATAAAATATTTTTATAAAATAGCAAATAAAAATTATAAAAAATATATTTTATAAAATAGGATATTATTTTTATTTGAATTATAATTTTTATTTGTTATTAAATGAAAGAGTTATAAAAAATAACAAATATTTTATTTGGAATAGCAAATAAAGAACTTTTTGTGCAATAGTAAGAGGTTGTGCGGTTTGGATTGAATAATATTTTTTTTTAACGGTAGTAAGAGCTTATAGCTAATGCAGAGTATTATATAAAAAGTAAAAGGCACAAATTTCTGTTATGCTACTTTTGGACATTATTTAATATTAAAAATTCATTTTATTTCAATAAACCGACAACATGTTGACTATGGTGGGGTCCTCATATTAAAATAAAAAGCAATACAAGACAAGCTTGTAAATTTGGTATATTATGCTTCAATCTCACCCTTCCAATAAGTTTATCAAACCAGTACAAAAAGGGTTGTCATGATAGATTTCGCAAGAACCTATTTCTTTATGGAAAGGCCTCATATATAAATATATATGTGTGTGTGTGTGTGAAAATTGGATTAAAGTATTTCTGGGAGAGTTATAGAATGACACCCATCCTAAACTGAAACTAGACAAATTACTAAAAATTATTGATTAATGGGATTGATAACAGGAAAACGAATATAAAGAAGCTTTGGAGGCGCTCCACGAGAAGAACAGTGAAAAAGCTCAACTTACTACTACATTAGTGGAGGTAAATCTCAAAATCCAAAGTTTTTTAATTATAATTTAGGTAAAATTCAGACGACCATTAATTAAGATTTTGTCAAAATCTCACTTATGATCTTTTTTGTTTAAAAATAAACACAAAAACTCATACTAGCGAGATCAAGTAAAACTTTTAACTTTTCCTTTTAACTTTTAAATCGTGAAAGCATTTGCTGTTTTAAATATTTGTACAGTAATTTTTAAATTACGTAAAACATAATGAGAAATGGTCATCTTGAATGAAAAGATTAATAGTTTTACTTTTAGTCTCACGATTACATATATAGATTTATTTCTCAATTTAAACGATAGGTGATTAGTGATCATGTGAAATTTTATCAAAATTACATATGATCATTTAATATAAGTATATAATATTTCGTAACATGCTTGCTATTTTATGTCATCCAACAAAAAAATAGTACTCAATATCGGTCGAGAGTAGACATATTGACGGTGAAAATATCCAAGTATACTTGAAACAATTCGGGTCAAATCCCGAGTCCGGAATAAATTTCGGATCAAATCTCAAGTCCGAATCGAATCAAATCCATCAAAATAAAGGCGCCAAACCTCTACTAATAAGTATATTCTTGTCATTATCTTCAATTTGAGACTAAAAAAAAGTCATGACTTGAAGGTACTATTGATAGTTACTTAATTCCTCATATACAGACAAATTTTGCTCCTATCTTTCGATATGGGACTGGGGTGTTACGATACTATTTATTTTTTTTGGGTAATTAAGTATATTATGCGTCTATTCTGTTGATATTCTGAAGGATATTTTTGTGAGTTATTTTCATTTGCAATTTTGATATTTACATGGTTATCATTTTGTGCGTATGCTTTGTTTGTAGTTGGTGAAAGAAAGTGAGAGACTGAGAATGACCAAGCTGGAGGAGCTTACCAAGATCATAAATTCTACTACTAATTAATTAACTAGCTGTATGGGGCTAATGTTTTGTGCTGAAAGTTATTTTTTTTTCTCCCTTGCGAGTGAATTTTATGAGCTTTTGACGTATGGTTTGTTTATTTTATGAGGCTTCTGTCATTAATTGGATTGATTTATCGAATAAAGTGATATCTGATTGATAGATCAACAAAAAAATTAATTTAAAAAGAGTTTATATAACAATAAATTTATGTTAGATATAAATATGGACACATGCACATATATGAGATTAGAAAGTAATAAGAAAGATAGGATGTATAGTTAACTGGATGGAATTTTCAAATAAAGTGATATATGATCAATAAATCAACAAGAAAAATGATTTGAAAAGAGTGTTATTTTATATGACAACAAATTTATGTAATATCAAATATTGATACATGTACATACATAAGATATGAGATAATAAAAAAAAGATCACATTCTAGTGTTTTTTATCGTTTTTAATTACACGATAGTCGTAATCCACATTTAATAGAAAATTAGTCAATATATAAATTATTTTTCTTTCAAAAATTTTATTTGGTAACATGAAATGCCACCGTCCGTCGTATAATTTTATGGATATGATTTTTCAATATGCAGGCTTTCTAGACATTCGTCAAAGTGCGTCTCCACCTGCTATATACACCCAAAATTTTCATAATTATTAATTATTCATCGCATGTAGGTAAAATCATAATATGAGAATTTAGGATGTCGATTGGACAGATTAAAATTATGTTGACCTAATTGAAAAATCCAACATATATACTGGAGGTCAAACAGGGGTGGAACGGATTTTTATTATAAAAAAAGGGTAGGCAATGAAGGATAAATCCTTTAGAAGAAAGAAATAGTATATTACTCACGAAATTTATTATGAAAAAAACTTTTCTTTGCGCAATTTCTCGCATTAGAGCTCTACACTAAAAGTATCATTAGTTTATTAATGACTAAATATTTTTTGTGAAGAATATATTGTTAAAAATATGTTCTTCAAAAATTATATATTGTAAAAGATTATTTTTGTTTGGCAAGGAGATGATTTGACACAATTAACATTTTGAAAATTATATATTGTAAAAATGTATTCCTTCATAAATAACAATTTGTGAAGAACATATTTACTTTAGAAAAGTTGGATTTCCTTCACTAATTACATATTGTGATTTTATTTAATTTATCGAGAAGAAATTTCTTCGACAATGCTTCTATTAAATAATCAAATCATTGCAAATTAAAAATATTTTTAAAAATATTTATTATTTTGTAATCAACATTAAATAAAACATTATATTATATAAATAACCAATTGTATAATATTCCATAATTAAATATGTAATAATCAAGTAAGAAAACTTACAAGGCTTGTAATCAAAACAAATATAGGTGTCCCAAAGGCTTAATACCTAAAATATTTAATCATTAATACAAGTAAAAAGGTAAGAAAAACAAATTATAAAAACTTTGTAACTTTGACATATTCAGTCCTCTCTTCATTGTCATAATTTTCTTTTAACACAAGGTTGGTCTTGTAAACTTTAGCATGTCAAAGAAAAAAAACACCAAAACTTAACTTCAAATATTTAAATGAAAAGAATATGACAAAAGATCAAATTGGCAAAAAACTTAAAAGTGATTCCACAAATAAAAGTTATAGTTTCACAATATCTGTCTCACGTGAATAGTAAATGTGTCCAACTTATGTGAGAAGAAACTTACGAAAATATAAAATTTTACTTGTGTGAAAATATCAATGCCCTAATTAAACGATAAACATTATTAAAACGATTAAAGATGAGAGTTTGATACTTATGTATATATACATTTATAACCAGATACACAAATAAATGTACAACAAAATATAATTATAAGTTATCACTATGCCCTTTAGGAACTTGATACCTCTTCCAAGTTTAACTCTTCCATTAACATGTCTTCTTGAATTTATTAACTTAAATATTTAACCTTACCTCTATACCTATATATAAAAAAAGTCAGCAGGGACAACTGCTTATGCTGCCCCTTCACAGGTCCGCCCCTGAGGTCAAATAATCCAAGAAATTATTGAGAGCGTAGAAATCCGCATAAGGATATGTGGATAAAAGGGGCCTAGTCACCGGAATAATGGTGGATTAGTCCTAGCCACTAGTACAATAGTCGCTCTTTTCTTAGTCTCTCTATAGCCTTCGATCTCTCTATGAGAAAGAGAAAAGTAGTATAAATGTTTTTGCCTATTCGTGCAATTTCTGAAACCCAACACAGGATCCATGCGAAACAAAAGTAATTTAGTGGTTTAGAATTTATATCGATAAAAAAAACTATGAAATCGCTTCGAATCTCCAACGCAATCCGAAAGAACTACGCCTCTATGGTATCCACACAAACTCCCGCGATTCGTCGCACGATTCTGCAATAAAGGGAGCTGCGGTACTAGCCACCAAAGGAATGGATTTTTTGTTTTATCTCTAGTCTCTCTCTAAGAGCGGCTAGGGTTTTCTTAGGTTATGATTAACTTTCTAAAACACTGATATATCATATATATAGCAGTAAATCAGAATTAATCAAAACCCTAATCTAATTAAAATAAAATCCGAATTTATATATATGTATATATATTATATCTTAATTAAATCATTTATATATATATATATATATATATATATATATATATATATATATATATAACTCATCCTTTTAATTTAAATACTATCAATCATATTGATATATTTAAATTCTTACAATTTAAATTAATTCTCTTTTAATAAGGTTCTATATGTGTGACCCTATATGTTATTATTACGTTGACAATAATTTTAAAATCATATTACAAAATTATAAACAGTGAGCGACATCTAGTAATGCATCACTGCTACCCAAGTAATAATAAGATCGATGATTCAATGCAACCTTTCCGTGACCAATGTTTCAATGTAATTTAATCCTTTTAACCTTAATATCCTAGATTAAACTCGAGTCATGGAATGTGTCATACTCTTCATAATTTAATCTGAGTTTTTCTTGATCAATGAGTAGACTATATGAAACAAATCACTATTTGAGCATGGCCATGCATTTCATAGACCTACTCAATCAAGAGGCCTATGGATATCACCCCTAATACATAGGAGGGTTAAATTCCATCTAGATCACTCATATTCCTCACACGATTCATGATGTACCCAATAATCACCTTTATAGTCCACCCTATTAAAGGTGACATTTGATGATATAAAAGTACATAAATTCTCGTGTAGTAATATAGTGATTTCAGGTCGGAGGATCATTACATCATTGTCACTATGAGAATTACTAATGACACTTCGCATAATGCTCCACATAGAATTCTCATGGTGGGTCTGTCCGGTACATCGTTCTCTAACATGTACCTATGCATTGACTAAATATCTCATATATTTATGACCAATGAGATTTGGTCATCAGTCAATCCACATACTAGTCTCAATTTATCATTGTTGTCCCATTTACAATGATACTCGACTAGGGACATTTAAGAGCAATGATACTAATTGTAATTATACAATCTCATGTTCAAGTCACTTACTTGAAGCTATATAATTTGTATCATTATTCTAAGAACTTTTTGTGAAGCCCCCAAAATAGGTATACGTCACCCATTCTGAGTCGCCAAATACATGGTACAGAAACAAATACAACCTCAGTAATACAATTGTCGTGCAAAATACGACAACACATATACTGTGAGTTTGAATACAAATATTGTCTAATAGAGAGTATACAAACTCAAAAGGAGTCCTCATTACAATTATTGATACACTATTTTATAAAATAGTGAGGACTACTAAAACAACTATCTTGAAGCATCACTCCATACCTCGGCTAGTTCCTGCTATGTTCTTACCTCCTGAGAAGAAAAATGGAACAAAAAGGAAAATAGTGAGCTCAACTAGCCCAGTAAAGAATATTATGACTAAGATAATATACAACAATTTATCATTAGTCTTCAACAAGGAAAAATTTGATAAAATATAATAGACAACAAGTTTTAGATCAATAATTGCAGTGGAAACATCAATCCATTAGAAGAGTCAAGTAGAGAAATAATTCTACTATCTTCTAAGATTTAAAAGTCCATCATCAATATTTTATCCCTGTAACATCAATCAATATACATCTTGAATCAAATATTTATCTTTGCACTACATGCCAAAGATATTCATTTGTATCACCAGTTGGTCATGTTCATCTCAACACCTGTTCATCTTTGCACTACGGGCCAAAGATATTCATCAGTTAATCATTCATCTTTACACTACATGCCAAAGATATTCAGTAATATCATCATTTAGGACTGAGGATGATGAAAAATATCTTAAAGAAAATGAATCCAGTGAGATAAAAGATCAAAGATTAGGGATTCGTACTTTAGTTTATCCAAGTTCAAAAATACCTTATAATAATCAATTGTGGAGCAAATTCAAGAATAAAGATCAAAACATGGATACAATCAAAGATAGTAACCATAATAGACATCTCAGACAAAAAGGAGAAAATTTCATTTTTCGGTTAATAGTGCCGTATTCGTGAATAGTGCCGTATACGTGAATAGTGCCGTATACGTGAATAGTAATCCCGACACAAAAAGGTAGAAATTCCACAATAAAATCCATACCAATATTTCGGTATAATGATATTGAAAGAATAACATCATCATGAAGAAAATAACATCCCTTACCTCAAAATAACAAGATACGATCGGAATATCGGTATAAGGCTGAAGGAAACTTGAATTGATGAATAGCAATTCACAAAGTATCTAAATACTCACAAAATACACTCGATAATATAGAGAGAGAAAGAGAGAAAACTTGTTTCTAGTGTGATTTTCAATTCTAACTAAGCATCCTATTTATAGGAAAATGCTTAGAACGCCATAGCAGACTAACCTGCTACCTGATGGCTTTACATGCTACTATTCAAGCCCACCACTTTTGAAAATAAATTCCAGCACATTTTATTTCTCACCAACGAAAAGTGGGGCCCACAATATTTTTAATAAAAATATTTATTTCCGAAACTTCAATAATTCATAATAAATAGCCCTTTTATCAGAAAAATTCGAATCTCATGTCTATTCCATAGGAAATTAAATTCTCTACAACTTTGTAAGTTTAAGTTTTTCTAAATGTCAAATGAAAAATGACCGAAATCCACATACGGACGATTTTTAAAACTTCTATTCCGAGAAAATACTGATAAAACACCTCAGCAATAAATCCATTTATAACCACAATAAATATATCCATCATTTATATCCAAATAAAATAAATATTTATTTATCATATAAATCAATAATTAATTATTCACAAATAATATTACAGAATCAGAATTATGACAACCAGGTCGTTTCCAGGAAAGAGGGGGATTTCCGATAAGGATTTCTCCTTATTGGCGCGCAATTAGGTGACCAAACCCCTTTACTAGACAGAACTTCCTTAGAAATTGCCAATAATGCTATCTAACAATATTATTCAAATAATATGAATTATTGATCTGATAATGGAGATACTGTGCAATGACAATTATTGAAACAAAAATAATATAAAATATCAACGTAGCAATTATTGAATCAATAAAATAAAATATTAAACAAAGAATTCTTCGTAACAATTATTGAGTAGTGCCTTAACATGTAAGAATCGATAATTCAAAAATCATTGTGCAAAAGCGTGTATTCTTGTGCAAACCAATGCATAGACATCGTATTTTAACCAAGGGTATTCCAACGTTGTTAATCAGTAATAACTCTGCCGTTATTTATAAAAACTCAAACTTGTCGTTTTCTTCATAGACCATTTTTACATTATGAGGCCCACAAATGGTTTCATACTTGCCAGCATTTAATATTCCCCGATCAAGAAGAATATTTCATGACCAAATGTATATTCCCCAACAAAAATGAATATTTCATAACCACTTGCTTATTTTGCAAAATTTGCACATTTCACCCATAACCAAAGCATTATATCAAATTAACACCTTATTATTCACAATAATAATTAGAGGAAATTTGATTTTTATTTATAATAAGTTGGGGTCTTACAACCTCCCCCCCTTATGAAATTTCATCCTTGAAATTGACGTACGTACCTGGTGTTTCGAAAAGGTGAGGATACCATACTTTCATTTCTGATTCTAACTCCCAGGTCATTTCTTCAATAGTATGGTTCCTCCACAAAACCTTAACTTGTGGTATAACCTTGGTGCGTAGGACATGCTCTTTCCTATCCAAGATCTTAACATGTACCTCCTCGTACGTTAAATCTTCGACTATCTCGTCTGGTTCTAACTCAATAATGTGGTTCGGGTCTTTCACATATTTACGAAGCATAGATATGTGAAAAACATTATGAACACGAGACATGCTTGGAGGTAATGCGAGTCTATAGGCCACATTTCCTATTCGGTCAAGAATTTCAAATGGACCAACAAATCATGGATTGAGCTTTCCTCTCTTCCCAAATCTTGTAACTCCCTTCTATGGAGCAATACGTAACAATACATGATCCCCAATATTAAATTCCACGTCCTTTCGATGAAGATCCGCATAACTCTTTTGTCGATCGTGTGCCGTTTGTATACGTTGTCGATTCGTTTGGATATTTTTTGTAGTTATACATACCAATTCTAGTCCTAATAATAGTGTTTCACCCACCTCATCCCAGCATACTGGAGAGCGACACTTTCGTCCACATAATGCTTCAAATGGAGCCACACCTATACTTGCCTGATAACTGTTGTTGTAGGAGAATTCCACCAATAGTAGGTACTTATCCCAACTCCCTTTGAAATCTAGGACACAGAGTCTTAATAGATCTTCAAGAGTTTGAATAGTCCTCTCTGATTGTCCGTCCGTTTGAGGATGGTATGCCGAACTGAATCGTAAATCCGTGCCTATAGCTTTCTGCAAGCTAACCTAAAATCGTGAAGTGAATCTTGGGTCACGATCCAAAACTATAGATACTGGCATGCCATGAAATCTCATAATCTCATTCACGTACATACTAGCAAGACGTTCAAGGGAATAAGTCTCCCGTATAGGCAAGAAATGGGTAGACTTGGTTAATCTATCAACAATGACCCAAATCGTATCTATGCCTTGACAAAACTTGGGAAGACCCGTAACGAAATCTATAGTAATGTGTTCCCACTTCCATTTTGGAATCTCAAGTGGTTGCAATGGACCCTTTGGCACTTGATGCTCCACCTTTACACGTACAATTTAAACACATCGAGATAAACTCCGCGATCTCTCTCTTCATATTGCTCCACCAAAATGTATGTCGAAGATCATGATACATTTTGGTACTCCCGGGATGGATTGCAAACGGTGTGTTATGTGCCTCCATCATGATTCTATGCTTCAAGTCAAAATCGTTAGGAACACAAAGTCTGGAGTTGACTCGAAGTATTCCTTCTTCATCGATTCTTGCTTTTGGAATAACACCTTCTTGCACTTTCTTCTTCATACACATCAGCTCCATGTCCGTAGCTTGAGCAACTTTAACTTTATCGATTAAAGTCGGTTCTACTCGTATGCTTGATATCATCACATGGGTACTTGGAGCCTTTACCTCTATCTCCATCCTTTGCAAGTCATACAAAATGGACCTTTGTGTTAACAACATTGCACTCATACCCGCATATGATCTTCTTCTTAATGCGTCAGCTACTACGTTTGCTTTTCCAAGATTATATTGGATGGTATGATCATAATCTTTCAACAGCTCGAGCCAACATCGTTGCCGCATGTTGAGTTCCTTTTGGGTGAAGAAATATTTGAGGCTCTTATGATCTGTATAGATCTCCACTTTCTCCCCATAGAGGTATTGTCTCCAGATCTTCAACGCGAAAACAACTGCTGCCAACTCCAGATCATGAGTAGGATAATTCCTCTCATATTCTTTGAGTTGTCGCGAGGCATAGGCTATGACTTTCCCATGTTGCATGAGAACACATCCTAACCCTTTGCCTGAAGCATAGCTGTAGATAATAAATCCATCCGAACCAGATGGTATTGTCAGAACAGGTGCCGAAATAAGTCTCCTCTTGAGTTCTTGAAAACTCTTTTCACAATCCTCGCTCCAACCAAATTTTGTATCTTTACGAGTCAGCTGAGTTACGGAGTAGCGATTCAAGAAAATCCTTCCACGAATCTTCGATAATAACCAAAGAATGCCCGTAAAGCTACGCATACTTGATTCTCGGGCTTGAGTTGCTCCCAACTTTGTATTGCTTCAATTTTCACCAGGTCAACAGATACTCCATGTTTTGACACCACGTGCCCAAGGAATGCTACTTCCTCAAGCCAGAACTAGCATTTCTTCAGCTTGGCATATAGCTTGTTATCACGAAGCCTTTGAAGTACTATCTTCAAATGGTGCTCATGATCTTCACGGCTTTTGGAATAGATGAGGATGTCATCAATAAAGACAACAACGAACTGATCCAAATATTCTTTGAACACACGGTTCATCATATCCATAAAAGCAGCAGGAGCATTAGTCAATCCAAAAGATATGACTAAGAATTCATAATGCCCGTACCGAGTTCTGATGGCAGTCTTTGGAATATCCTCAGTTTTAATCTTTAGCTGATGATATCCAGAACGAAGATCTATCTTTGAAAAGAATTGTGCTCCTTGCAACTGGTCGAACAAGTTATCAATGCGAGGTAGCGGATACCTATTCTTGATGGTGACATGGTTCAATTTTCGGTAGTCAATACAAAGTCGCATACTCCCGTCTTTCTTCTTTACGAATAACATAGGAGCACCCCAAGGAGATGTACTAGGACGAATGAAACCAATGTCCAACAACTCCTGAAGTTGGATCTTTAACTCCTGAAGTTCAATAGGAGCCATTCGCTATGGGGTTTTAGAAATGGGCTTGTGTGCGGTTCAAGGTCAATAAAGAATTTAACTTCACGTTCGGGGTAGGCAGGAAGTTTTTTAGGAAATACGTTAGGAAATTCACTAACAATAGAAATATTATTCAAATTTGACGTGTTTTTGTTCAAGTCCGTGACATGGACTAAGAAAGCTTGACATCCGTTTTTCAATAAACGAATAGCTTTATGGCTTGATATGACAGTGATTAACTTTAGTGGTTTTGTTATTTGAATTCGCATAATAGGCTGGTTAGGAATATGAAAACTAACAACCTTACGAAAACAATCAATTTTAGCATGATGCGTTGTTAACCAATCAATCCTTAAAATCACATCAAATACAAGAATTTTCAACGAAATAAGCAGGTAATGTGATGGTACCAACTTAAATCAAGCAAAATTTATAAATAGTAGATGTAATAAAAGTTTCTCCTAACGGAGTCTCAATAGATAAGTCAAGGTCTAATTTCTCCGGAGTCAAGTTTAAACGTTGAGCACAAGCAGGAGAGATAAAAGAATGGGTAGAACCGGTATCTAATAAGGTATAAACTTCACAAGAGTTTATGATTAGCTTACCCGTGATCACCTCGTTTGGGTTCCTCGCATTTTGGGCAATCACGACAAACGCCCTTTCAGGAACCACCGACTTTGACTTGTCTAGGATAGCCTTTGGAGTCACCATCCCCGTTGAACTTGGTTTTGCAACTAGACAATCTCTAGCTATATGACCTTCATTTCCATAGTTATAACAGACCTTGGATTGTTATGGGCAGTTTGGACTGATGTGTCCCTCTTTCCCGCATTTATAACAAATGATGTTTGTGTTGACGTCTGTACGTTATCATTGTTGTACCTTATCTTCTTGAAATATCCTCCCGACTCGCTTCTTCTATTTTCATGGCCACGATTACCACCAGAGTGGTTACCGCTTTTGTCCGAATGTTTTCTTCTCCGCTGGTTGTCATTGCTCCGATGACCGCTACCACCGGTATAACCTTGGTTGTGGTCCCTCAGTTGAACATACTCATTATCTCGCTATAATAATTGAGCTCTGTTGTGACGACCCGGAAATTCGGGTTGTCCATAATTTAAGTTTAAAGAATTAGTTATTAATAAAATGAATTTATTTATATTATTATGTGCTATGTGTTTATTAATTGTTCTATAACTAGGATGATTATAAGTCGGGAGGATTCTGGCTACGAGCTAGACTGAACGAATAAGAATTTTCAAGACGATTTTTTTTTTCCGGGAACAAAATATTTTTTGGGGAAAAAGACGAAATAGGCACTATTCACCCGACGAAACCCTAATGGTTAGGGTTTGAATAACCTAGGCCGTTCCGAGAGTTTGATATGTTGAAATGACATTCTGTCGAAAGATTTGATGATAATATATCATGAAAATTTAAGTAAGCCGATAAAAGTTTTTCTCCAAAAACGTGCAGAAATCGGACGAAATGACTAAATTGAGGAGGTGGGAATAGTATGGAGGTGTGAATAGTAAGGAGGTTAAGGGGGGCGAAATGACTAAAATACCCCTAGCCTTGGTTTTCTATAAATAGTAAGCTTAAATAATTTATTTGGGATTTTGAAAATCCAACACTTGAGAGAGAGAGAGAGAGAGGTCGGATGAGAAGAAGAAGGAGGAGGAAAAGCTAGGCCGTGTACAAACTTTGTCCGACGGGAGAAGATTAAAGGAAAAAGGTAATCCAAAACCTTATCTCGTATAAATTTTCTTAAGTTTTGATGTTCAAAAATCTAGCTTAATGAGAATAACAAGTAAAAGATATTAGAAATGATTTCATATGATTGAAATCATGAGAAAACAAAGAAATAAGAATTAGAAATTTAGTTTATAAATTTCTTAAGGAAGTATAAGATTCGTAATAAATTAGAACGATCCGATTGGATTATATGAATGAGTAGGTGAAATAAGTAAGGAATGGTATTCTATAACATCAAATTCCAATAAATAGTAAAATCGTAATCCAAAATATCGATTAAAATGAAGAACGAGCTAAGAACACGAAGAACACGCGAAGAACACAAAAAACGTTGTTGATGGACAAATTTAAAACCATCGTAGGATAATTGTTGTTGATGGACAAGTTTAAAACTATTGCGTATAAGTTATATGTGTATTGCTTGGTTAGGAACGGTAGAAACGTTCATGAAGAACAGATTAAAACTTAGCTATAACGAAGTTATGGCAAAAATTTTTTAAATGACAAACGAGAATTAGAAAGTTAGTAAATGAACCCGAGTGGGTAGGGTTTCATAAGGAAGTAAGAGAACATAGAAAACATGAGTCATCGACTCAAGAACAAATGAGTTCTGAGTTCGGATGATCGAATTACGGACAAACGGACGAAGAGCGTTAAAAACATAAAAATGAACAAAGGGTGAAGATCAAGCCAATCGAATGGCATGCTAACGGATTCACAATGAAGTTCTATCTAAGGGGTATTGAAGTACGTAAGATAAGGAAGAGAATGGCATTGGAACGACCTCGTTTCGAGTTATAACGAATAAGTTATGAAATTTCAAAGTAAACGATTCAAGCTTGTAAAAGACTTAGAGAATTTTTCTAGGGTTTAGGCTGGAGTCTGCGGCCTTGCAATTTGAGCCTTGGGAGAGGCTGACGCCACAAATGTGAGCTCGGCCATCAACTTTGGCGAGTGGTCTTTGCAGTCACGAGAGATAAAGAAGAGAGTGGCATCGCAATACTGGTGTAGGGAAAAAGCCAGAGATGGGCTTTTAACTGCTCAGCTTTTGGGGGAAACGTAAGGGAAGATAAAGAACATAATGTCCAACTAATGTAACACTTGAACAAGTAAATTAAACCTTTAATGAAGGTTTAACGAAAAGATTAAACGAGAGTAAAAGACCAAGATTTTAGGTGTGGGTTACGTGGCAGATATCAAAGGGGACCGTAATCATGATAAAAGCGTGAGGGATTGCTATGGTTGTGATTCCTTAGATGTTGACCGATGAGGGTAATAAATAACATTTTGATGTTATGTTATGATAGTGAGAGATAAGTTTAAAGTCTATAGACGTTGTGAACGCAACGCTATTGCGATGAACGATCGGTCTTAGCATACAACGATCAGTATGGCTTTGACACTAAGAACGAATAATGAACATGGGGTTCATGTAATGAATATCGAAAGTATTAATAAAATAGAAATTATCAAGAAAGCCATAACAAATGGTAATAAGATTAATGAAAGTCGAACGTGAGTCAAATAAGGAATGAATCCTAAGGTATGGCATTTAGTTTCCAGAAAGCCGTAAGGAATAAGAAATTGATTAACGAACATTAAGTTTAATGGTTCGGATAAGTTAAGATAAAGTTTAGGTTGTGGTACAATCGTAACCTTTGATGGTTGACACATATGGGAGTGGGCTAAACAATTCCTTCCAGAGAGCGAAGGTATATCTGAAAGCGGCAACCGATCTAACTCTTTGTGATGGCGGTGTAGATGAGGCGAGGAACTTGTTTGTTGGTTGTTTGTGGGAAACCACTCAGAGTACCATATGGACTACTAGCAGCGAAGCGATGTGTACTGAGTCCTAGAGAATTTATAAAAAGAAGATAAGAATATAAATCATCCAAGATGATGAACGTTTTGAATAAGACATCTCCGTATGTCATAAAGCCGTAAACTGGTAAAGGAAGTTAGTCGCGTAAACTTATATTGCAAGAACGCGAACCCTAATAAGTAAAGTTGAATAAACCAATATGTAAGTTCAATATATGACTAATTGGTGTTTATGTTTTCTCCTTACGTGTTATATAGGAATTGGAATGAACAGTTCGGTGTAAGCTGTAGCTGTACGTAAGGCAAGTTTTCTAACTTCATTCATATTCTAAATGAATGCTAGTTTCTTAAACTTCTCAGATGTTGAACTTGATAAGTCTTGTCTATGTGCATATGTGTGATGTATATACAAGGTGGTAATATGTATGAGGCCTTGTGACATAATTTGAACACTCTGGTGTTTCTATGATATGAACTGTTCTGTGATTAAACTGTTCAATACAAGTATGTTTCATTTATACATGAACCGTTATTGTTAAGTATGTGCTAATAATTCTAGCCAGACAGGATGTGTATGAAAAAGGTAGAGGAATAACAGTATTTCAAAGTAAAAGTGACTGATGTTTTAAGATGATAGGAATCGAGACTATTCCTATTATTCAAGCTGCTTCATAATCTTTGTTCGGTTATCGAAGTTCTAACGAAATGTTTGAACTCTTGAAGTTGTTTATTCAATTGTTATAACTTGCTGGGCAATTGAATGCTCACACTTGCTTTAAATAAAAAACCTTTTCAGCGAACGATGCTAGAAGAACTTAAGGATCTCGTAAAGATCAAGCTGACGGTATCTAGATGAAGTGCCATTCAGAATGTGAATGAGCGAGAAGATTAAATGAAGACTTGTAATGTAGAAAGATAAAACTGAACAATAGACTAGTCTAATGAACTATTATGTATCCTTGGTGGCACATAAAAGTCACTCTTGTAAGATGAAATGAATAATGTATTTATTATTCTTTGTAATGAAAAAGGTTATAAGGTTTCCAGAACTTGGGATTTGAAAGTGTATGTCGTTATATTTCAGTATATAATGATGTATGTTGGATGAATGATGTACTCGTGACGTACGGAATCCGGGTGTGAAGATAGACCAGATTTCGGGGCCTTACAAGTTGGTATCAAAGCTGATAGGTTATAAACCTTAGGTAGGAGTACGTAAGACTATAATCGTAGAGAGAAGGATAAGAAGATCACCACGTGATCATAGTGACTCGTAGTAATAGATTAGTTGTTAAATGATGAATGATTTATAGCTAATGCTATGAATGAAGGGTACTATGAAGTAGTACAGGAAGAAGAACTTAGATTGAGTTGTGAAGGATAATATATGAATTAAAGAAAATTTGTATTAAGTAGAGAGAGATTTAGAAGTTGTAACATTTCAATTGAGGACTCATGTGATAGCTGAGTTATATGAACCTTTGTTATGGGCAGAGGTTTGTGCTTGGTGTAACAACTGCTTAGCTTATTCTGTTGATAATCATTGGGATTGATCGTATTATCAATATGTATATGGCGAGAAGGTGAATCTTTTCTCATGTATATACTTGATAGGTAGAGAACGATAAGGTAGGTGCGAGTTCTTGAAACTCATACTTAAGGTAAGTTCGTGACTCATAATAATATGGTATGTTTTTGAACGTCTCAGTGAATGGACACCTATGGTCTGTCTGGATAGTTCTTAAACTCATATTATTATGGAAAGTTCCTGAACTCATAATGTGTGGTAAGTTGATGGACTGTACTAAGATATAGGAATGTTTAGACTGAAAATGAGTTATTTTTAGTAGACTTAATATTGAAGGTGCTATAGAAGATTAAGTATTGTCGCAGTAAGACAATGAAGGAAGATGGAGAATAGGATATTCCAAGTCATTTAGTTATGCTAGATTTTGAACTTTATTGAAATCGTGCTGATATGTACATTTTTAAAAGGAAAGAATTGGTTCAACTTTTGGAACAAACAGATTTTAAAAGAGCTATTCTTGGTATGTCTATTCTAATTGCTTCGGGTAGACAGAAATTGATTTAAAATTTTCAAAATGAATTTTATATCATCCGTGCATTTGATGCAAGGATGGTAAAATGATGGAGTTATTAACGCAATTAAACCTGGCGTTGGATGTGATCTTAGGATCAACAACCCGCTATGGTATGATGTAAAATGACGAAGTCCTCAACGTACTGTAAAAAGTACGGTATCATGACGTCATAAAACGTTTTCATGTATTGCGAAAAGAATTTAAAGAAGTAGTCAATGTCAATTGAGTTGACTAGACGAATGTTTCACGTTGATATCCAATTTATTGGTATGGTCTAAGCTACTTGATTCGGCTAGACAAATGGTATGTCATGTTTAAAAGAAAATCGAGCTTTATTTGCAGAAGTGGTGCCAAACCAAATTGTTTTGATTAAGTCTGAGGAGAACATGGAAGAGGTAGTTTACTTTCTTTGTGATTGTAAACCCAATTTAAAGAAGGATTACTACAATGAAATGTTGTTTAACCTAGTAAGAGTTCATGGTCGATTTGACCCCTCAGCAAAAGTATGAAACATTTTAAAGGAAATTTTATATTCCTCATTATTCCTTCTACTTCATGATTCTTGATAGGTTATGGGGGTTAGGTATGGGGGAAAGATAAGAACTCCATTGAAGAGAAGATGAGAAGAAGGGTAGGCTAAAATTTCGAGGATGAAATACTGTGAAGAAGGGGTGAATGTGATGACCCGGGTAAGGGTGTAGTTTTAAGAAATTATGAGGATGTAATTTTTATAAGGAGGGAAGAGTGTGACGACCCGAAAATTCAGGTTGTCCAGAATTTAAGTTTAAAGAATTAGTTATTAATAAAATAAATTTATTTATACTATTATGTGCTATGTGTTTATTAATTGCTCTATAACTAGGATGATTATAAGTCGGGAGGATTCTGGCTACGAGCTAGACTGAACGAATAAGAATTTTCAAGATGAAAATAAAAATTTTTTGGGGAAAAAATATTTTTTGGGGAAAAAGACGAAATAAGCACTATTCACCCGACGAAACCCTAAGGGTTAGGGTTTGAATAACCTAGGCCGTTCTGAGAGTTCGGTATGTCGAAATGACATTTCGTTGAAAGATTTGACGATAATATATCTTGAAAAGTTAAGTAAGCCGATAAAAGTTTTTCTCGAAAAATGTGCAGAAATCGGACGAAATAAAAACGATGAAAAGTATTACTATGTACTTATCACTCGCTTAACTACGTTAGGGTAAAACTTGAAGAAAAAAATGCTTAACGCCAAAAAGTGTTTTTCAGTTTTTCGAAAATTCGAAGAATACGTAAAAGTTAATCAGTAAAGGAAAGACGAAATATCCAAAAATATTTGGATTCCGAGAATCACAGTTTTTAAAACTGTCGGAAGAAACCCGAAAGACGGAACCACGAAACTTCCAAGGGAAGTTTTGTGAATAGTAAGGAGGTCTATTGAGGAGGTGGGAATAGTATGGAGGTGTGAATAGTAAAGAAGTTATGGGGGCGAAATGACTAAAATACCCATAGCCTTGGTTTTCTATAAATAGTAAGCTTAAATAATTTATTTGGGATTTTGAAAATCCAACACTTGAGAGAGAGAGAGAGAGAGAGAGAGAGGTCAGATGAGAAGAAGGAGGAGGAAAAGCTAGGCCGTGTACAAACTTTGTCCGACGGGAGAAGATTAAAAGAAAAAGGTAATCCCAAACCCTATCTCGTATAAATTTTCTTCAGTTTTGATGTTCAAAAACCTAGCTTAATGAGAATAACAAGTAAAAGATATTAGAAATGATTTCATATGATTGAAATCATGAGAAAACAAAGAAATAAGAATTAGAAATTTAGTTTATCAATTTCTTAAGGAAGTATAAGATTCGTAATGAATTAGAACGATCCAAGTGGATTATATGAATGAGTAGGTGAAATAAGAAAGGAATTATATTCTATAACATCAAATTCCAATAAAAAGTAAAATCGTAATCCAAAATATTGATTAAAATGAAGAACGAACGAAGAACACGCGAAGAACACAAAGAACGTTGTTGATGGACAAATTTAAAATCATCGTCGAATAATTGTTGTTGATGGACAAGTTTAAAACCATTGCATATAAGTTATATGTGTATTTCTTGGTTAGGAACTGTAGAAACGTTCATGAAGAACAGATTAAAACTTAGCTATAATGAAGTTATGACAAAAATTTTGTAAAAGACAAACAAGAATTAGAAAGTTAGTAAATGAACCCGAGTGGGTAGGGTTTCATAAGGAAGTAAGAGAACATAGAAAACGTGAGTCGTGGAATAAAGAACGAATGAGTTTCGAGTTCGGATGATCGAATTACGGATAAACGGACGAAGAGTGTTAAAAACATAAAAATGAACAAAGGGTGAAGATCAAGCCAATCGAATGGCACACTAACGGATTCAGAATGAAGTTCTATTCGAGGGGTATTGAAATAAGTAAGATAAGGAAGAGAATGGCGTTGGAACGACCTCGTTTCAAGTTATAACGAATAAGTTACGAAATTTCGAAGTAAGCGATTCAAGCTTGTAAAAGACTTAGAGAATTTTTCTAGGGTTTAGGCTCGTGACTGCTTGGCAATTTGAGCCTTGGAGAATGATGTCTTGAAAGGCGAGCCTCGACCATCACTCATGGCGAGTGGTGCCACAGCACGAGAGATAAAGAAGAGAGTGGCACAGCAGCACCGGTGTAGGGAAAAAGCCAGATATGAGCTTTTAACTACTCAACTTATGGGGGAAACGTAAGGGAAGATAAAGAACATAATGTCCAACTAATGTAACACTTGAACAAGTAAATTAAACCTTTAATGAAGGTTTAACAAAAAGATTAAACGAGAGTAAAAGACCAAGATTTTAGGTGTGGGTTACGTAACCGATATCCGGGGACCGTAGTCGCAATAAACGAACGTGAGGGATTGCTATGGTTGTGATTCCTTAGATGTTGACCGATGAGGGTAATAAATAACATTTTGATGTTATGTTATGATAGTGAGAGATAAGTTTAAAGTCTATAGACGTTGTGAACGCAACGCTATTGCGATGAACGATAGGTCTTAGCATACAACGATCAGTATGGCTTCGACACTAAGAACGAGTAATGAACATGGGGTTCATGTAATGAATAACGAAAGTATTAATAAAATAGAAATTATCAAGAAAGCCATAACAAACGATAATAAGATTAATGAAAGTCGAACGTGAGTCGAATAAGGAATGAATCCTAAGGTATGTCATTTAGTTTCCAGAAAGCTATAAGGAATAAGAAATTGATTAACGAACATTAAGTTTAATGGTTCGGATAAGTTAAGATAAAGTTTAGGTTGTGGTACAATCGTAACCTTTGATGGTTGACATATGGAAGCTGGGCTAAACAATTCCTTCAGAGAGCGAAGGTATATATGAAACTGGCAACCGATCTAACTCACTGTGATGGCAGTGTAGATAAAACGGGAACTTGTTTGTTGGTTGTTTGTGGGAAACCACTCAGAGTACCATATGGACTACTAGTAGAGAAGCGATGTGTGCTGAGTCCTAGAGAATTTATAAAAAGAAGATAAGAATATAAATCATCCAAGATGATGAACGTTTTGAGTAAGACATCTCTGTATGTCATAAAGCCGTAAACTGGTAAAGGAAGTTACTCGCATAAACTTATATTGCAAGAACGCAAACCCTAAGAAGTAAAGTTGAGTAAACCAATACGTAAGTTCAATATATGACTAATTGGTGTTTATGTTTTCTCCTTATGTGTTATATAAGAATTGGAATGAACAGTTCGGTGTAAGCTGTAGCTTTGCGTAAGGCAAGTTTCCAAACTTCATTCATATTCTAAATGAATGCTAGTTTCTTGAACTTCTCAGAAGTTGAACTTGAGAAGTCTTGTCTATGTGCATATGTGCGATGTATGTACAAGGTGGTAATATGTATGAGGCCTTGTGACATAATTTGAACACTCTGGTGTTTCTATGATATGAACTGTTCTGTGATTAAGCTGTTCAATACAAGTATGTTTCATTTATACATGAACCGTTATTGTTAAGTATGTGCTAATAATTCTAGCCAGACAGGATGTGTATGAAAAAGGTAGAGGAATGAAAGTATTTCAAAGTAAAAGTGACTGATGTTTTAAGATGATAGGAATCAAGACTATTCCTATTATTCAAGCTGCTTCATAATCTTTGTTCGGTTATCGAAGTTCTAACAAAATGTTTAAACTCTTGAAGTTGTTTGTTCAATTGTTATGACTTGCTGGGCAATTAAATGCTCACACTTGCTTTAAATGAAAAGCTTTTTCAACGAACGATGCTAGAAGAACTTAAGGATCTCGTAAAGATCAACCTGACGGTATCCAGATGAAGTGCCATTCAGAGTGTGAATGAGCGAGAAGATCAAATGAAGACTTGTAATGTACAAAGATAAAAATGAACAATTGACTAGTCTAATGAACTATTATGTATCCTTGGTGGCAGATAAAATTCACTCTTGTAAGATGAAATGAATAATGTATTTATTATTATTTGTAATGAAAAAGGTTATAAGGTTTCCAGAACTTGGGATTTGAGAGTGTATGTCGTTATATTTCAGTATATAATGATGTATGTTGGATGAATGATGTACTCGTGATGTACGAAATCCGGGTGTGAAGATAGACCAGATTTCAGGGCGTTACACCTGTTTACAACATCTAAATATAAAGAAAATTTATGAGAGATAAGATATTGCCGAATCTCGAGTTTTAGACCTCTCAGAAATATCTTCGTCATTCGTTCCTCATTCTCTACCAAATGAGGTGCAAACTTGGATAACTCTATGAACTTCGCCTCATACTGGGACACCATCATGTTGTTTTGTTCCAGTCTGATAAAATCTACCTCCTTCATATGACGAATACTTTCAGTAAAGTACTTATTATTGAACAGCTTCTGAAACGTTTCCCAAGACATATTGAGTTCGACAGGCTGGGTACGCTTCACAGACTCCCACCAGTAGTCTGCCTCACCACGGAACATAAAGGTGGCGAAAGGAACCTTCTGTTCCTCCGTGCATCTCAAGACATCGAATATCTTGGTAATTTGCTTGACCCATGTTTCCGCCTTAATCGGATCCAGCTTTCCCGCAAATTATGGTGGTCCCAACTCCTTTAACTGCTTGGCTGTGACAAGCTGCACATTTTTATCATTTCCACCCGTATTTTGTGCACGAGTCTCCCTCGTCTGATTTTGCATGAACTGCAAAAAGCTTCTAAACATCCCATCATTCATCATTTGTTTGGTAGTGTTGTTTACAGGAGGAATATTGCCTTCCTATTGCACGTTCCCCTTGGTGGTGATTAAAGGTGTCTCCATGGTCTGATTCACTCCATTGTTAATATTTCCAGCTGGCATTCTCAAATACTGCCACAAAACAAGGGTTAATTGACATGTCACATATTATCCCTATACTCTGACCGACCAAATAAATACCAAATAAACTTAGTTAGGTCATACTAGCGAAGGAATTCCCCGGCTCTCCCCTCCTAGTTCTTGTCTAAGATCTCAACCAGGGATCATATCCATAAAATTTGATACCAACTGTGACGCCCCCAAAATAGGTATACATCACCCATTCTGAGTCGCCAAATACATGGTACAAAAACAAATACAACCTCAGTAATACAATTGTCGTGCAAAATACGACAACACATATACTGTGAGTTTGAATACAAATATTGTCTAATAGAGAGTATACAAACTCAAAAGGAGTCCTCATTACAATTATTGATACACTATTTTATAAAATAGTGAGGACTACTAAAACAACTATCTTGAAGCATCACTCCATACCTCGGCTAGTTCCTGCTATGTTCTCACCTCCTGAGAAGAAAAATGGAACAAAAAGGAAAATAGTGAGCTCAACTAGCCCAGTAAAGAATATTATGACTAAGATAATATACAACAATTTATCATTAGTCTTCAACAGGGAAAAATTTGATAAAATATAATAGACAACAAGTTTTAGATCAATAACTGCAGTGGAAACATCAATCCATTAGAAGAGTCAAGTAGAGAAAGAATTCTACTATCTTCTAAGATTTAAAAGTCCATCATCAATATTTTATCCCTGTAACATCAATCAATATACATCTTGAATCAAATATTCATCTTTGCACTACATGCCAAAGATATTCATTTGTATCACCAGGTTGGGTCATGTTCATCTCAAACACTGCTCATCTTTGCACCACGCCAAAGATATTCATCATTTAATCATTCATCTTTACACTACATGCCAAAGATATTCAGTAATATCATCATTTAGGACTGAGGATGATGAAAAATATCTTAAAAAAAACGAACCAATGAGATAAAAGATCAAAGATTAGGGATTTGTACTTTAGTTTATCCAAGTTCAAAAATACCTTATAATAATCAATTGTGGAGCAAAATTCAAGAATAAAGATCAAAACATGGATACAATCAAAGATAGTAACCATAATAGACATCTCGGACAAAAAGGAGAAAATTTCATTTTTCGGTTAATAGTGCCGTATTCGTGAATAGTGCCGTATACGTGAATAGTTCCGTATACGTGAATAGTAATCCCGACACAAAAAGGTAGAAATTCCACAATAAAATCCATACCAATATTTCGGTATAATGATATTGAAAGAATAACATCATCATGAAGAAAATAACATCCCTTACCTCAAAATAACAGTACTTCTGATCGGAATATCGGTATAAGGCTGAAGGAAACTTGAATTGATGAATAGCAATTCACAAAGTATCTAAATACTCACAAAATACACTCGATAATATAGAGAGAGAAAGAGAGAAAACTTGTTTTTGGTGTGATTTTCAATTCTAACTAAGCACCCTATTTATAGGAAAATGCTTAGAACGCCATAACAGACTAACCTGCTACCTGATGGCTTTACATGCTACTATTCAAGCCCACCACTTTTGAAAATAAATTCCAGCACATTTTATTTCTCACCAACCAAAAGTGGGACCCACCATATTTTTAATAAAAATATTTATTTCTGAAACATTAATAATTCATAATAAATAGCCCTTTTATCAGAAAAATTCGAATCTCATGTCTATTCCATAGGAAATTAAATTATCTACAACTTTGTAAGTTTATGTTTTTCCAAATTCCAAATGAAAAATGACCGAAATCCACATACGGAAGATTTTCAAAACTTCCATTCCGACAAAATACTGATAAAACACCTTAGCAATAAATCCATTTATAACCACAATAAATATATCCATCATTTATATCCACATAAAATAAATATCTCCTTATCATATAAATCAATAATTAATTATTCACAAATAATATTATAGAATCACAATTATGACAACCAGGTCATTCCCAGGAAAGAGGGGGCTTTCCAATAAGGATTTCTCCTTATTGGCGCGCAATTAGGTGACCAAACCCCTTTTCTAGACAGAACTTCCTTAGACATTTCCAATAATGCTATCTAACAATATTATTCAAATAATATGAATTATTGATCTGATAATGGAGATACTGTGCAGTGACAATTATTGAAACAACAATAATATAAACTATCAACGTAGCAATTATTGAATCAATAAAATAAAATATTGAACAGTAATTACTGTAACAATTATTGAGTAGTGCCTTCTTACGTAAGAATCAATAATTTAAAAATATTATGAAAAACCGTGTGCTACTATGCAACCACGTGTATTACTGTATTTTAACCACCGGGTATTCCAACAGTGTTAACGGTAACAACTACGCCGTTATTTATAAAAACTCAAACTTGTCATTTTCTTCATCCGACCATTTTCCGTTATGGGGCCCACAAATGGTTGCGCCGTCGTACGAATATTCCCAAACAGTAAGAATATTCCACAACCAAACGAATATTCTCCGACAAAAATGAATATTTCATAACCACTTACTTATTTTGCAAAATTTGCACATTTCACCCATAACCAAAGCATTATATCAAATTAACACCTTATTATTCACAATAATAATTAGATGAAATTTGATTTTTATTTATAATAAGTTGGGTTCTTACACTTTTATTATGTTAACATTTATATAACACAGCAAATAAAACCATAATAAAATTATTTATTTATTTAATCAAATATAATATCAAAATATTAAACAATTATATTAAATAATTGGCCTCTAGGGCATAACCTTTAACAGTCTCCCACTTGCACTAGAGCCAATCACTCATGTATCTAATACCCATAGAACTAGTGTGACCGTCGTGCTTCTGCTATGACAAGGCCTTGGTTAGTGGATCTGCAACATTATCATCTGTTGGCACTCTTCCTATATGTACATCTCCTCTATCAATGATTTCATGGATGAGATGGTACCGCCTAAGTATATGCTTGGATCGTTGGTGAGATCTGGGTTCCTTAGCATGTGCAATGGCTCCATTATTATCACAGTATAGCTTAACCGGATCAACAATGGTTGGAACAACACCAAGTTCAGTGATGAACTTTTTAATCCACACAGCCTCCTTGGTCGCACTAGAAGTAGCAATATACTTAGCCTCTGTTGTTGTAGAATCGCCATCGCTCTTGCTTGAACTCTTCCAAATTAACAAACACCACCATTAAGGAAAAACACAAAACTTGACTGAGACTTATAGTCATCATTGTCAGTTTGGAAACTAGCATCTATGTAACCCTTTACTGCCAGTTCTTCTTCACCTCCATATACCAAGAATGAATCCTTAGTCTTTTTAGGTACTTGAGGATATTCTTGACTACTGTCCAGTGACCTTCACTTGGATTCGACTGGTATCTTCTTGTCATGCTCAAATCATACGAGACATCCGAACGAGTACATATCATTGCATACATGATAGATCCAATTGCCGAAGCATAAGGGATCTTTCTCATACGCTCCTCATCATCTTGTGATTTAGGACATTGGGCCTTAAAGATCTTTACACCATGAGTCATAGATAAGTGTCCTCTTTTCGTCTCTTACATGCTGAACCGTTTTAGCACTTTATCAATATATGTACTTTAACTTAGGCCGAGCATTTTTCTCGATCTATCTCTATAGATTCTGATACCTAAAATATAGGCAGCATCGCCCAAATCTTTCATGGAGAAACATTTTCCTAACCATATTTTTACAGCCTATAAGGAAGGAATGTCATTCCCAATAATTAATATGTCATCAATATATAATACTAGGAATACAATGTGACTCCCACTAACCTTCTTATATACACAAGGTTCATCTTCATTTTTTATAAAGCTAAACTCTTTGACTGCTTCATCAAATTGAAGATTCCAACTCCGAGAGGCTTGCTTTAATCCATAAATGGATCGCTACAGTTTACATACCTTTCTAGCATCCTTTGGAGTAACAAAACCCTCAGGTTGTGTCATATACACATCCTCAAGGAGATTTCCATTAAGGAAAGAAGTTTTGACATCCATCTACCAGATTTCGTAATCATAAAAGGCTGCAATAGCAAGTAATATCCTGATGGATTTAACCATTGCAACTGGAGAGAATGTTTCATCATAGTCAACACCTTGAACTTGTTTGAAACCTTTTGCAATCAGTCAACCTTTATAGGTTTGTACGTTACCATCCATGTCGATTTTCTTCTTCAAAATCCACTTGGACCCGATTGGTTTTACCCCTTCGGGTGGATCAACCAAAGTCCATACTTGGTTAGTATACATGTAGTCCATCTCAGATTTCATGGCTTCAAGCCATTTCTCAGAATCTGGTCCATTCATAGCTTCTTGGTAGGAAGCAGGCTCATCCTGATCTATGAGCATCACATCGCCGTTTTGAGTTACAAGATATCCATAATATCTCTCGGGCTCTTGGCGTGTCCTACGAGATCTACGAATTCCTTGTGTAATTTGAGAAGGTTCACTTTCCACAACATCTTGTGGTTCCTGCTCACATTCTAACTCAGGTTCAATGATATTCTGTGGTTCTCAAATTTCTTCGAGTTCTACTTTCCTCCCACTGTTTCCTTTAGAGACAAATTCTCTTTCTAAAAAATACTAGTTCGAGCAACAAACACTTTATTCTCAGAAGGTTTATAGAAATAATACACTTTTGTTTCTTTTGGGTATCCCACAAAATTACATTTGTCAGATTTGGGTCCGAGCTTGTTAGAATCCAAACATTTTACAAACGCCTCACAACCCAAAATCTTCATGAATGACATACTAGGACGTTTCCCAGTCCACATCTCATATGGTGTCTTCTGAACCGTCTTTGTAGGAACACGGATAAGTGTGAATGCAGCTGTCTCTAGGGCATGACCCCAGAAGCTTATTAGAAGATCTGCATGACTCATCATTGATCGTACCATGTCTAATAAGGTGAGATTTCTCCTCTCAGATACACCATTCCATTGTGGTGTTCCAGGTGGAGTGAGTTGTGATATAATAGCACACTCCTTTAGAAGGTCATCAAAGTCTTGGCTTAAGTATTCACCTCCTCGATCGGATCGAAGGGCTTTTATGCTTTTGCCAAATTGGTTTTGAACTTCATTCTTGAATTCCTTGAACTTGTCAAAGGATTCAGATTTGTGTCATAAGATACACATATCTATATCTACTGAAGTCGTCAGTAAATGTAATGAAGTAATAAAACCTACCTCTTGCTAACGAACTCATGGGTCCACATACATCATTATGTATAAGTCCCATATATATCGCTAGCCCGATTCATCGTGTCCGAGTGAAAGGGCTTTAGTCATCTTGCCTAATAAACAAGACTCACATCTCTCATATGATTCAAAATCAAATGAATCCAAAAACACATCTTTATGGAGTTTGGATATGCGTTTCTCATTTATATGGCCTAAACGACAGTGCCAGAGATATGTCAGATTTGAATCATTTGATTTAAATCGTTTTATCTTTATGTTATAGATAGGCATTTCTAAATCAAGAATATAAAGACCATTAAACAATTCTGCAACACCATAACATATATCATTTAAGTAAACCGAACAACTATTGTACTTTATTATAAATGAAAAACCTTTCTTGTCCAAACAAGAAACAGAAATAATGTTTTTTTCTTATAGCAGGCACAAAATAACAATCTTCTAATTCTAAAACTAGCCCAGTGGGCAAAGATAAATGATAAGTTCCTACGGCCAGGGAAACAACTTTTGCTCCATTTCTAACTC
The DNA here is from genome assembly GCA_020205605.1 of Panax ginseng. Classification (NCBI taxonomy): domain Eukaryota; kingdom Viridiplantae; phylum Streptophyta; class Magnoliopsida; order Apiales; family Araliaceae; genus Panax; species Panax ginseng. Next base: position 48,955,106 of record CM035136.1, read on the forward strand.
GTAGGTCAACCTCTCCTTTTGCCAAAGTCCTACTCCTTCGAAGTTCTTGCACATTAACACAAATGTGAGAACCACATCCAGTATCCAATACCCATGATGTAGAAGTAGACAAGTTGACTTCTATAACATATATACCTGAATCAGAAGTCACACTTCCTTTCTTTTTCTTCACTTCTTCCAAATAAGCATGATAATTCCTCTTCCAGTGTCCAGGTTTTCCACAGAAGTGATAATCACCTTCTTTAGACACCCCTTCTTTAGGCTTGAAAGCCTGTTGTTAGGCACCAGATTTAGATCCTATCTTCTACTTGCCTTTCTAATTTCCCTTAACATTCCCCTTTTGCACCATCATTATGGGAGCGGGTCCTGACTTTTTCATGTTTTTCTCGATAGTTCTTAACATGCTCAACAACTTAGTAAGGGGTTTCTCAATTTCATTCATAACAAATTGAGAGTAGCTTCTGTTCAAGGTGATAGAGTTTATGCCCTAGAGGCCAATTATTTGATATAATTGCTTAACGTTTTGGTATTGTATTTGATTGAATAAATAAATAATTTTATTATGGTTTTCTTTACTGCGTAATATAATTGTTAACATAATAAAATTCCTTAGAATAGTGATACAAATTATATAGTTTTAAGTATGTGACTTACACATGAGATTATAATTACAATTAGTATCATTGTTCTTAAATGTCCCTAGTCGAGTATCATTGTTGATGGGACAACAATGATGCATTGAGACTAGTATGTGGATTGACTGATGACCAAATCTCATTAGTCATAAATATATGAGATATTAAGTCAATGCATAGGTACATGTTAGAGAACGATGGTAAGGACAGACCCACCATGAGAATTCTATATGGAGCATTATGCGAAGTGTCATTAGCAATTCTCATAGTGACAATGATGTAATGGTCCTCCGACCTGAAATCGCTTATATTACTACGAGAATTTATGTACTTTGATATCATCAAATGTCACCTTTAATAGGGTGGACTATAAAGGTGATTATTGGGTTCATCATGAATCGTGTGAGAAATGTGAGTGATCTAGATGGAATTTAACCATCCTATATATTATGGGTGATATCCATAGGCCTCTTGATTGAGTAGGACTATGAAGTGCATGGCCATGCTCAAATAGTGATTTGTTTCATATAGTCTACTCATTGATCAAGAAAACTCAGATTAAATTATGAAGAGTATGACACATTCCATGACTTGAGTTTAATCTAGGATATTAAGGTTAAAAAGATTAAATTACATTGAAACATTGGTCACGAAAAAGGTTGCATCGAATCATCGATCTTATTATTACTTGGGTAGCAGTGATGCATTACTAGATGCGCCAATTGTTTTTATAAATTTATAATATGATTTTAAAATTATTGCCAACGTAATAATAACCTATAGGTCACACATAGAAACGTAATTTAAAGGGAATTAATTTAAATTTGAAGGATTTAAATATATTAATATGATTAATAGTATTTAAATCATGAATTTAAATTAAAAGGATAATTTGTATATATGTATATTAATTAAGTAAGACTTAATTAAGAGATATATATATAAATTGATTTTATGAAATTAGGTTTTGATTAATACCTTTTAACTACTATATATATGATATATAGAAGCCACTTAGGAACACAATAAAAAACTTACAAACCCCTAGCCGCTCTTGAGAGAGACTAGAAAAAGTTCGAAAATCTTGTTCCTTTGGTGGCTAGTCTGCATGACTCCTTTTATTGCGAGAATCGTTCGACGATTTAAATGCGTTAAATGTGGATACCATAGAGGCGTAGTACCGTGAGGAATTGCGTTGGAGATTCAAGCGTTTGAGAAAATTCAATAATCGGTATAATATCTAAACCACCGAATTAATTATTTTTCGCATGGATCCTATTTTTAGGGTTTCAAAAATTGCTTTAAAATTTTAATTTCCGCTGTTCGTTTCTGTGCCGAAACCTAACACAAAGATTGCAAAATAAGATCAGTTTGGGCTTCTAGAGTAATTGGAAAGCCCAACCTATCAAGGTACTCAATATACCCAATCATTTTTAGCACATGTGGACCAACTGGATCACGTTCACGTTTCTTGCGTTGATCTGATGCCTTGCTTGTATCATACCTCTCTGTCGAGCATGCCCTTGAACAATTTCTTGAGATGCTCGATCATCTCGTAAGCATCCATCAACTCATGTTGCTTCAAGCTCAAATTCATGGTTCTTTAGCATGAGACAACTCACGCCCGAACATTATCATGATGCTTCAGAAGCGTCATACATGCAGCTTACGTCGATCGTATAGTATTAGCTGGTGCTGCAGGAATGGGCTTTTCACTGACATATAGCTTGCGCTCTTGTTTGAGGATAATCCTCAAGTTCCTATGCCAGTTAAGGAAATTAATTCAACTCAACTTGTCCTTCTCAAGGACTGATCGTAGTGAAAGACTACTTGTGTTGTTGTTGTTTGCCATTGATATCTACAATTTATAAGTGCCAAAATAATAAGTCAAATTGCAGAGTTGATATTATGTAATTGATAATAGTATATTCAAAAAATACCTCCCACTATTTTATTCAAATTAATAGCCCTCACCATTAAATCAGAAAGCATTTTCTATTAAATCTTTCTAGTGAGCCAAGATCCATATTTCATTATGACTTAAGTTATCTTTGGCTAATCTCTAAAAACTCAATTATTTAGGTAGACAACCCTTTTGTCAATTATATCATATATAACTCTTGGATAGTTTGGTAAAAAATATTTGTTTCTAGTCCATCTAATAGTACCTACCAAACTTTATGCCTCTAAGTCCACAATCCTATTGAGATAACTTAGTTAAGTTAGGCCCAATGATTTTAACAGTTTGGATATCACAATTATCCTATCGCATCTTACCTAGATAAATAGGGTACTTTGATTTGGCAAACCTACATCTATTAATCAAGGTCTTGATGAGTGTTATTCATGGGAAGGCATCTGATTTAGACTTAATAATTTAATGAGGGATTTTATTAATAAATTTAGATCTCACCAATTTTTAATCTTATTAAGCATGCACATTATTTATCATATCATATACAAGCATAAATAAAGTGCAAAATAAAATAAATGTGTCACAGTTATGACCCAATCCATTGTCAATCTTTTCAAGCTAATGAAAGATTGAAGGTCAATCTAAGGTGGTAAAAGATCTCAAAATAGTAGCTTCCTTGGATCTTCCTCATCCATGTGCCTCCTCTCCATCATAATCTTTCCATCGTGATCTTCATCTTGTCATCTTTATAATTATAGATTATTACATGACGTAAAGAAACCTCGAGTTACATTCGAGGGGATGTAGATGAGAAGAGAATATTACATTAGAATTTATAGAAAGGCACGACATGCAAGCCGTATTTCAAAACCAAAAAACCACTAAGCTATAGGTCAAAAATGCCATAACTATGCACCATGCATATCACAATAAGCACATAACAATTTATATATAATTAAAGAAAACTATATATAACATATTGGGGTCATGACCATCGTGCGTTACGATGGGGGGGGTCCAAGGGGGGTCTCCCCTGGCTTGGATAACATCTCACACTGATACCTTACAATGGTACCTTACATAAAGGTACAATCAATAACTGTTTTAGAAATTAAAATCTTTGGAAAATGCTCAAGGAAACCTTCGTACATGGGAAACAATGCATATAAGTTATAATAGATATCATATAACTCGAGAATTATCCTTGGTTAACCCAATAGACCCCAAAGATAAATGAGAAGATTACTATCATGTTCTTTCCAATGGTGAGTCTTCTATTGCCATATAAATATCTCCATGGTCTTCAATTGAGAATTATATTTCAACCAAACTACAAGATTATATAGGTAGTGCTCGTTGATATAATCAGCAAGTGGATGTGCACAACTATGAGGGCCCCAAATCCGGGTCCCAAATCACCGCGGATCTGGTTCAATCATTCTATAACTATTGCGGAAGATATAAACATAAATTGTTTATACAATAAACTTTACACACTATTCCCCAAGGTCGAGTAACCTTAACTTATACATAACTCATAACTTAACTAATATATAACATTAATATCATTCAATAATATTACAAATCTAATTGCGCACATTAACTTTAAGCTGGAACTGTCTTTAACCTTTCCTTGTATCCGACGCATTCGCCTTAATCTGCAATGTTTTATCATGATATAGCAAGGGTGAGCATAAGATTGCCCAACAAGTTTAAGTTCAATAATTTAACGATATATCATGATTGAAAGAATCTGAATAATAAGCTAGCTATAATTCAACAATAGAACTGTGAACTAGCAGGAACAAACTTTTGACTGAACAAGTATTAAACATGAACAAATATATCTGGACCGAATGGTAATGAAGGTGATCAGCCTTTCATACCTGACATATACATGCAATATGTACATAGTACAATTCTACAAAGGCAATCAGCAATGTTTAACTATAAGCATATCTGAATGAAACAACTCTTAGTAAAGTTAAGTAAAAACTTACCTGAACCGTTGATTACCGCTACGCAATTTATAACGCTTTATCCGAAGACCTATTATTAGTAATATAGATCTCCAATATTAGAATAATATCATCACAATATAATACTAGTATATATATAAACATAGAATAACCTAAACACATAACACATAACCCTATCAGTCTATAACACACATAATGATCAGTATTAGGTCAAACTATTTCAGTCTGACTTGAATCCGACAAAATTCTAACGTCCCGACAGTCTAGTCGGACAATCGTCGAGTTTAAGTTCAATTAAACTTTGCCTAACACTTAATAATTATCTCAGATAATTTTAATATTAGTCAAAATAATTTTCCAAGTCTCATAAAAATTTTCAGATAATTATTATCATTTATCGTGAATTTTCCATCATTAAAAACGTATTTATATAATATAAATACCACAATATTCTATTATCATTAATATCTATTTATTATCAAATATTAATGAAATACATGTCATAATATTATAATATATTTATAATATAACAAAGTATTTTTAATACTTTAAAATCACCTTTATAAGATTTTTAAACAATTAAATCCATTATCGATAATTGCTATTAATATTAAAATATTAAATCATTTTTATATAATTTTTAAATCATTTATTCTATTTTTCCATAATTTATTTAATATATTTATTAAATAAAATAATTATCATTAATATTGATTAATTAATGAAATTCATCACAAAATATTAAAAGTCTTTGAAAATTTCTTTAAATATTTTCTTATACCATAATATTATTTTTCATGATTTTTCATGTATTAAAATTATTTTAAATAATTTATTTAATATTATAAATAAATAAATTAAATACCATTTATATTCCAAAAATATTAAATATTTATGAAATATACTCAAAATAATTAAAAACTATTTTTGATTTTAAAATAATTTTTCGTAATTTATTTGTATTTTTAATAATTAAAACTATTTAATTTGATTTATTTAATTAAAATAATTATATTTCTAAAACTAATTTGTCGCTAAAGGGGCTATATATGACGGACCCATCATATATATAGGTGTTCTTGAGCTCCATTTTCGAAGCTTCATCGTCGGTTTTTGAGTTCTTTACTTTAACCATTATTATTGCAGTGTTAGTGATGATTTATGGGAAGCTAAAGGGTTACAATTTGTAGTACGAATGTAATACTACATTAACCAACAAATTTCATGGTCATAACATATCACAACTGAGAGATTTAAATCTCCAAAATTTCTGACAACGCTATTATTCATTTATGGGTTTTCCAGAAAATGAAGAACAGTTGAGGGTACTAGTTTTCGATCGTCATAATTTGTATCCTGTAACTTGTTTGGGTGAAATATTGGTTCAATACTATAGTCGTGATGTCAGGGTACACCAACATAACTAAAGATCGGTCTAACAACAACACATTGAATAAATCAAGGCCGGTCAAAGTAGTAGTCAGAAAACGGTCTTTGAAGATTCTGGGTTACCCAGAATCTCCTTCCGGCCAGTTGGTCAACGTGGTTTTGACCACGATTAGATACGATTATGTTACGGATCTGAGTGCTCTAAAGGCATATATGATAGCCTGCATGTCAGTCTACAAGATAAAACCAACAACATCACATAACAACTTAAACATAGCAAGATCTGGCATTGCAAAAGCTCATCGAAATTCAGGAAAATTGCAGGTTACCGAAGCGTTTTTTCGTGATCGGTCAACGAGGTTTGACCGAGCATAACTGAAGATCTAGACTTGATCCGACCCTTCTTCCAGTTTCAGATCACGGTCCTCATGTCATAGAACATATTCAAAACATAAAACACATAAAACATCTAACACATAAAGATTTAAGGCCTCTGACATTCGACTGTCAGGCCACTTTTCAGCTTTTTCCAGATTTTTGAAAAATGCTATTTCGTGCACTTTGATGTTATGGATTCACTATATAGCAACCCAGATCATCAAGTGACACCTTCTAACATAACTTTAAACAAAAGATCATAACAAATAACATGGATCACATAATTTCCAAAATTTTAGGGTTTTTACCACTTTGAGCTTTGATCTTGGATTCTGACTTCTGATTTTGATATTGGCTTGATATGAAATGATCATGGCTTTATTCTTGACTGACTTCCTCTCAAAATTTCAGAGGTTGAAGAGAGAGAAAGGGTCTTGACTAAAATGAACACAAAAGTAAAATTTTTCTTACTTTAATCTTTCAACTCTTTGATTCCATGGCCAAGAATGTTGCAATGTGGCCTCGTGGCTGATTGTTGGTGTAGTGGGACAGTTGTCAAGTCCCCTTGGTGAAACACCACACAAATTAACCAAATATCTTATACTTACTAAATAATACAAAAAGGGTAAAATGGTCATTTGTCTTTTAATTTTAATGGCAAACTAGTCTTTTGTCCAAACCCTTAGGGTTTAGGGTTTAAACCCTTAGGGTTTAAAATAAATTCCTAGAATTTTCAAATTAGGTTTTCAAAATCGATAATTAATATTTCTAAATTATAATTAGAATTTTTTAATTATATTAAAATTTCTTAATCATAATTTAAATCTTGCTAATTAGGATTATATTTCCTAATTAAAATTATTAATTTAGCAATTAAATCCATAACTATACATTAGGGTTTCTGACGGAATAATTAGGGTTCTAAAATTATGCATTAGGGTTTGCAACCCAAAAATTAGGGTTTCTAATAGAAAAATAATTTTCTAATTTCAAAATTAGATTTCCTAATGAGATTATGGTTTTCTAATACTATAACTTGAAAATTAGAATTAATATTTCCTAATTATCATTAAAAGTATTAAATTAACACTTAGGTTTTCCTTAATTATAAATTATGGTTTCAATTCCAGAAATTAGGGTTTTCTAAATCAATTAGGATTTCCAATAAATCTTTACGGTTTTCCCTAATTAGGTTATATTTAATAATGTTAAACCTTATACTAACATCTGCATTCCCAAATTAGGGTTTCATACACCGAATTAGGGTTTTGAATTCCCGAAACTAAAATTAGGGTTTCTAGAACCAGTTTCTAGGGTTTCTTATAATTGCTAGGGTTTTCTAACCGAACGTTGACGTTCTGAATATATACCTAGGGTTTGTCACATATATCGTTTATCTGGTCAACCCTTGACCCTTAACCACATACTGTACACATATACAACCATATACATAGAACATATTCATGTATTCCCATAATCCTGAATAATTCACCTAAATCCTTCACAGAATTTTGAAATCCTCAAAATTCATTCTCAAAAATATCAAACGCATACACTTATTTTCTGTCTAGGTTCTAATATTGAACCCTAAACAAATTAATAAAATTTTTAAAAATATTCAAAATTCTCGGATTGTCACAACAACCCTATCTTATGATAACAAGAAGTCGTAGGTCATTAGACATCTTGTATGATAGTGGCAAAATACCCTTCCAAAGTTGGGTTTACCTCACCCTATTTGGTTCACCAAAATTAATGGTTAAATGACGTATAAAAATACGACACACTTATCTAAAATTCTAAATAAAATTGTTTCCATACTGTTTTAGGGAAACCTCAACAGCTATCGATCACCGTTCTATTCCCATGTTAACCTCGCTTGACCCAGCTAAACTCTTATTACCTGAAAGGAATTGTGAAACAAAAGGGTGAGCACAACTAGCCCAGTAAAGTGTAGGGTTTCGGCACAGAAACGTACATCGAAATATAAACATTTATAAAGAAATTTCTGAAACCCAACACAGGATCCACGCGAAACAAAAGTAATTCAATGGTTTAGAATTTATCTGAATTAAAAAGAAAACTACGAAATTCTTTGCCAAATCTCAACGCAATCCAAGAAAGAACTACGCCTCTACACGGTATCCGCATAACGCTTGCATGAATCGTGCATACGATTCTTGATAAAGGGAGTTGCGGTACTAGCCACCAAAGGAATGGATTTTCTATTTTCTCTCTAGTCTATCTCTAAGAGCGGCTATGGTTTTCTTAGGTTATGATTAACTTTATAAAACACTGATATATCATATATATAGCGATAAATCGAATTAATCAAAACCCTAATCTAATTAAAATAAAATTGAATATATATATATATATATATATATATATATATATATATATATATATAAACCATCCTTTTAATTTAAATTTGTGATTTAAATACTATCAATCATATTGATATATTTAAATCCTTACAATTTAAATTAATTCCCTTTTAATAACGTTTTATGTGTGTGACCCTATAGGTTATTATTATGTTGACAATAATTTCAAAATCATATTACAAAATTAGAAACAGTGAGCGGCATCTAGTAATGCATCACTGCTACCCAAGTAATAATAAGTTCGATGATACGATGCAACCTTTTTGTGAGCAATGTTTCAATGTAATTTAATCCTTTTAACCTTAATATCGTAGATTAAACTCGAGTTATGGAATGTGTCATACTCTTCATATAGTAATTTGAGTTTTTCTTGATCAATGAGTAGACTATATGAAACAAATCACTATTTGAGCATGGCCATGCATTTCATAGTCCTACTCAATCAAGAGGCCTATGGATATCACCCCTAATGCATATGAGGGTTAAATTCTATCTAGATCACTCATATTCCTCACATGATTCATGATGTACCCAATAATCACCTTTATAGTCCACCCTATTAAAGGTGACCTTTGATGATATCAAAGTACATAAATTCTCGTGTAGTAATATAGTGATTTCAGGTCGGAGGATCATTCCATCATTATCACTATGAGAATTGCTAATGACACTTCGCATAATGCTCCACATAGAATTCTCATGGTGGGTCTGTCTGGTACATCGTTCTCTAACATGTACCTATGCATTGACTCAATATCTCATATATTTATTGAAAGTAGTATGAACACAAGCCAATCATGTTTGATGATAAAGTATATACTTTATAACAATCTTATTCATTTATTAATAAAAAGTATTAATTTATTAAAGGCTTTTAATTATCTACATGATGCTGTTTTATAATATGTGATAAACCCATAGTTTTAAGCAATGCTTTTAGAATAATGATGATGATCATTCTAATGAGATCTAAATTCTTAGAAAGCTTAAAACTAAAATAGTTCTCAATCGTTGGATTACTAAATTGGGGATTAGTGAATCCAGATAGATTGGTACATACATTGCTTGCTCATTGGATGAGGATGATTGATCTCATGATCATTTGTGTGAGAACACTAAAACAAGTATGTAGGTGCTTATTAGAGAATAAGTTCCTTTGAGCATTGACTCATTAAGGAATACCTAATGGAGTTTTACTTGCCTGTCAATAGGAATTCCTATACTGATAGTAGTACAAGTGATCCTTGGACTTGATATCATCATAGTATCTTGTGTATGATGAGTTATACTTTGACTTATTCCTTAAGACCCTTAGGGTATATCAAAGGGTATGCTTGGGTATAAATAAATTATTTAATTTATTTATTTAAATAAGATTAGAATTATTCTAATTGATTTATTCACAACCGGTTTAATATGGAGAACCTAAAGGGTCACACCATAAAAGGAAGAATAATTATTTAAGAATTTAATGACATAATCGTAATAATATGTTAAGTATATTTAATTTAATCTATGGTGATAAAATAAATTAAATAGCTTAATATTTATTATTTAATATTTTAGAAATATTAAATATAAATTAATAAGAGGAGTCTTATTAATATTATTACAATTATTATTATTTTAATTTCTAAAATAGTTTAGGAATTAATTTAATATAAGTACTCTCATTTATTCTAATAGGATTAGGAGGAAAAATTAGTTAAAAGAGTTTAATTATTTATCCCTAATAAGATTAGGGAGCCCATTTAATTAAAGAGTTTAATTAAATAAATAATACCTTATTTTTAATTAAATAGGTTACATGATATCTTTATAAGGTGAGTCTTATATGAGGATATCATTACACATAATTCAATAGTTGAGAAATACGCTCTTTTTCTATAGAGATAGAAAAACTAGGGTTTATCTAACCACCTATCTTCTTGAATCTTTCTTCTTCCTTGGTGGATCACCTCTAGAGGCCAAACACTTGGGTGGCTAACGTTGATCAAAGGAAGGAACCAAACCCGGCGGATTTAAGTTGAACACGAAAAGATTTGGAGGTTAACTTGTACATGAGGAAGCTTGAATCTTCAAGGGTATGATTCTTGTTCTTTTTCTTTTCGTTTAATTAATAATTGGGCATAAAGGATGATCCGTGTATATGATTTGTAAAATTTTAAACTCGAATTGTTACATGTTTCTGCTTATTAGTGCAATTTAATTGCGTTCATGAATATTACAAACCTAATAGTGGCATCAGAGCCAAACCTTTATGCGAATTATTAATTATTTTAATTTGATATGTATATTGATATATATTTAGAATAATTTATTGGGCATAATTTTTTGTATAAAATTTTAAAAAATAAATAAATAAATTCGCGAAACTGTTTTTTTTTTTACTGTGATTCGCATGGTTGATGATGTTGGCGTGAATCACTTTTGTTTTGTGATTTTTTTTTATACCGGCCGGATTCGCGTGGCTGATGTTGTTGGCCTGAATAACTTTAATTACCTTATATCATATATGTTCCTTCACGCAAATATAAGGAAGGCAACAGGATTCTTAGTTATATATATATATATATATATATATATATATATATATCTGATGAGGATCAAGAGCATTCTCCTTAAATAGCATTCCTCCTTAAATAGCATTCTTTTATTAAAACTACGTCGTTTTGGAGGGATGCGGTGGCATTTTCGTAAATACAATGCCACCGCGTATTTATAAAAAGCCACCGCGTCCCTCCAAAACGACGTAGTTTTAATAAAAGAATGCTATTTAAGGAAGAATGCTATTTAAGGAGAATGCTCTTGATCCTGACCGTATATATATATATATATATATGTTGGGCCATAATACTTTTTGTATTGGGCCAGGCCGAATGGGCTCCTCCCTTGGACCGATATATTTTACCTTTTGGACCGAATAGATTGGGCCGATTTATTTGATTATTCTATTGGGTCATTTCGATTGGATCCGGTCAGATGGGTCATCTTTATTGTATTGGGCTTAGTCATTGGATCGGTCCATTATGCAAATTGTCTCTTATCCTATCTTTGACTTGTAATCATGACAAAAGATAACAGTTGACTGTTATCTCTGCCACCGTCTGCATGGCATTGATGAGGATGTGACTGTAATAACCGACGGTGGACAAAGGTGATGGAGTAGCAGGTAAATCCGGACGTGGGAGAGGGCTGTGTCAGGGATAGTGGGTGGCACGATAAACTGGGTTTTGGAGTGCATATGGGGCAAGGATCACACAATGGAAAGGTAACAACAACAAAACATTCAACTAAACTATTATCTCTCTATATACACTAGACATACTATTCCTCTATTGTTAACATTGTGATCGTGAATCTTGACTCTCCTTAGGAGCTATCCCAAGACAGTCCAGTGAAGTCGAAGCTTTTAGTGTTGACTTGTTAAACTATGCAGGATATCGAGAGATGGCGTCTTGGTGAGTGGGACGTGAGGAAAGATCTTAGCGTTAACAATATATATATATATATATATATATATATATATATATATATATATATATATATAATGACCACGTGAATTCTCTTAAAATAAAAGTTGCGGGATACATGATTGAGAGATTACATATGATATATGTTATAAGTGATTATTACATCACGTGGTGATGTTTTTACGTAATGTAATCTTTTGATTACTTATATTATATATATAATATTATCGTAATATATATATATATATATATATATAATATTCTTAATAATTTTATTATTAAAATAAAAATTTTATTTTATTATTAAAATAAAAATTTTATTTTAATATTAAAATAAAAATTTATTTTAATCTTAAAATAAAAGTTTATTTTAATTTTAAAATTGAATTTCATGCTAACTAATTAGAGTTGGAATTGGATTCCATGATAACTAATTAGAGTTGAAATTGAATTCCATGTTTCCTTAAATAAAGAAGTTTATTTAGATATGAAATAAGATTTCATATTATTCAAAATAAAAGAGTTTATTTGTGAATAGGAAAGAGAATCCTAATTTCCTTAAATAAAGGAGTTTATTTAAATATGAAATAAGATTTCATATTATTCAAAATAAAAGAGTTTATTTGTGAATAGGAAAAGAATTTGTGTTTCCTTTAAATAAAGGAGTTTTATTTTTTTTTCTTGGAATTGAATTCCTTAATTAAAATAAAGGAGTTTATTTTGATTAAAGATTTTGATTAAAATAACATAGTTTATTTTATTCAAAATTGGATAAATTAAAATAAAAGAGGTTTATTTTGATTTAAATTTGGATTAAAATAAAGGAGTTTATTTTGATTCAAAATTAAATTTTATGCTAACTAAATTTGCCCATTAAATGATATCAATATATATATTGAATATTTATTATTCATGAGATGAATATTATTTATTGATGCATATGGTGATGTCTATGATAATAAATGGGATTGATTATGGACTATTGACCAATGTGATTGGATTTTATTTTAGTTGAATGCATGTATGTATAAGTTTTATTAAATGGGGTCTGCGTACCTCATCTTCTCTAATTTTTTCTTAATGTAAATTCTAACTCCCTCCTATGTACTTCTCATTGACTGCTGATCAAGGTTTCTATTTATTTTAAATAGTTTTGTAATAGGATTAGTTAGAATTATTTTGAAGAATTGGAGATCAAAGAGCAAAAAGCGCTTGAAGACCCATTTGTAATGGAGCCCGGGTTTAAATGTAATAGTTATATTTAAATATTAATTCTTGCACCCCTAGGGTTTGACCTTTTGGTTCACTTGGTGGCTCTAGTAAACCAAACTAGAATAAAAGTCCATAATCAATCCAGGTAGAATATAGTATTCTATATGTGCATGCTTATACTATATATTATATATTATGCAAACATGCTTCGCATGTTCATTAATATGACGCGTATTTTATATATATATATATATATATATATATATATATATTGTGTGTGTGTGTGTGTGTGTGTGTGTGTGCATGCGCTCTAAACAAGATGAGACAAATTAATAACAAACCCCTCAAATATTTTATATTAAGTTGTAACGTTCAAAGATATTTGGAATATCGAACGTCGCCTTCTAGCATGATAGAAACAATAGAGTATTGAATATTTAATATGAGTTTGTTGTGCACACACAAGGCAAGTATTAGATATTTAAGATGTTGTTTTTATTACATATGATGTTTATAATGAATTGAACATTACTGCTTTGTTATGCACACACAAGGGCTGTAGTTTTCTCTTCACTTATATGGAAATCTTTGGTCGACTTAACTTAAATCATTTTAGTTTGGGATGTGCACACACTTGACCATTATGATTTAAGAGGAAAAATACAAGGAGTTACGTAGTTGATGTAATTGACAAGAGTTGTCTACTATTTATTTATATATAGTTTGTTGTGCACACGCAAGGCTATATACATTTGAAATGGGATCCTTATTCTCACTAGCATATCTTTAATTAGATATTCTTAACTATATATATATTAGCCGGTAATATAGTTTGAAGAAAATAGTAGGAGATACCAATTTAAAACAAGACCTAATTTATTTTGGTAATTAATAAAAGAATGTATGCTAAATTGTTGTTAAGAACAAATTCATTTACAAAATTTTACAATGTCTAAATTACTATCACTGCGAAACATATTAGATGTTAATTAACCGGACTGAATTACTCGGATTGGTTAAAGAAATTGAGAATAGTTCTCATGGTTGAAAAGCTATATTATGTCCTTAATATGCCTATCCCTGCAATGGTTGCAGACAATGCCTTTGAGGAAGAGATTGCTACTTTTAGAAATTGGCAAGATGATGCACAGTTGGCTCAATGCATCATGCTCACATCCATAGTAACGAGCTTCAGCGTCAGCATGAAACTATGGATGCTCCTACTATACTCCTGCACGTCAAGTAGTTGATTGTGAGGAAAGTAGGACTGATAGATATTAGATATCTAAGGAGCTTTTCCGATCTAGAATGACCGATGACACTACAATACATATAAAAGTCCTTAACATGATCAATTTGATTGAACAATTAGGACAACAGGTTTTGTCATGGATGGAGAGTTGAGTCAAATTTTGATCTTGCACTCATTCCCGAACTCCTTTCACAATTGTTATGAATTTTTCATATGAACAAGCTAGATATCAGCCTCGCTGATTTGCTTAACATGTTGAAAAATAGCTGAGAGTCATTTTCCAACCAGGAAAGACAAAGTCTTACTGAAAGGGGCCAAATGATCTTCTGAAAAGAAGAACGATTCTAATAAGGTAAATAAAAAGGGAAAAATTAAAGGATAATAAGAACAAAACTGATACGGATAGCAAAAGAGTTTGCTTCCATGCATGATAAGCACGGACATTGGAAAAAGCGCAAGAAGCATCTTGCAGGAGGCTAACCGAAGAAGCTTAGTGAAGTTTAGATTACAAATACAATTTTGTTCATGATTTAAAATAAAATTTTCTTATAAGTCGAGAGTCTTACTTGGGTATTGGATCTGAGACTTTGGTTATCATAAATATAGATTTATGAAGGGACCAAGCAGAAGTAGAAAGCTAAACATAGATAAGCAATCCTATGTGTGGGAAATGAAGCAAAGGTTGCTACATTAGCCATAGAAACTTATAGTTTAGCAATGCCTACGGGAAAATCTATTAAGTCAATAAGTTGTTATTCTATTCCAGTTCTTGTTAGAAACATTATTTCCATTTTGTTGTTGGACAATGAAATCTTTGGTATTATATTTAAGAACAATTGTTGTTCTATTTATAATAATAATTTTTTGTATAGAACTGAAATATTACTTAATGGATTTTATGTACTTGACTTACGTGAAAATATATTTTGTAATTGAACAAACTATTATAAGAAAAAGAGATGATCATTCAAAGAGTTGAATGTGTGTATTTGCTGAAATACAAGTGTGAATTATTTGAAAGGTTCAAAGAATTCAGAAGTGAAACAAATTGGCTAAGTATTAGGATTTTTTGATCTGATCAAGGAATAAATACTTGTGCAATAAGTTTCTAGATCATCTCAAATGGTTTTCTCATAATGGACACCTCCGGATACGCAATAATTGATTAATTTATCTGAAAGGAAAAATCGTACCTTATTGGACATGGTGCGGTCCATAATGATTTTACCGACATTCTAGTATCCTTCTGGGGTCATGTCCTAGAAATGGTTGCATATCTACGGAAAAGGTAACCTCAAAATTCGGCACCAAGACTCCATAAAAGTTATGGACAGGGAGGATTCATAATATTAAGTATGCTAAGATAAGGGGTTGTCCAACTTATGTGAAAAGGTTTCAAAAGGATAAGCTTGGGACAAAATTTGACAAGTACAGATTTGTGGGACATCCTAAAGTAAGTTTAGGGTATATGTTCTATAATCCTACTTAGCAAAAGGTGTTTGTTGCGAAACACACTACCTTCTAAGATAAAGGTGTGTATCATTAAAAGGGCTAATGGGAGGATAATAGATCTTGAAGAGTTCAAGAATCATAAAACACTATAAGTCAAATAAGAGGAACCTGTAGATAGACCTATTGTACCACAACTGAATCGTAAATCTAGAATAGTACCAAAGATACCTGGGAGGTATGGATTCATCATGGATGATGATGATGAGGTACATATCATAGAAGATGATGATCTAGTTGCATACGATGATGTAAGAGTTGTAGACACTCAGAGAAATGGATTGAAGCAAGCTTCTCAAAAATGGAACATTCGTTTTTGATGTAACAATCAAAAGAGTTTGATTTTTTCAAAACAAGAATGAACCTAGTGTGTACAAAAGGGTCAGTGGGAGCGTCGTGACATTCCTAGTATTATATGTTGATATACTACGGATAAGGAATGACATACCAATGCTACTATTAGTAAAGATAAAGTTGTCTAAACATTCCTCCATGAATGGTTTGGGAAGAGTATCATAATTGGGGATCAAATCTATATAGATAGATTCAAGATGATGCTCGACTTAACCCAAGGAACGTATATTCATTTGATGCTAAAGTCCTTTAGCATGGCAAACTCCAAAAGATGTCTCATGTTGATGAGCCATGTAGTGTATCTCTCTTAATAGTCCCCATAGACTCCTGAAAAGAGAGATCACATGAGTGACAATCATGTATACAATGAAATATACGAGACCTAATTTTGATCAGTCATATTCTTGAGAAGTTCACTGTAAGACAATGAAAAACATCTTAAAGTACTTAACCAGCACTAAGGATGTGATCATATTTATGGTGGGTCTAAATTAAAACTAGAGGGCTTAACAGACTCAAGTTTTTCAGACAGACCAAGACGACAGAAAAATCCACTTTAAGGTAAAGCGTTACCTTGAACGGTGGTGCAGTGAATTAAAAAGGTTTCAAACAGTAAAGAGTTACTGGTTTAGTGATAAAGACAAAGTAAATAGCTATAAATGAAGCTGCAAGTTGATTGTTTAGATTAAAAGTTCATTACAGAACTAGGAATAGTTCCTAAGTCTCATCTTGGATCTAAACATGTGTTGTGGCACTTTCATTTGATTATAGGAATCATTGAAAGATGGGAAATCACTATAGAGATAGTGTACTCTCAAGAACAACATTACATATCCATTAACTAAAGCTTATCCAACAGTAGGATAATCGTCACTTAAAGAAGAAGGGTATGAGATATCATGGCAATTTGCTTTAGTGCAAGTGGGAGATTGAAAGTAGTATGCACACAAGACAATCATGTTTGATGATAAAACATATACTTTATAACAATCTTATTCATTTATTAATAAAAAGTATTAATTTATTAAAGGCTTTTAATTGTCTACATGATGCTGTTTTATAATATGTGATAAACTCATAGTTTTAAGCAATGCTTTTAGAATAATGATGATGATCATTCTAATGAGATCTAAATTCTTAGAAAGCTTAAAACTAAAATAGTTTTCAATCGTTGGATTACTAAATTGGGGATTAGTGAATCTGGATAGATTGGTACATACGTTGCTTACTAATTGGATGAGGATGATTGATCTCATGATCATTTGTGTGGAGATACTAAAGCAAGTATGTAGGTGCTTATTAGAGAATAAGTTCACTTTGAGCATTGGCTCATTAAGGAATACCTAATGGAGTTTTACTTGCTGTCGATAGGAATTCTTATAGTGATAATAGTACAAGTGATCCTTGGACTTGAGATCATCATAGTATCTTGTGTATGATGAGTTATACTTTGACTTATTCCTTAAGACCCTTAGGGTATATCAAAGGGTATACTTGGGTATAATAAGTTGTACATGGAGATAATGTATGATCAATAAAGAATCTACCACTTCTAGTAAAAGAAGAGAAATGTCTATGTGATTGATAAATGACAACCCGGTAGTCCTTGGTTGGCGAATGAAATTAGAAAGGGTTTCTAATTTGCATTATTTAGTGTTGTGCATTTAAGAATCGAAATACATATAATTAAATAAAATAAGACTTGCGGTAATTCCATGTCTTATATTTAATTGGGACATTGTATGGTGGAAGGATTGAATTGTACTGATGTAACTATTTACTCAAAGGTTCTTTTATGATTAATGTTGAAATCTATATTATACGGAATGTAGATTTGATACGCTAGGAGGCTTATCCTATTGTAGAATAAATATTATTTATTTAAATAAATAAATTATTTAATTTATTTATTTAAATAAGATTAGAATTGTTCTAATTGATTTATTCTGTAGATTTAATATGGAGAACCTAAAAGGTCACACCATAAAAAGAAGAATAATTATTTAAGAAGTTAATGACATAATCGTAATAATATGTTAAGTATATTTAATTTAATCTATGGTGATAGAATAAATTAAATAGCTTAATATTTATTATTTAATATTTTAGAAATATTAAATATAAATTAATAAGAGGAGTCTTATTAATATTATTACAATTATTATTATTTTAATTTCTAAAAGAGTTTAGGAATTAATTTAATATAAGTACTCTCATTTATTCCTAATAGGATTAGTAGGAAAAATTAGTTAAAGGAGTTTAATTATTTATCCCTAATAAGATTAGGGAGTCAATTTAATTAAAAGAGTTTAATTAAATAAATAATACCGTATTTTTAATTAAATAGGATTACATGATATCTTTATAAGGTGAGTCTTATATCAGATATCATTACACGCAACTCCAATAGTTGGAGAGTACGCTCTTTTTCTATAGAGATAGAAAAACTAGGGTTTAGCCAACCACCCATCTTCTTGAATCTTTCTTCTTCCTCGGTGGATCACCTTTAGAAGCCAAACACTTGGGTGGCTAACATTGATCAAAGGAAGGAACCAAACTCGACGGATTCAAGTTGAACACGAAAAGATTTGGAGGTGAACTTGTACCTGAGGAAGCTCGAATCTTCAAGGGTATGATTCTTGTTCTTTATCTTTTCGTTTAATTAATAATTGTGCATAAAGGATGATCCGGGTATATGGTTTGTAAAATTTTAAACTCTGATT
The DNA here is from genome assembly GCA_020205605.1 of Panax ginseng. Taxonomy (NCBI): domain Eukaryota; kingdom Viridiplantae; phylum Streptophyta; class Magnoliopsida; order Apiales; family Araliaceae; genus Panax; species Panax ginseng. The sequence goes on from CM035136.1 coordinate 48,974,312, forward strand.
TTTACACGTTTCTGCTTATTTGTGCAATTTGATTGCGTTCGTGAATATTACAAACCTAACATTTATGACCAATGAGATTTGGTCATCAGTCAATCCACATACTAGTCTCAATTTATCATTGTTGTCCCATTTACAATGATACTCGACTAGGAACATTTAAGAGCAATGATACTAATTGTAATTATATAATCTCATGTTCAAGTCACTTACTTGTAGCTATATAATTTTTATCACTATTCTAAGGACTTTTATTATGTGAACATTTATATAACGCAATAAATAAAACCATAATAAAATTATTCATTTATTTAATAAAATATAATATCAAAATATTAAACAATTATATCAAATAATTGGCCTCTAGGGTATAAACTCTAACATAAAGAATATCACGACTAAAGATAATTAAATTATCAATAGCCTTCATCAGTAATGAATTAGAGATTTAGAACATATGTAGATGATAAAATTTTTCAACTATAGTTGCAGCCGAACGAGCAATCCATTAGAAGAGTCAAATAGACAATATAGTCAACACCAGGGTTATACAAATGTTATATATGATAACAAAAATAATATAGTGAAAACATGGATTTAATTTCAAGAGTAAGATTCATAAATCAACGATAATGTACAATCTTAGTGTCTTTCTTATGCAACCACGCCAGATATTCTTTGTACTTTTACCACCGGGTATTTCAACAATTTAACGATATAAACTTTGGCCGTTATTTTTATAAAAAGTTATTTCTGTCGTTTTCTAATTCCGACAATTATTCCGTTGTGGGGTCCACTAATGATGGTGTCGTCGTATAAATATTCTTCGACAAAAGAATATTCCCCGACCAAAAAAATATTTTCTGACACAACGAATATTTTATAACAACTTGCTTACTTTGCAAAATTTTCAAATATCATCCTTAACTTTAAACTTTTATCAATTTAACTATTTACTAAATAGAAAATTTGAATACCTTTATTTCATAAAATTCGGGGTCTTACACCTTATAACTGCAATTAATGGCTGATCAATTCCTTCCCAAATTAGATCTCGTTATCCCATCAAATAAGGAAACACAATCTTACTTAATAATGACTCTCCCACTATTTGAGCAAGCTATCAAAATAAATGTATATGGGCCGAGTCTTTATGTGAGAAATTCGGAATATAATGTAAATTAATTTTTATTTAATTATATGGAATAAATGAGATGATATGTGTAAGACCCCAACTTTTTATAAATAAAATCAAATTTCCTCTAATTATTATTATGAATAATAAGGTGTTAATTTGATATAATGATTTGGTTATGAGTGAAATGTGAAAATTTTGTAAAATAAGCAAGTGGTTATAAAATATTCATTGTTGTCGGAGAATATTCGTTTGGTCGTGGAATATTCTTGCTATCGGAGAATATGCGTACGATGGCGCATCCATTTGTGGGCCACATAACGAAAAATGGTCGGATGAAGAAAATGACAAGTTTGAGTTTTTATAAATAACGACATAATTGATACTGTTAAACTGTTGAAATACCCGGTGATAAAAGTACAATAATACGCGTGGTTGCATAGTAACACATGATATTGATTATTGATGCTTACGTGAGAAGTCACTCAGTTATACTCAATTATTGCTACAATAATTATTGCATAGTATCTCATGTTATTTGATTCAATTATGGTTACAGTATTATCTGCATAATATTTTATATTATTTAATCAATAATTGAGACAACAAAGTTATTTATATTATTATTTGCAATATTGACAATGTCTAGAAAGTTCTGTCGAGGAGAGGTTTGGTCACTTAACTACGCCAATAGGGAGAAATCCTAATCGAAAAGCTCCCTCTTTCCTGGGAATGATCTGGTTGTTAAATATTGTGAGTTATAATATTAATGATGAATAATTGTTAATAGATTAAAAATGTGTTTATTAAGGATAAGTGATTTTTGGTAATTATTTATTCAATTTTTGATATAAATAGAGGGGTTTGTTATGAGGTGTTTGTTATAAATTTGGCTTATTATTCCATGAGGGGATGTGCTAATTTTTCAGACCGTTGGTTGAAGATATTATTGTAAATCAATATGGACCGCTGGTGAAAAGTTATAATAGTAAATTAATATGGATTGCTGGTTTAAATTTTTAATAGTAAATCAGCATGGACCGTTGCTTTAAGTTTTAATAGTAACTCAATATGGACCATCCATTTAAAAGTAAATTAATATGGAACGTTCATGAATTAGTTATTATTCAGTCTTTATTCCTATAAATAGAAGCTCATTCCTTCATTATTTCTTATGAATTTAATGAAACTCTAGAGAGAGAAACCATAGAGAGCAAGAAGAAGAGTATTTTGCTACTACTTTACTGCAGTATTCAATCTTTTACTAAGGTAAGGGATATTAGTTGTTGTATTCGTAAGGGGTATTATTTCTTTCGTATTCATGAAGAGATCTAGTTATTTTCTTTCAATACTCGTAAGGGTTGTTATTCCATTCTTTATTATTTTGTTGGAATAACTTGTCTGCGCGGACTACCGCATGCATGGTGAAATCTTTTTGTTATTCCATTCTTTATTATTTTGTTGGAATAACCTGTCTACGCGGACTACCGCATGCATTGTGAAATCCTTTTGTTATTCCATTCTTTATTATTCTGTGGGAATAACCTGTCTACGCGGACTACCATATGCCTGGTGAATAACCCTTCGTATTCAATTGTTATTAAATTATGGAAATGATCTCGCTCTCTGCGCGACTACCGCATGATGTTGAAAATTCATTCTGATTTCCATTATATTATTCATTTTGATTCTAACTCTAAACTTACTACGGTAAGTATTGCTTCTATAATTCCTAAAATGATCAGAAATCCCTTGAGTTTTATTTTCTGTATCCAAGTTGTATGTTATGTTTCCTATCTTTGATTGGATCTATGTTATGAACTTTATTCTTGAATTTTGCTCCATAATTAATTATTATGGAGTATTCTTGAACTTGGATAAACTAAATTATGAATCCCTAATCATGTCATTTATCTCACTGGATTCGTTCTTTAAAATATTTTTCATCATCCTCAGTCTTAAATGGTGATACTTGATGAATATCTTTGGCCTGTAGTGCAAAGATGAATGATTACCTGATGAATATCTTTGGCCCGTAGTGCAAAGATGAACATGTGTTGAGATGAATATGACCAACTGGTGATACAAATGAATATCTTTAGCCCGTAGTTCAAAGATGAATATTTGATTCAAAATGTATATTGATTGATGTTACAGGGATAAAATATTGATGATGGACTTTTAAATTCATAGATGATAGTATGTTTCATTCTCTACTTAACTCTTCTAATGAATTGTTATTTTCGCTGCCAATATTGATCTAAAACTGGTTGTCCATGTGGCGGCCCCGAATCTAGGTCCTAAATCACCTCGGATCCGGTTCGATCATTCTATAACTATTCAACTATATTTGCGGAAGATATAAACATAAATTGTTTATCCAATTACTTATACATAATCCCCAAGGTCGAGTAACCTTAACTTAATACATTACATAACCTATTTAACTTACAATCACATTAATATTATACTACACTATTACAAAACTAATCGCACATATTAACTTTAAGCTTGCACTGTCTTTAACTGTTCCTTGTATTCGATGCATTCGCCTTAACTGCAATGTTTTATCATGATATAGCAAGGGTGAGCATGAAAGTTGTCCATCAAGTTTAAATTCAACAATATAACGATATATCATGATTGAAATGATTTGAATAATTGGCTGGCTATAATTCAATAATATAATTGTGAACTAGTCGGAACAAATTTATGAGTGAACAAGTATTATACATGAACAAATATATCTGAAATCAACTGGTAATGAAGGTGATCAGCCTTTCATACATGACTTATACATGCAATATGTACAGAGTACAATTCATGGCACCCAACAATGATTAACCATAAGCTTATCCGAATGAAACACTCTTAGTAGAGTTAAGTAAAAATAAACTTGCCTGAACTGTTGATTACCGCTACGCAATTTATAACTCTTTGTTTGAACCTAATATATAAATAATATCGATTGCTAAGTTAGAATAATATCATCACAATTTATAAAATAACCTAAACACATTACACATAACACATAACCCTGTCAGTCTATAACACACATAAACCTTGACCTCAAGTCAAACTTTTACTGATCGAGTCGAGTTAAGGCAAAATTCTAACATCCGCGGTCTAATCAGGACTTTTATCGAGTCTAAGTCCAATTAAACTCTGACTTAACACTTAACAATATCTTTAGACAATTTTAATAACAGTCGAAATATTTTTCAAAGACTTATAATAATTTTTAATTAATTATTATCATTTATCGCGTATTTTTAATCATTAATAACGTATTTAAATGAATTAAATACCACATAATTCTTTTATCATTAATATTTATTTATTATCAAATATTAATGAAATACATCATCATAATATTATAATATATTTATAATATTACTAAGTATTTTAATACTTTAAAATCATATTTATATGATTTTAAAACAGAATTAATTTCATTATTCTATTATTGCTTTTAATATTAAAATATTAATATTTTCATGACAAAATATCAACAATTATATTTTTTAACTTAAAATATTTTTCTAACACTTAAATAATTTTTATATGATTTTTAAATCATTTATTCTATTTTCCATAATTTATTTAATATATTTATGAAATAAACTAATTATCATTAATGTTGATTAATTAATGAATTTCATCACAAAATATTAAAAGTCACTCAAAATAACTTAAAATATTTTCTTTTATCATAATATTATTTTCATGATTTTTCATGTATTAAAATCATTTTTAAATCATTTATTTAATATTATAATTAAATAAATTAAATACCATTATATTCCAAAATATTAAATATTTATGAAATATACTTAAAATAATTAAAACTATTTTTGAAATTTAAAATAATTTTTGAATTTATTTAGTATTTTAATAATTAAAATCTATTTATTTCAATTTATTTAATAATTTTTGGAAAATAATAATAATAAAGCTCTGTATTTAAAGGGCCTATAATGACAGATGAATTCGTCATTATAGGTGTTCTTGGTGTTCTTGATGCCCCTTGCGAACCTTCATGCAGATGTTCAAGTTACCGTGTTTGATTGAGAGATAGATCCTTGTTTATTACGTTTCTGGGCTGACTAAAATGTTAGTAGTGTAGCACTTATGGAATACTACAACCAAAAATAATTGTCATGGTCAGAACATATCACAATTGAGAGATTCAAGCCTCCAAAATATCGACGACAACATTGTTCTTCATTTCGGGTTTTCGGAAAATGAAGAAAACGATCGAAAATACTAGGTTTAGATCCTTATGGTTTGCATTACGAAATTGGTAATTACATTCTAAAGGTTCATAAATCGTAAAATCGATGTCGAAGGTACATGCTTATATCATAAGATCATCATATCAACAACTAAATCACAAGATTCAAGCCGATTAAACCTTGTCGAAAAATACGGGTCTTGAAGAAATGCTGGGTTTTCCAGTTTACGTGCAAAAGCGATTAGTCGACACTACTTTGACCCTTTATAACTTTGATTCTATAATATTTCTAGGTGTTATAAAGACTTATATGTGTAGTTCACATACCTGTCTACAATATTAAATCAACAACATAGCAAAAACACTATCATACTGCAAGATCTAAAGTCTGAAAAAATATTGTCGGTGAGATCACGGGTTTACGGGTTGCCCATAAACCCATTTTACGTAATGATTCGGTCAGCGCTTGGTTTGACCGCTTATATCTTTCGATCTACACTTGATCCGACCATGATTCTAGTTTTAGATCACAGTCATCATGACATAGAACACATTCAACACATAAAACATACAAAAACGCTATCACATAAAGATTTATGGCGTCTGACATTCTACTGTCAGGTCATAATTTTCCCATTTTTTTAGATTTCTAAAAATGCTTGATTCGTGCATCTAAGTGTTATAGATCCATGACCTATCAGCCCAGATCACTTAAGGACATCCTATTACACATATCTAACAAAAAAATTACAACTTTTAACATAAGATCAAGAGATTTCGAAATTTAGGGTTCTTACCATTTCTAGCTTTGATCCTTTGATTCTGATCTTATGATACATTCTTGATGTTATAAGGGCTTGTTTTCTCAGACTCTCTCACTCGAAGATCCGAAAATATAGAGAGAGAAGGGACTTGAAGCAAATGAGAAATAAAGTAAGTATTTCTTACTTTTTAATCTTAGATCTTTTAATCCATGGTTAAGATTGATCTTTAGGTGGCAAGGATATCGATTTTGGTGAGATATAGGCACATGGGAGATTTTTAGTTGGTGACAACCCAATCTCTTGGCAAGATTTGCAAGCTAAGTCACAATAATGCATTAAGGGCAGTCATTTGGCATTTTAATTTAATGGCATTCTAGACAATTTGCCAAACCCTTAGGGTTTACGGTTTGGTTAGGGTTTAGGGTTTGAGCCAATTTAGGGTTTGCAATTTAATTTCTAGAATTTCTAATTTAGGTTTTCAAAAATAAAAAATTAATATTTCTAAATTATAATTAGAAATTTCTAATTATATTAAAATTTCTTAATAGTACTTTAAATCTCGCTAATTAGGATTAGTATTTCCTAATTAAAATCGCTAATTTAGCAATTAGGGTCAAAATCGCGGATTAGGGTTTATAACCCAAAAATTAGGGTTTTGATTTTCTAAAATAGAAATTAGATTTCGTAATTAGATTAGGGTTTTCTAATTACTTAACTTGAAAATTAGAATTAATATATCTTAATTAACATTAAAAGTATTAAATTAACACTTAGGTTTTCCCGAATTACAAATTAGAGTTCCTAAACCAGAACTTAGGATTTTCAAAATGTGAAATTAGGGTTTGCTAATCAATTAAGCTTTACCCTAATTAATATTATAATAATAACACTTATACAATATTATTATCCGTTAAGCTCCCAGATTAGGGTTTTAAATTCCGAATTAGGGTTTTGGATTCCCAAAACTGAAATTAGGGTTTCCAGAACCGATTTCTAGGGTTTCTTATAATTCGCTAGGGTTTTCTAACCGAACGTTGACGTTCTTAATATATACTTAGGGTTTGTTACAGATATCGTTTATCTGGTCAACCCTTGACCCTTAACCACATACCACATCACACATACATCGTAGAACATAATCACATATTTCTTAATCCTGAATAATTCACCTAATCATTCACAGAATTTTGAAATCCTCAAAATTCTATCTTAAATATCAAACGCATACACTTATTTTCTGTCTAGGTTCTAATATTGAACCTTAAATCAATAAATTAAAATTTTAAAAATTTTCTAAATTCTCGGGTTGTCACATTCACCCCTTCTTCTAAAAATTTCATCCCCGAAATTTACCTTACACCTTACACCTTACACCTTACACCTTACACCTTACACCATTCATCATACACCATTCACACACATTTGCTTGCTACCCAATACACCACTCACAAGAGTAAAAGTTTTCAAATTGTACTGAGGGGTCATATAGACCACGAACACTTAGTTTTAACGGTTTTGATCATATCGCAAAATAATACATTACTTGGTCTGTTTACAATCACAAAGAAGGTAAACTACCGTTGTTAGTACTTTAGGTGATCAGCCTATCGTACTCTTATGTCATGCATAACGTACTAATTAGGTATAGCGAATATTTACGCTACTTGATTGGATTATTTATCTAAACAACATTGTTCACCTCTGTCTTATCATAGGATTCCGTACCAAAGCAATTTGGTTCGGGAAATTTCTTTCAATGAACACTTTGAGTTTTCATAACATTAGTCTAGCTGAATCGAATAGCATAGACTCATATCAATAATTCAATTCAATCAAATTATTTAGGTGTAGCCAAACCCCGTTGGCAAATTAAAATTTTTGAAAATATTTTTGAGAATGACGCCATGATGTCGTACTGTATTAACAGTTCATTTGAGGATGCTGTCATTGTATGACTTTGTCATAACACATCATACAATAGTGGAACAACGACTTTAGATCAAATTCACACTAAGTATTCCTGTATTTACAACTCCGTCAAATTTATATCATCTCTGCACCAGGTTACATGGTACATGAGTGATAAATAATACAAATTTTGATATTTCAAATCATTTTTGTCTAGATAAAATAAGTAGCATAGACTATACTTTAAACCGTTTCAAAAATGATTACGAGTCTACATATATTTTTTTTAAAAGCACATAGTGCGTATTTAGCTTGATGTCAATCATTTCGAAATCTAGCATAGCTAGGAGTTTTGGAAAACTTATGTCTCCACTAATAATCATCTTCTTAACCATCTATCTATTCCTATTATCCTCGATATTCCGTTTACACACAACTATACCCAGTTCGTAAAACTACACTTATGAGTTTTAAGAACTCGTACTTAACCTTATATCCTCTACCTATGACTTATCTATCTGGTATACACATGAGAAAGGAATCACCCTCTTAACATGCATATAGCAAATAGCGCGACACAATATTTCAATGATTATCAATGCCAGATACTATGTAGTTTTTACACCAAGTACAATTTCCACCTTACTGAGGAATCATACTGACTCATTGCTGAACATGAATCCTCAATTGAATCCCCACCTAACACTAACAACCTTCTCAATCACGAATTTCAATTAACTTCGTATTCATAATCCTTTCTGAATGCATACCCAATTCATAGTACAAGCGACACCGACAATCTTCTTTGTAAACTTTTTAATCCTTCACTTGATCCTTTTCCACACTATCACCTTATCAGATCACGGGGTGATCTTATCGTATATATTACGATTCATTTCTATATCTTGATCGTTTTATTTTACGATCTTCTATCACTGTACTTTTAGTCTTTTAGACTCTATCTATTCTTCACTTACTGTTCAACTTTATTATCAGAGTTAGGGAACTCTGTATCTTTATAACTTCATAGAGATTAAGTCTTTGAATCTTCTTGAGACCAATTAACTCTATGTGAGTTAGTACTTATCCTAATCACTGCGATTATTAGTCTCAGGTGTTCCTACCTAAGCTTCATAACCAACAACTCTGATACCAACTGTGGCGGCCCCGAATCCAGGTCCTAAATCACCTCGGATCCGGTTCGATCATTCTATAACTATTCAACTATATTTGCGGAAGATATAAACATAAATTGTTTATACAATAACTTATACATAATCCCCAAGGTCGAGTAACCTTAACTTAATACACATTACATAACTTATTTAACTTACAATCACATTAATATTATACTACACTATTACAAAACTAATCGCATATATTAACTTTAAGCTTGCACTGTCTTTAACCGTTCCTTGTATTCGATGCATTCGCCTTAATCTGCAATGTTATATCATGATATAGCAAGGGTGAGCGTGAAAGTTGCCCAGCAAGTTTAAATTAAACAATATAACGATATATCATGATTGAAATGATTTGAATAATTGGCTGGCTATAATTCAATAATATAATTGTGAACTAGCCGGAACAAATTTATGAGTGAACAAGTATTATACATGAACAAATATATACGAAACCAAGTGATAATGAAGGTGATCGACCTTTCATACACGACTTATACATGCAATATATACGAGTACAATTCATGGCACCAACAACAATGATTAACCATAAGCTTATCAAGATGAAACACTCTTAGTAGAGTTAAGTAAAAATAAACTTGCACGAGCAGTTGATTACCGCTACACAATTTATAACGCTTTGTCTGAACCTAATATATAAATAATATCGATTGCTAAGTTAGAATAATATCATCACAATTTATAAAATAACCTAAACACATTACACATAACACATAACCCTATCAGTCTATAACACATAAACCTTGACCTCAAGTCAAACTTTTACAGTCTGAGTCGAGTTCGGCAAAATTCTAACATCTCGACGGTCTAGTCGGACTTTTATCGTGTCTAAGTTCAATTAAACTCTGACTTAACACTTAACAATATCTTTAGACAATTTTAATAACAGTCGAAATATTTTTCAAAGACTTATAATAATTTTTAATTAATTATTATCATTTATATAAATATTTTTAATCATTAATAACGTATTTAAATGAATTAAATACCACATAATTATTTTATCATTAATATTTATTTATTATCAAATATTAATGAAATACATTATCATAATATTATAATATATTTATAATATTACTAAGTATTTTAATACTTTAAAATCATATTTATATGATTTTTAAACGAATTAATTTCATTATTAGATTATTGCTTTTAATATTAAAATATTAATATTTTCATGACAAAATATCAAAAGTTATATTTTTTAACTTAGAATATTTTTCTAACACTTAAATAATTTTATATGATTTTTAAATCATTTATTCTATTTTCCATAATTTATTTAATATATTTATTAAATAAACTAATTATCATTAATGTTGATTAATTAATGAATTTCATCAAAAATATTAAAAGTCACTCAAAATAACTTAAAATATTTTCTTTTATCATAATATTATTTTCATGATTTTCATGTATTAAAATCATTTTAAATCATTTATTTAATATTATAATTAAATAAATTAAATACATTTATATTCCAAAAATATTAAATATTTATGAAATATACTTAAAATAATTAAAAAAATTTTTTTAATTTAAAATAATTTTTTGAATTTATTTAGTATTTTTAATAATTAAAATCTATTTATTTCAATTTATTTAATAATTTTTGGAAAATAATAATAATAAACCTGTCATTAAAGGGCCTATAAATGACGTGAATGTTAATCAATATATAGGTGTTCTTGGTGTTCTTGATACTTGAACCTTCATGCCAAATTGTTGATTACCATGTTTTGACCGAAGATAGATCCTTGTTTATTACGTTTAAGGTGACTAAAATGTTAGTAGTGTAGCACTTATGGAATACTACAACCAAAAATAATTGTCATGGTCGAGAACATATCACAATTGAGAGATTCAAGCCTCAAAATATTCGACACCGCATTTCTTCATTTCGGTTTTTCCGGAAAATGAATAACGATCGAGTACTAAGTTTAGATCCTTATGGTTTGCATTCGAAATTGGTAATTACATTCTAAAGGTTCATAATCGTAAAATCGATGTCGTAAGTACATGCTTATATCATAAGATCATCATATCAACAACTAAATCACAAGATTCAAGCCGGTTAAACCTTGTCGAAATACGGGTCTTGAAGAAATGGGTTTTCGATTTACGTCTTGAAAGCGATTAATCAACACTACTTTGACCCTTTATAACTTTGATTCTATAATATTTCTAGGTGTTATAAAGACTTATATGTGTAGTTCACATACCATCTACAATATTAAATCAACAACATAGCAAAAAAACACTATCATACCGCAAGATCTAAAGGTACGAAGAAAATATTGTCGGTGAGATCCGGGTTTACGGGTTGTTTGAAACCCATTTCATCAGAATCAGTCAATGACCGCTTATATCTTTCGATCTACACTTGATCTGACCATGATTCCAGTTTTAGATCACAGTCATCATGACATAGAACACATTCAAAACATAAAACATACAAAAACGCTATCACATAAAGATTTATGGCGTCTGACATTCGACTGTCAGGTCATAATTTTCCCATTTTTCCAGATTTCTAAAAATGCTTGTTTCGTGCATCTAAGTGTTATAGATCCATGATCTATCATCCCAGATCACTTAAGGACATCCTATTACACATATCTAATAAACAAATTACAACTTTTAACATAAGATCAAGAGATTTCGAAATTTAGGGTTCTTACCATTTCTAGCTTTGATCCTTTGATTCTGATCCTTATGATCTGTTCTTGATGTTATAAGGGCTTGTTTTCTCAGACTCTCTCACTCGAAGATCCGAAAATATAGAGAGAGAAGGGACTTGAAGCAAATGAGAAATAAAGTAAGTATTTCTTACTTTTTAATCTTAGATCTTTTAATCCATGGTTAAGATTGATGCTTTAGGTGGCGAGATATATCGATTTTGGTGAGATATAGGCACATGGGAGATTTTTAGTTAGTCGACAACCCGATCTCTTGGCAAGATTTGCAAGCTAAGTCACAATAATGCATTAAGGGCAAATGGGTCATTTGGCATTTTAATTTAATGGCATTCTAGATAATTTGCCAAACCCTTAGGGTTTAGGGTTTGGTTAGGGTTTAGGGTTTGAGCCAATTTAGGGTTTGCAATTTAATTTCTAGAATTTCCAATTTAGGTTTTAAAAAATAGAAAATTAATATTTCTAAATTATAATTAGAATTTTCTAATTATATTAAAATTTCTTAATAGTACTTTAAATCTCGCTAATTAGGATTAGTATTTCCTAATTAAAATCGCTAATTTAGCAATTAGGGTCAAAATCGCGAATTAGGGTTTATAACCCAAAAATTAGGGTTTTTAATAGAAAAATTAATTTCTAAAATAGAAATTAGATTTCGTAATTAGATTAGGGTTTTCTAATCACTTAACTTGAAAATTAGAATTAATATATCCTAATTAACATTAAAAGTATTAAATTAACACTTAGGTTTTCCCGAATTACAAATTAGAGTTCCTAAAGCAGAACTTAGGGTTTTCAAAATGTGAAATTAGGGTTTGCTAATCAATTAAGCTTTACCCTAATTAATATTATAATAATAACACTTATGCAATATTATTATCCGTTAAGCTCCCATATTAGGGTTTTAAATTCCGAATTAGGGTTTTAGATTCCCAAAACTGAAATTAAGGTTTCTAGAACCGATTTCTAGGGTTTCTTATAATTTGCTAGGGTTTTCTAACCGAACGTTGACGTTCTTAATATATACTTAGGGTTTGTTACAGATATCGTTTATCTGGTTAATCCTTGACCCTTAACCACATTCTGTACACATATACACAGAACATAATCACATATTCCTTAATCCTGAATAATTCACCTAATCATTCACAGAATTTTGAAATCCTCAAAATTCTATCTTAAAAATATCAAACTCATACACTTATTTTCTGTCTAGGTTCTAATATTGAACCTTAAATCAATAAATTAAAATTTTAAAAATTTTCTAAATTCTCGGGTTGTCACAGTCCATTATATTTTATCTGATTTGTTGAAGGCTAACGATAATATCTTGTTCATTATCTTAGTCATAATATTCTTTACTGGGCTAGTTGAGCTCACCCTTTTCCTTTTTGTTCCATTTTTCTTCTCAGGAGGAGAGAATATAACGATAACTAGTCGGGATATAGAATGATGGATCAAGATAGTTGTTTAGCAGTCCTCACTATTTTGTAAAATAGTGTATCAATAATTTTAATGAGGACTTATTTGAGTTTGAATACTGTCTTGAAGACAATATTTGTATTTAAACTCATAGTATATGTGTTATCGTATTTTGCACGACAATTGTAATAATAAAGTTCTAGTTATTTTATGTACCACGTCGACTCAGAATGGGTGATGTATACCTATTTTGGCGGCGTCATATTAACTATGCTAGCTATGTGTAAATAAGATGAATACATGTGAGCATGCGTATTGAAGGTTGTTTAACATCATTATGTGGTTTTATGATTACACAGTTAGACCCTTATTTCATGAACTCGCTTAGCCTTAATAGAAATTATAAATTATAAAAGTGACTTAAAGGGAACACAAAAGACCAAACCTTACCCAAGACCTCTTAACATGTGTATATGATATGTGTTAGTGTATACTAGAAGTAAGATGGGAACCAGGAAACTCAAAGCTCAACTTTGGACTTGATAGGGAGCTGTGCAGCTGCGCCTGTAATGCCCCCAAATTCAGGAACTTGAAACCCGAACTCGGTGCTTTACGATACCATTTCTATGAGCGGAATAATAATATTAATAAAAATAATATGAATATCAAACTTAATTTACATACATCAGAGTCTGAATCCCAGGTACGCGACCTTTAAACATTCATTACATGATACTTAATATATATATATATATATATATATATCATTCTTATCTTAATAGAGTCAAACTATTACATAATATATCACCAACTTATTCTACAACCTTTCCTTTTCCTTTGTTCCTGGCAGAGCTTTCTGGTTGATCACACTTAACTGAAAACATTTAAATTTAAAGCAAGGATGAGCATTTGGGTGCCCAGTAAGTAATAACAATTATAAATATTAGCTGAAAAGATTAAATGTTTTGTTTGTACGACACTTCTACAATGAATTAATAGTTATGAAGTAAACTGAACCAATAATAATATATTAATTCTATATCAAAATTTTGAAAATACATAATGACTATATCTGGGGATTAGTCGATAGACTATGAACATTGTTTTCTATTTTCAAAAAGGTTAAACAGAACATCATCTGCAAACCGTCATAACTTACGTGCACGGGGGGTGATCAACCCGTTATGCCCTGTATTGATCAATACTACATGCAAGAACGATATTATCGTTCATCTATCCGCCTTTGTCAAATAAAAAGTTTTCCAATGTACGGGATGTTCATATTTAGTCGGGATTCTAAACCAAAACAATTCGATTGGATAATAATAAGGTTTTATCTTGTTCAACAATAATCTATAAGTTTGTGTGTAGTCAAATCAATTAGCTTAGATGGATTTTAAGTTAACATATACATACTAGAAATTTATAAATGTGTATCAACATGTGATTAAATACAATGATTATCCAAGTGAGGACACTTGTATAACCATCAATAGAAATTAACGAACAAAATAAATATTTGATTTATAATATAATACTATGTTGATAAACAATGATCGGATATAATATATATAACAATAGGGTTAATAATCTGGCATAATAATAATATAATTCTGAAACTTTCTTACTTATGTCCATTGCATAAAGTAAATGCAAAGGTAGGATACTTGCACGATCTGCTGCGCCACAATCATGACTTAGTTTTATCTTTTATATAGCAACCTATCATTAATAAGATCATTTTATCGATTAGGATGATATATCATAACACATAGTACTGCTATTTGCAGTCTACACATAACCTAATCACATTGTCACATATGTTTAACAGTAATTAGATCACAAACAAACACGTATCAAGTCCAATTATCTAAGTCTAGATCAATTTCTGAAACATGTCGGGGTACTGACGGCTTTATCGGGTAGTTATCGAGTGTAAGACTCTATCCGGTAGTTTAATAACTGAAAATATCAATCATATTATTTTTTCAATTGACTTATAATAATTTTTAAATAATTATTATAATTTATCATGATTTTTTTCAAACACTGGAATCATTTTTAAATGATTAAATATTAAATAATTCTATTATCATTAATATTAAATTATTAATGAAATCATTGCCAAAATATTAAAGTTATTTATAATAACTCAAATTATTTTAAAACATTTTATTACCCTTAAATGATTTTTAAAATAATTAAAATCATTTTTTAAATAATTACCATTAATATTTAATTATTAATATATTATTTATCAAAATATTAAAAGTCATTATTTATAACTTAAAATGTTTTAATTCATTTATTTCCTTTTAAATGATTTTTAAATTAATAAAACTTTTATAAATTATTTATTTAATATTATTATTAAATAACTCTAATATCATTTAATATTAAATTATTAATGAAATTTAACTTTAAATATTAAAAGTTATATTTTATAACTTCAAATATTTTTAAACTATTTATTTTCATGTAAAATGATTTTTCTAATATTAAAATCATTTTTAATTTATTTATTTAATATAATCGTTAAATAAATCTAATATCATTAATATAAAATAATTAATGAAATTTGTCTTAAAATATTAAAAGTTATATTTTATAACTTAAAATATTATAAAATACATTTTATTATTTAAAATGATTTTAATATAATAAAATCATTATTAATTAATTTATTTAATGCATTTATTAAATAAATTAAATATTAAAAATATTCAAATAAATATTAATATTTATGAAAAATATGTTAAATTATTAAAAGTTAATTTTTATAACTTAAAATAATTTTTATAATTTTTGAAATTTAATTACTATTTTTAAATAATTTTCGAAAAATAAAGTAATTAAAAATACAAAGTCTATCGCTAAAGCCTAAAGGTACCTATAGTGACAAAACTGTCACTATAGGTGTTCTTCAGCAAACCCAGACATTCAAAGGCAGTTTCGAGTGGTTTAGCTTGACCAAGAATTATTCTCAATCTGTGATGTTTCATGGCGTGATTGTGGTCAGATCTTATAGTGCTAGTGCACGACTACATGATCCAACAACCAACATGATCATAACATGCACCAAATGAAAGATCTAAAGGCCTAAAGTGTATGTTGAGGAACATCGTTCTTCATTTCTGGATTTGCCCAGAAATGAAGAACAGTTCGAATGTTCATATTTGGGCTTCCACAACTTGTGGTTCATGTGATAATTTTGTGATCTAATGATTCCAGGTTTTAGGCAACATGTAAGGCTACAAATCTATTACATCACATCAACCTAACAACAACCAAATCACTAGCTATACCACGGTCAAACTATGTCAGAGATAACATCCCTACGTTTTCTGGGTTACCCAAAAAACGGAAATTATGCTCGTCCCATCTACTTTGACCAGTCACCATGATCGAACTGTTTGATGTTTAGGTGATATAAAGGTAGGAATTTGTAGTACATATAACAAGCTACAATTTAGATACAATAACAACATCAAAACAACAACATACGGACAGATCTGGGGCCAACAAAAACTTGTCAAACACGATCTGGGAAATCTGGGTTACCTAGAAACTTGAAAAGTCATGGTCGGTTAACGACCTTTGTCCATGAATAATTTGAAATCTGTTTATGTTCTGACCTTGATTCAAAATCCAGTTTAAAGAGCTCATATCATACTACAAGATCAAGGCTTTAAACAACAAAAACACATAACATACAAAGATTTACAGGGTCTGACATTATGTTGTCAGACACACAAAATTTTTTCCTAGATTTTCTTAAAACTTGATTTCGAGCATATTAATGTTATGGATCTAGGACGCAACAACCCAGATCACTTAGTTAGACTACAAAAAACATGTTTTAACATAAAATCATAACATCTAACACATTGATCAAGATCAGATTTCTAGTTTAGGGTTTATACCTCACTTTGAAAAATTTGGATTATATGCTTCTGATCTGTTAAAGGAAATTGAGGGGCTTGATTATGTGACTGGTATACTTATAATTTTCGTGGGTTTTAGAGAGAGAGGGTTAAGGATGAGAGTTGTGCAAAAAAATAAGTTAGCAAATGATTTTTTTTCTCTCTCAATCTATATATATTAAGTTAGATGCATTGTATGGCTGGTAATGGACAGATAGCTTGGTGAATTGGTGTTGTTATATGTCACATGGCTGATCCATTAGGTCACCAAATACTTATAGTGGCAAGATCAACAAGCAAGCTCATTAAAGAATTGCCAAAAAGGGTAGTAATGTCATTTGTCTTGAAAAATTAATGGCAAACTTGTAACTTGTCAAACCCTTAGAGTTTGACCCTTAGGGTTTAACCCTAAGGTTTAGCACAAATTGTAGGATTTCCAACTAGGTTTTAAAATAAAAAAAATTTAGTTTCTAGATTATAATTTAGAGTTTAAAATAACAAAATTAGTTTCTAAATAAAAATTAGGGTTTTCCTTAATTAGATTAGGGTTTAAAATTAGTAATTAGGGTTACCCAATCAATTAGGGTTACTAATTACTTAAAATAAAAAATTAGGTTTAAATATTTACTAATTATAATTAAGCTTGCTAAATTTAGCAAATATGGTTTATAATTAGTAATTAGGTTTTATAATTACTAATTAAGGTTACCTAATATAGAAATTAGGATTTCTAGATATTACTTTAGGGTTTTCAATTAGAAAATTAGGGTTTCTAATTTCACAATTAAGGTTTCCAACAATTAGGGTTTTCCCAAATTAATATTATAATTCTAACACTTGTTATAATCACATTAACACAATTTTTGACCGATCATAAACTCCGGTTTGAGTTTCAAATCACAGTACTACTAGATTTTCTACTAATATATCATAATTGACCAACCATTGTCAATCTATACTTGCAGTACATATTTATATCACTAAAAAATCAAAATATAATTAATATTATATTATTATTCTCATTCCTCTATAAAAATCCAAAATTAGGGGTTGGATTCCATATCCGATTTATCTTTTATATTTAACAATATTAATTAAGTTAAAATAATTAACTTAATTAATCTAACATAAATTCATATAATAACATAAAATAATTATTATAATAATTCTCATAATCATTTCCTATATTATTTAAATAATATATAAGTATATTTTATGGAAAATAAATAATAAAGTTATTTCTACTATAAAATTAATTATTATAAGAATATTGTTTATAATGATCAACAATTCTAAAATAAAATTATTTGTAATTATTCGTGTAATAAATATATTTTTATTTATCTCATAAATACATACACTTTGACTTATACATATTCCCCATATTTATTTTAATAAATAACATAAAAACTATACGTAAATTTTCGGATTTATTTATGTAGAAAATCTTGGGTTATTACATTCACCCTCCCTTATAAAGATTCCGTTCCCGGAATCATCATTTTAAAACTTATACATACAAGGGTACATAGCATACACAATCATTACAAGTAGATCTCGATCATAATTGATTGAACCGATCTTTAACTAAACACATAAAGTTTGTCTATCTGATTAAACAAAAAAATTGATTTCTAAAAGAACTCAAATTCCTCCTTCAAATTTTCTTTATAAAATAATTTACTATGTATAGGAAAATCATATATAAGAAAATAAAAGTTATATGAATAATACCTGGAGTTCCTTCACCAGCTGCCACGGTATCCTGGACGGTCATATTGAAGATTCTCGCAGTTGATGCTTATTTGATGACGTTGGTCCTGTGATCACCAGAGTCCCACTGCACGGCCAAGGATATTCATGTAATCATCAATGGTCATTACTATACCGAATAATCCCTGCTCATAATCATACCAACAACTGTCCACCAATGAGCTACAGGCCAATGAGGACTTTTACCATATCATTCGTCACATTATGGTCATGATTATACCGAATAATCCCTGGTCATAATCATACCAAGTCCATCTATGCACGTAAGCCAAAGATGACTTTCATCACAATATAAGCATGGGGATGATGACAATGACATACTAATTCAATAAAACAAGTTCAAGAATAAATTTTAAAGATTTATAAATTAATTTATCCAGGAACCAATAACGTCCAAATTTGTCAACATGATACTTCTTTGTAGAGTAAAATTCAAGAATGCTCAGAAGAATATTTCCATGAAAAGATACTAGATGAAGCGCAAATATCAAGGATATTCCACTAAATTCATGGAGTATAGAAGCCAAAGATTTAAGTGGCGTGGGGTAGTGGGCCTGACCGGCTAGCCCTTGTCCATATCTGAGATCTACTCTCTTGTCCCCAAATTAGGGTCACCAAGTACAAAGAACAGTAGCCTAAACTCTCTTTACGCAAATTTCTAATCCTAGGCATGCATGGCTAGCTAAGTAACCGGTATGGAGTGATTGAACAACTCCTTAAATAACCATTGTTCATTTCTATTGCACCATGAATCCCAATATTGGGTAAAGCAAGTCTCTGGCCCATGTTTTCTCTTTAAATACAAGCCACTAGAGGCGATCATTTTTAGTGATAAGAGTGTTGGAGAAATCGAGTAAAAGAATTCTTAGTTCTTAAGCATTACCAAATCGGTGTGTGAGATATCAAGGTTAAAGCTCGAGAAGGTATAAGTTCTACTCGTTCTTAACTTTGAGTCTTGTTGATTCTCGTTTTGATTATTAGGTCAAGTATGATGAATTAGCAGGATAAAGGGTGTTTAGAAAGTTTACCTTGATGCATGAATCGTTAAAATTATGCGGAATCAAGTTGTGGCTACTCTCGCAAAATAGAGCATGTTCACCGCCACGAAATCCATGAAGTGCATTTGCACCATGCTTAGGAATCATCTTTGATGGGTTGATTGGTGCGGTCGGACCTTGTATTAAGAAATTCCCTTAGGTTGTATGCATATAGTAAAGTCTTAAATTAACCCCGACGAACTTAAACCTTGTCGAAGTAGTGTAGATCAGAAGTCTGAAGGAGCCGCTTGCATAAAGCGTGATGTCTTGGATGAGGCGTAATGTCTTTGGACAAAGTGTGATGTCTTGACGAGCGTGATGTCTTGGACAAAGCGTGATGTCTTGAGATGAGCGTAATGTCTTCGGACAAAGCGTGATCTCTCCGAGCAGGCGTAATGTCTTGAATGAGCGTGATGTCTTTGGACGAAGCCGCGATGTCTTGGACGAAGCATGTTGTCTTCGAACAAGCCATAATATCTTGGACATGGCGAGATGTCCGGAACTCGGAGACAGCATCGTAACTTGATATAAGGATGGATTAATAAATACTCCTATACTGTCGTAAACTATTAGTACATGAATGAGTTCTAAGTAGAGAATTTTACCAACTTCGGAAAATAAATCTAATACTTGCAAACACGTAGAAAAAGGTCGGGGTGGGATTAATAGGCGTTATGGTCTACTTAAAGCAATGAACCTCTTAAAACTTGAGGAAGAAAGATTATGAATAAGCTAGCAAATGATCGATAGTATGAGCATGTTAGTGTACCATTATGAATTTTGATGGGCAATGAGATAGAAAGAAAATGTGTTATGTGTACATGTTGTTGATATATATCAAGTGTGTTTGGCTATTGAATACCTATACTTACATGAATAGAATGTACATAGTTTGTTGAGGTGATTTTTTATTAGTAGTAATCAACGCTAAAGGCAAGTTTCTTACTCTACCTTGATTTCAAGTATGCAAGTTTTCTATCCCTAACTTATTGTTATTGTTGGGCAACCTCACTCAAATTTACAATGAGCAAGTATCTGAACACTATTATTACTGTGTTGTAAGTTCCTTAATTCACACACTTCATACGTTGAATTGTTGTCATATCAATCATATTTTATCAAGCAAATATCTCGCTTCATTGAAAATCACTTGTATACCTTGTATTTGTTGTAAGCATTGGAGTTATCATTCCTCAATGCATGATGAAAAAGCATCTAAGCCCTTGATTGGCTAGACTATTATTATGAGTTAAAGAGCTATCCAAACCGATTGATTTGGTGCGGACTATCGTAAATCTCTTGAGATGAACAACCCTCATAGAAGGGAAATTATATATTGTCGGGGGAAGCGATGTGATATATATAGTATGATTAAATGTTATGTATAACAAGGTACCTTAGTACCTTAGTGATCACTGATGTACTCGTGGATGTTGGATTACAATGTAATATTATTAATTCTAGTAAGAGTTCTTGGTCCTTAGTAGTACTTTCGGTATTCAATTATGTTGAACCTCGAAATGAATAAATCACGAGATTTTGTTGATATCCTTGGTCCATAGCGACTTTTTGTTGAATACTCTTGGTATTCTTGATATCCTTGAACTATCAATTATTATTATACCTTTGAAAGATTCAAATGCTATAAGCGCTTGTTCTTCTAGCTATATTGCTTCTTGGGCAAACTTGTTGCTCATTCTTGCTTCCTAAAACATTCTGATTTAAAGCGGATCAAGCGGTACTTGAGGAAAGGACAAGGGAAAGGGCAAAATGACAGAATAATTTAGCCCTTAAGACTAGAAGTATTATTATTATTGTTATTATGATGTATTCAAGAATGATTAAGCTATGTTAAGCTAATCACGAAATTGTTGTAGTAATGGTTACGGTACCTTGGGACGTGAATATTTATATTTCATCAATGTAAATTATCCTATTATTTCCGTTGTTAATGATTTTGTAAGATATTAGTAGTAGTAGCGTCTTTGCACCGAAATTCGAGATATGAGTGTACGAAATTTTGGGGCGCCTTGGGTTGGTATCAAAGCCATAGTTATAAACCTTGGGGTGAGAGCCCTTAGATTTAAAGCGAGGAGAACTCGAGGAAGATAGAAAGGGATGAAGCTCATATAGAGTTTTCATAGAGATGGACTT
This sequence comes from Panax ginseng, assembly GCA_020205605.1. NCBI lineage: Eukaryota > Viridiplantae > Streptophyta > Magnoliopsida > Apiales > Araliaceae > Panax > Panax ginseng. The sequence continues at coordinate 48,996,557 of CM035136.1, forward strand.
AGCGTGTTCTGAATATAACTTCATTTCTATACAATGAACTTATGATTCTAATGGAGTTGTTGGTTGTTTTGTCTTGTGTACGTGATTGTGGGATGACCGACATGGGAGGACCTAGCCGAGTAGTAGGAGCGGCGCGGACATACACGTGGTATATGAGGCACCATTGATAGCATGAGCCTATATCAAGCAGTAGTTCCTATCGATGATGATGATGAGGAAGAGGAGATAGAGTCAATGCAAGAAGATGCGATCCAGGAGGAGGGCGTATGGTGGATGAGCCCATGGGGGACTCAAGCGAGGCTACTTTGAGGATAGGATGTTGGGGGAGTATGAGGAGCAGATTTTGGAATTAGGGTGCAAAGTTGAGAAGTTAGAGGTTGAGGCCAAAGACAGAGAGTCAAAATTCCAAAAGATGAAGGACGAAGACCACGAGAGAAAGTTAATGTCTGAGGAGATGGAAGTAGAGATTGTTCACCGTAAAGGGGGAATCCGGATGGGGCTTTGTTTCACAAGGCGGTGGCTAGGAATGTAGAAGCTGGCGGGGAAGTTGGAAGAGATGGAGCGAGAGAGGGTTGAGCGAGGGGACGAGGAGAAGGAAGCTATCCGTACTTCGATTAAGGATGGAAGTAATGGATAAGATCCATTTAGAAGAAAAGTGGAAAGGGCCAATGATAGGGCTAACGATCTAGAAGATGAAGTGAGGTGCAAAAGGAGGAAGATGGATAGGATGAGCTATGCATGCTTGCTGGCCATGGAGGGCCCGATTGGTGGGGTAAATCACTACCCGAGCAGAGCGAGAGACGGACCCAACACACCATAAGTCGAGATGTGGTGGTGCACATTACTCGGAGAAGTACCAGAATGACGTGTGGGCGCGGAATGATAGATTAATTCTAGGCGCTAAAAGTTATTAGTTGTAGTTAGTTTGTGTAATGTATTATCATTGTGGTAATCCTTATGTAGAATGTGAGATGTTGTAAACCCCAAACTTTTGAGTTATGTTAGAGGGTAGTATGTTAATGGTTGTCCCCATCTTTTGTGATATTAGGGGATAAGTTGTGTCATTTATAGAAGTATCTTTGGAGATAATCATGTAATGTAACAATTTGGGCGTATGAATATAAATGATCTTGTTCAGAAATGTATTAGAAATCTTATTCCTTTTATGGAGAATTGTTTAAGTAATATAATTAGATAATAAAAATGGGAGTGTCTCGATGTAGGAGCATGGACGTAGATTAAGCTGCTCGGAAGAATTGATTCGATGATGAGAGGACAAGTAGATCCCATTCGGAGGCTTGTAGATTTGTTAGGGGAGGCTCTTAGGGAAGAAATGAACAAGTACCACCCGTTTCCCAAGTAGCTCCGTAGCATAAACTTTAAGGACTTTAAGGCGTAGGACCTCAAGAATTCATGGGTACTACTGACCCTATCGTAAGCATAAGCGTGGATCGAGGAAATGGAGAAAGCTTTCGCCATTGCTCGTATGGGTGAAGACGAGAAAACCATGTTTCGCTTACATATATGATGAGGGTGAAGCAAACTCTTCGTGGGAAGCAAATCAATGAGAGCGGGAGAAGGGACTATAACACAGGAAAGGTTTAAGACTTTGTTCTTGAGAATTACTTCCCAAAAGCGTGAAGAATAGGATGGAGGTAAAGTTTCTAGAACTAAAACAAGGGAGATAGCGGTGGTACAAAGATGCGACCAAGTTCAATGAACTCATGGCGATTATGCAACACATCAAGTAGAACTTTGAAGAAAGGAAAGCTCGGCGCTTGAACTTGGACTAAAACCTTGGTTGTTCAACAAGGTGTCGATCCTTCAAATTGACTCTTTTCGCCACCTTATTGGAGAAAGCGATAATTCTTTGAGGGAGGTAGCGAGGCATTGAGCCAATACAACAAGGAGAATAAGAGCAAGAATCTTTGGAGGAGAGACTCATGGAGGAGTAGCGGTGGTGGAAGTTATTTGGGAAAGAGGAAATGGGATAACCGCAACAACGACAACAACACCAACCAAGAAGCATCAACCGGTCAAAAATTATCAAGGAGGATTCAAGAAAAGAAGTGAAGCTTGCTCAAAATGTGTGGAAAAACCATGAGGGAATCTTTGGAAGGGTCATGACATCTCTGCTACAAGCGCGCCAAGAAGGGCACATTTCACCTAAGCGCTTTAGAAGCCGAAGAGGAGCAAGGATGTTTCGTGTGTGGCTCAATGAGCATCAAATCAAGGATTGCCCAAAGAAAGGGAGCAACAGAGGAAGCGGCCAGCGAGGGAGGGGGCGACAAGTGATGATCGGACCAACAGCAATCAACCGTGGCCATTGCTGAACCTTTAACATGGTGGCCGAGACGCTTGATGAATGAAAGGGACATGGTGTGAGGTATTCTCCCAATCAATAATATAAGCGCCTATGTATTATTTGATTCGGGTGCTACCTATTCCTTTATATGCGAAGAATTTGCCAATCGACTAAACATACCTCCACGAACATTTAGAAAACTCATTGAGCGTAGAGATTGCGAATAAGGAAGTAATTCCATAGAGTTTATTCTAGAAACTATTGTGCAAACATTAGAGTCACGAATGACGTAGACTTAATTAGATTAAGCTGGGAGAGTTTGATGTGATATTAGGAATGGATTGGTTATCCGGCCACGCTGCGATAATCGATTGTCAGAAGAAGAGTGTGAAACTTCAAACCTCAAATCGGTCTAAGGTAGTATTTTACGGTAGCTCATCGCTCAAGCAATCGTGTTGCCTTACGATGATGCAGGCCAAGAAATTGTTAAAGAAAGGATGTGTGGGTTATTTAGCCTATATAGTGGACATTCATCAAAAGAGGATAGAAATAAAAGATATATTAGTGATAAAAGATTTTCAAGGCGTGTTTCCAAACGAAGCGCTCGGCCTTCCGCCTTGGCAGACAGAAAGCCGAATTCATAATAGACTTAGCTTGGGAACTGCACCAATTTCGAAAGCTCCATATCGTATGGCGCAAGTAAAAATGAAGGAATTGATGATTCAATTGCAAGAGTTGCTAGATAAGGGTTACATTCTGATGTGTCTCCTTGGGGAGCACCGGTGTTGTTTGTAAAGAAAAGGATGGATCGATGAGACTACGTATATCGATTATCGGGAGTTGAACCGAGTGACAATTAAGAATAAATATCCATTGCCAAGGATAGGCGACCTTTTCGATGTTGAAGGAGCGAAGTGTTTTTCCAAAATAGATTCTGAGCGAGTTATCATCAGTTGAAAGTGCGAGAGGAGGACATACAAAAGAGCGGCATTTGAACTTGCTACGGACTTTCTGAAGTTTTAGTGATGTCATTTGGGTTAACTAACGCCTCGTGACGTTCATGGACTTGATGAAGCGGGTTTTCAAGCCATACTTAGATAAGTTTCGTAGTAGTATTTATCGATGACATTTTGATTTATTCAAAGACAAAAGAAAACCTGTGAGAACACGAAGATGGTATTGGAAGCATTGAGAAGGAGAAGATGTATGCAAAATTTTCAAAATGTGAATTTTGGATGGAAAGGTCCGATTCTAGGACACGTGATAGATCAAAATGGAATTTCCGTGGATCCTACAAAGGTGGAAGCGGTGAGTGGCTGGGAGCAGTAGAAGATGCCAATGAAGTTAGGAGTTTCTTAGGTTTAGTAGGGTACTATCGAAGATTTATCCAAGATTTTTCTAAGATAGCAACCCATTGACCAATCTAACGAAAAAAGACAGAGAAGTTTGTATGGACGGCGGCGAAATCGAGGAGAGTTTCCAAGAATTGAAGAGGAAGGTGAGTGAGGTGCACTGTATTATCATTACCGGATGATCTGGGAGGATTTTTGTGGTGTATAGTGATGCATCGCATAGAGGAATTGGTTGTGTGCTAATGCAACATGGCAAGGTCATTGCATATGCCTCACGACAGATTGAAAGATTTTGAAAACGATACCTACCCATGACTTGGAGTTAGCGGCGGTAGTCTTTGCATTGAAGATTTGGAGGCACTATTTGTATGGAGAAAAATGTGAGATATATACACGGATCACAAGAGTGCGAAATATATCTTCACACGAAGGAGTTGAACATGCGACAAAGAAGATGGTTGGAGCGCTCAAGGATTACATTTGTGAAATTCTTTATCACACGGGAAAAGCAAACGTTGTAGCCAGCGCTTTGAGTAGAAAAGGAAGGGAGAAGTTATTCAAATGACAACTCAAGAAGATTTAATAAGAGAAATGGAAAGGTTAGAAATAGAGGTGGAGGAACCAAGAGAAGCGGAAGGAAGATTTCTCATGATGAGAGTTCACTGAAGCGTTATTGGATAGAATGAAGGAAGCACAAGAGAAAGATGAAGAATGTGAGAAGATAAAGAAGAGAATATTAGAAGATAAGGAAGAAAGGTTCAAAGTAGATAAGGATGGTATATTGAGATTAGGGTCGAGTATGGGTGCCACCGTAATCAATGAGAGAGGAAATCCTACACGAAGCACACAATCTGACGTATTAAGTACATCCGAGGAGGCACAAAAATGTACGGGATCTTGACACCATTTTGGTGGCCTAATTTGAAAAGAGAGGTTGCGGCGTGTGTTAGCGGATGTCTTACTTGTCAAAGAGTCAAAAAGCGAACACGGAGGCCAAGTGGACTACTTTAACCATTTGGAAATACCGGAATGGAAATGGGAACACATTACGATGGATTTCGTGGTTGGACTTCCGATTCTGTGAGAAGAGTTACGATGCCATTTGGGTCATTGTGGACCGACTAACAAAAGGCGACTCATTTTCTACCCATCAAGATTGATTCAATTTGAACCAATTAGCAAACTTGTATGTAAAGGAAATTGTATCGCGACATGGAGTGCCGGTGTCGATTGTCTCCGTCGAGATCTGCGTTTCACGTCAAAAGTGCGGAAAAGTTTGCGAGGAGCGAATGGGAACTCAATTGAGATTGAGATCGCCTATCACCCTCAAACTAACAGGCGAGTGAGCGAACCATACAAGCGTTGGAGGACATCTTTGAGAGCTTGCGTGATGGACTTCAAGGGAATTGGGATGACCATTTACCATTAGTAGAATTCGCCACAATAATAGCTATCATGCGAGTATCCAGATGCCGCTATATGAAGCTCTTTACTGGGAGAAAGTGCGGGGCGCCATTATGTTGGGATGAAGTCGGGAGAAGCGGCGACTTTTGGGACCGTAATTAGTCCAAGCAAGCGGCCGAGCGTGGTAGCAACAATAAAGGGCAAATTGGTAGCGACTCAAGATCGCAAAAGAAGTATCTTGAGCTTGCATCGAGGCAAGAGACTTTGAAGTCGGTAGTTATGTGTTTTGAAGGTATCTCCGTGGAAGGAAAGATCGATTTGGAAAGAAAGGAAAATTGAGTCCAGAGGTTCATAGGGCCATTCGAGATATTGAAGCGAGTGGGTGAAGTGGCATACAAAGTTTCTTTGCCACACAATCGGAACACATCCTGGCGTGTTTCATATTTCCGTCTTCTGCACCGTATAAGTTCGACTATAAGCACGTAATTTCCTATGAGCCCATTCAAGTAGAGAAGAATCGGCATATGAAGAAATTCTGTTAGGATAATAGATAAGAAAGAGCAAATGCTAAGAAACAAAGTTATATCTTACATTAAGGTTGTTTGGCAAAACCATGATGTCGAAGAGGCCACGTGGGAATTAGAAGATAGGATGAGGAGAGACTATCCCCATCTTTTTCAGTATAACCTGTATCAATTAGAGGACGGAATTTTTTATAAGGGGAGAGGATGTAATACCAAGTAAATTTTATGATTTAATATTATTATTAAATAGGTGGTGAATTATTTATTTTACAAATGCATACGTGGCATGAGGAGAGTAACTCAATTGAATTAAAATTGAGTTGTTGATGATCGATAAGATAGGTTCATGAAATGTCTTTGTGTGACACTGATGATGGACTTAGTGAAGGATGAGTAAGCAATTGCATGTTTAAAGGTCAAATAATAAATTGGGAGTCTAGCCCAATAAGTTAATTGATGGACTTTTGAGTTAGCCCAATAAACTTGGGATATTTAGAATCCATCGGAATCCAACAAAATAGTTAGCGAGAGTACAAGTATTGGTTAAATTAAAATGTGGCGTGTAAGGCGATTGCTTTGGCCAAGCTAGTCCTTGTCCATATCGAGATCTACTCTCTTGTCCCCAAATTAGGGTCACCAAGTACAAAGAACAGTAGCCTAAACTCTCTTTATGCAAATTTCTAATCCTAGGCAAGCATGGCTAGCTAAGTGGCCAGTATGGAGTGATTGAACAACTCCTTAAATAACCATTGTTCATTTCTATTGCACCATGAATCCCAATATTGGGTAAAGCAAGTGTAAGCCCATGTTTTCTCTTTAAATACAAAGCCACTAGGGCAAACATTTTAGTGATAAGAGTGTTGGAGAAATAAAGTAAAGAATTCTTAGTTCTTTAAGCATTACCAAATCGATTGTGTGAGATATCAAGGTTAAAGCTCGAGAAGGTATAAGTTCTACTCGTTCTTAACTTGAGTCTTGTTGATTCTCGCTTTTTGATTATTAGGTCAAGTATGATGAATTAGTAGGATAAAGGGTGTTTAGAAAGTTTACCTTCGATGCATGAATCGTTAAAAATTATGCGGAATCAAGTTGTGGCTACTGCAAAAAGCGAGCATGTTCAGCTTACGAAATCCATGGGGTCTTGTTTTGCACCATGCTTAGGAATCATGTTGATGGGTTCTATCGTGTATGGACCTTGTATTAAGAAATTCCCTTAGGTTGTATGCATATAGTAAAGTCTTAAATTAACTCGACGAACTTAAACCTTGTCGAAGTAGTGTAGACCGAAGTCTCTGAAGGAGCTGCCGGACAAAGCGTGATGTCTTTGGACGAGGCGTAGTGTCTTGGACAAAGCGTGATGTCTTTGGAAAGAGCGTGATGTCTTGGACAAAGCGTGATGTCTTGGATGAGCGTAATGTCTTGGACAAAGCGTGATGTCTCGGACGAGCGTAATGTCTTCAGACGGTGTGATGTCTTCTTGATGAAAGCGCGATGTCTTCAGACGAAGAATGTTATCTTGAACAAGCCATAATATCTTGGACATGGCGAGATGTCCGGAACTCGGGAGCAACATCGTAACTTGATATAAGGATGGATTAATAAATACTCCTATCTTTGTCGTAAACTATTAGTACGAATGAGTTCTAAGTAGAATTTTACCAACCGGAAAATAAATCTAATACTTACAAACATGCGTAGAAAAAGGCGATTGGGATTAATAGATGTTATGGTCTACTTAAAGCAATGAACCTCTTAAAACTTCGAGGAAGAAAGATTATGAATAAGCTAGCAGTGGTCAATAGTATGAGCATGTTAGTGTACAACAGATAGAAAGAAAAATGTGTTATGTGTACATGTTGTTGATATATATCAAGTGTGTTTGGCTAATGAATACCTATACTTACATAAATAGGACAGACATAGTTCGTTGAGGTGATTTTTGCTATTAGTAGTAATCAACGCTAAAGGTAAGTTTCTTACTCTACCTTGATTTCAAGTATGCAAGTTTTCTATCCCTAACTTATTGTTATTGTTGGGCAACCTCACTCAAATTTACAATGAGCAAGTATCAAGAACACTATTATTCTTTGTGTTGCAAGTTCCTTAATTCACACACTTCATACATTGAATTGTTGTCATATCAATCATATTTTATCAAGCAAATATCCTGCTTCTATTAGAAAATCACTTGTATACCTTGGACGTTGTTGTAAGCATTGGAGTTATCATTCCTCAATGCATGATGAAAAAGCTATCTAAGCCCTTGATTCGGCTAGACTATTATTATGAGTTAAAGAGCTATCCAGCGGAGATTGATTTGGTGCGGACTATAAATAAATCTATTGAGATGAACAACCCTCATAGAAGGGAAATTATATATTGTCGGAGGCAAGCGTGCATTACATAGTATGATTAAATGTTATGCATAACACGAGGTACCTTAAGGCGATCACGATGTACGTGGATGTTGGATTACAATTGTAATCTTATTAATTCTAGTAAGAGTTCTTGGTCCTTAGTAGTTTTTCGATTATTCAATTATGTTGAACCTCGAAATGAATAAATCACGAGATTTTGTTGATATCCTTGGTCCATAGCGACACTGTTGAATACTGTGGTATTCTTGATATCCTTGAACTATCAATTATTATTATACCTTTGAAAGATTCAAATGCTATAAGCGCTTGTTCTTCTAGCTATATTGCTTTACGGGCAAACTTGTTGCTCATTCTTGCTTCCTAAAATATTACAGTTAAAAAGGAGAAGCAAAGCGGTACTTGAGGAAAGGACAAGGAAAGGGCAAGGCTGACGAATAATTTAGCCCTTAAGACTAGAAGTATTATTATTATTGTTATTATGATGTATTCAAGAATGATTAAGCTATGTTAAGCTAATCACGAGAATGGTTGTAGTAATGGTTACTGTACCTTGGGACGTGAATATTTATATTTCATCAATGTAAATTATCCTATTATTTCCGTTGTTAGTGATTTTGTAAGATATTAAGTAGTAGTAGCGTGATGCGAAATTGAGATATGAGTATACGAAATTTTGGGGGCATACAAATATCATTCAAAGCTGTGACTCTCATCCAAGACTTGGATAACACATGTAATGAAGGTTTCTCTAATGAGTTTCAACCAAACAAGTCAAAGTCTAATTTCTCGAGTCAAATTTAAGCGTTGGCATAAGCAAGAGAGATAAAGAATGGGTAGAACAGATATCTAATAAGGTATAGACTTCGCAAGAATTTATAATTAACTAACACGTGCTAACCGTTCGGTTTACTCGCTTTTTGAGAAGTCACGAAAAATGCTTTTCACTGAAACCACAGAACTTTGTTTTTGTCAGTTTTACGCCTTTATGGTGCCACCGTCGGTGGACTTGACTTGACTACTATACGACAAAATCGAGCTAAATGACCTTTTCTTCTTGAAATTTCCACTTCTATTATCTTGGCCATGATTACAACCAAGTAGTTCTTTGTTGTTGGCATGATAATTTCCCCATGATGGTTATCATTGTTTGATGGCGTTGCGTTTGCGGTATGATTATTATCGTGTTGTTGGTCGTTACCTTTTGGTTGGTGACTCAGCAGATCTCATGTGCTTCATTGCTTATCTCGGCATTTTTAGATGCCATTTTCAAACACTATCACAAAACAAGGGTTAATTAACATATCACATATTATCCTATACTATACGTGACCAATTAAATACCAAATAAACTTAGGTAGGTCATCTTAGCGAAAGAATTCTAAATCTCTCCCTCCTAGTTCTTGTCTCACATCTCGATGAGGATCATATCCCTAAGCTTTGATACTGCTGTGGCGCCCCAAAAGCAAGTATACATCACCCATCTTGGGTTGTTTGGATACTAGTCTTGAATATAAATACAACTTAATTATACAACGATCATATAAAATACGACAAAACATAAATTTGTGAGTTTTAATACAAATATTGTCATCTAGACAATATCCACACTCAATGGAGTCCTCATTACATTTATTATCACACTATTTCACGAAGAATAGTGAGGGACTACTAATGCTCCATCTAGGACCATCACTCTGTTCCCAGAGCTAGTCCCGGCTACGTTCTCATTTCCTGAAGAGAACAGTGGAAGAAAGGGTGAGCTCAACTAGCCTAGTAAGAAATATTATGACTAAGATAATACAGAATAAAATATCATTAGTCTTCAACAGTATAACAACTGATAGAATACAATAGCCATCAAGTTTAACTGCAGCGGATCAAGCAATCCATTAGAAGAGTCAAGTAAGGTATAAAATCTACTATCTTCTATGATTTAAAAAGTTTTTCATCAACTTTATCGCTGAGACTCAGCTTAATAAAATAAAATCGAATCATCCCTGCTCCACGGACAAGGATATTCATGTAATCATCAATGGTCATAACTATACCGAATAATCCCTGGTCATAATCATACCAACAACTATCCACCAATGAACTACATGCCAATGAGGACTTTTACCACATCATTCGTCACATTACGGTCATGATCCCTAGTCATAATCATACCAAGTCCATCAATGCACGTAAGCCAAAGATGACTTTCATCACAATATAAGCATGAGGATGATGACAATGACATAATAATTCAATAAAACAAGTTCAAGAATAAATTTTAAAGATTTATAAATTAATTTATCCAGGAACCAATAACGTCCAAATTTGTCAACATGATACTGCTTTGTAGAGTAAAATTCAAGAATGCTCAGAAGAATATTTCCATGAAAAATACTAAATGAAGCGCACTAATTTCATGGAGTATATTAGCCAAAGATTTAACCAACTGAGTATAATAGAATATATGAAACTGCAAATGGATTTTCGCCCGCCATGCGGTAATCCACGTCAGATGAGATCATTTCCACAATTTAATAAGGAATGAATACGAAGGATCATTCACCATGCATGTGGTAATACACATAGACATGTTATTCCAACAGAATAATAAAGAATGGAATAACATAAGGATTCACCATGCGTGCGATAGACTGCACATACATGTTATTCCAAACAGAATAATAAATAATGGAACCAGGTCCGGCGTAAACTCACAGACAGGATATTCCAACAGAATAATAAATAAAGGGAACCCGGTCGACGTAAGCCTTACGAGACAGGATATTAAACGCGAATAATAAAGAATGGAATATTAGAAGAATTTCACCATGTATACGATACTTGATAAACAGAGTTATTCAGCAGAATAATAAGAAGGAATATGAAGAATTTCACCATGTATGCGGTACTTAGCATACTCTGAGTTATTCAACATAATAATAAAGAATGGAATACGGAAGAATTTCACCATGTATGCGGTACTTACGCATATATAGGTTATTCAACATAATAATAAAGAATGGAATAATGAAGTTCTCTTCATGAATACGAAAGAAATAATACCCCTTACGAGTACAACAAATAATATCCCTACCTTAGAAGAAAGCTGGATATTGGAGTAGTGAAGTAGCAAAATACTTTTCTTCTTTCTCTCTATAGTTTCTCTCTACAGAGTTTGATTGAATTCGTAAGAAATAATGAAGGAATGAGCTTCTATTTATAGGAGAATGGACTGAATAGTAACTAATTCATGAACGGTCCAGATTAATTTACTTTTAAACGGACGGTCCATAATGATTTACTATTAAAACTTAAAGCAACGGTTAATACTGATTTACTATTAAAACTTAAAGCAACGGTCCATACTGATTTACTATTAAAACTTTAAACCAGCGATCCATATTGATTTACTAGTATAACTTTCCACCAGCAGTCCATATTGATTTACTATTATATCTTCAACCAACTGTATGAAAAATTAGCACATCTCCTCATGGAATAATATTGTACCCAAAAATGATTTGGACCGAAAAGAAATATATTTTACAGGTGAATAGTACCCCGTGAATAGAAACTTGTGAATAGTAACTTCGTGAATAGTATAAAACACGAAAAAAGTGCCCCGAATACAGATTGAACAATATAACCTCCAGGACATCAATTATTATCGAAACAAATGTCGATTTCCACTAACACAAATAATTCCAACACAATGGAACTATAAAATTCATCTTTAATCAACACGAACTTATTCATCATTAATATTATAATTCACAATATTTAACAACCAAGTCGTTCCCGGGAAGAGGGGCTTTCAGATAAGGATTTCTCCTTATTGGCGCTCAATTAGGTGACCAAACCTCTCCTTGACAGAACTTCTAGACATTGTCAATATTGCAAATAATAATACGAATAACTTTGTCGTCTCAATTATTGATTTAATAATATATCATATTATATAGATGATACTGTGATAATAATTGAATCAATAATATGAGAGATATGATGCAACAATTACTATAGCAATAATTGAGTATAACTGAGTGACTTATCACGTAAGCATCAATAATCAATAACGTGTGCTACTATGCAACCATGCATATTACTGTACTTTTACTACCGAGTAGTTCAACAGTTTTAACGGTAACACTTTTGCTGTTATTTTTATAAAATGATAATTCTGTCGTTTTCTAAATACGACAATACTTTCGTTGTGGGGTCCACAAATGATTGTGCCGCCGTACGGATATTCCCCGACAAAAAGAATATTTTCCGACCAATCGAATATTTTATGACAACTTGCATACTTTGCAAAATTTATAAATACTACCCACACCTATAACATTATATCAAATCCATACCATAATATTAGCAAAAATATTTCGAGAAAAAATAATTCTTATTCATAAAATTCGGGGTCTCACAGACAGATCTGGGGCCAACAAAAACTTGTCAGACACAATCTGGGAAATCTGGGTTACCCTGAAACTTGAAAAGTCATGGTCGGTCAACGACCTTTGACCATGAATAATTTGAAATTTGTTAATGTTCTGACCTTGATTCAAAATCCAGTTTAAAGAGCTCATAGCATACTACAAGATCAAGGCTTTAAACAACAAAAACACATAACATACAAAGATTTACTGGGTCTGACATTACGTTGTCAGACACACAAAATTTTTTCCTAGATTTTCTTAAAACTTGATTTCAAGCATATTAATGTTATGGATCTAGGAAGCAACAACCCAGATCACTTAGTTAGACTACAAACAACATGTTTTAACATAAAATCATAACATCTAACACATTGATCAAGATCAGATTTCTAGTTTAGGGTTTATACCTCACTTTGAAAAATTTGGATTCTATGGTTCTGATCTGTTAAAGGAAATCGAGGGGCTTGATTATGTGACTGGTATACTTATAATTTTCGTGGGTTTTAGAGAGAGAGGGTCAAGGATGAGAGTTGTGCAAAAAAATAAGTTAGCAATTGATTTTTTTTCTCTCTCAATCTATATATATTAAGTTAGATGCATTGTATGGCTGGTAATGGACAGATAGCTTGGTGAATTGGTGTTGTTATATGTCACATGGCTGATCCATTAGGTCACCAACTACTTATATTGGCATGATCAACAAGCAAGCTCATTAAAGAATTGCCAAAAAGGGTAGTAATGTCATTTGTCTTGAAAAATTAATGGCAAACTTGTAACTTGTCAACCTTAGGGTTTGACCCTAATGTTTAGCACAAATTGTAGGATTTCTAACTACGTTTTAAAATAAAAAAAATTTAGTTTCTAAATTATAATTTAGAGTTTAAAATAACAAAATTAGTCTCTAAATAAAAATTAGGGTTTTCCTTAATTGGATTAGGGTTTAAAATTAGTAATTAGGGTTACCCAATCAATTAGGGTTATTAATTACTTAAAATAAAAAATTAGGTTTAAATATTTACTAATTATAATTAAGCTTGCTAAATTTAGCAAATATGGTTTATAATTAGTAATTAGGTTTTATAATTACTAATTAAGGTTAGCTAATATAGAAATTAGGATTTCTAGATATTAATTTAGGGTTTTTAATTAGGAAATTAGGGTTTCTAATTTCACCATTAGGGTTTCCAATAATTAGGGTTTTTCCTAATTAATATTATAATTCTAACACTTGTTATAATCACATTAACACAATTTTTGACCGATCGTAAACTCCGTTTTGAGTTTCAAATCACAGTACTACTAGTGTGAGACCCCAAATTTTATGAATAATATTTAATTTTCTCAAAATTTTTTTTTAAATATTATGGTGTGGATTTGATAAAATGTTATAGTTGTGGGTTATATTTATAAATTTTGCAAAGTACGCAAGAAGTTATATAATATTCGATTAGTCGGAGAATATTTTTTTTGTCGGGTAATATCCGTTTGACGATACAATCATTGGTGGACCCCACAACGGAAGTATTGTCTTAGTTAGAAAATGACAGAATAATATTTTTATAAAAATAACGGCGTAAGTGTTACCGTTAAAACTGTTGAACTACTCGGTAGTAAAAAGTACGATGTCTGGCGTGGTTGCACGGTAACTGCGGTAATTATTATTGATGCTTACATTGAGAAGTCACTTTCGGTTATACTCAATTATTGCTTTCACGATAATTCTTTGCATCATATCTCTCATATTATTGATTCAATTATTATCACGATTATCATCTTCATAATATGTTATATTATTAAATCAATAATTGAGGCGACAAAGTTATTCATATTATTATTTGAAATATTGTCAATTTCTAGAAGTTCTGTCAAGGAGAGGTTTGGTCACCTAATTGCTGGCATGATAAGGAGAAATCCTTATCGGAAAGCCTCCTCTTTCTACAAGAACGACCTTGTTGATAAATATTGTGAGTTATAATATTAATGATGAATGTTATTAAAATTGAAGTTGTGTTCGTAGTTGAATTTGGAGACGCGGACGTGATATTTGAGTCCGGAACGATAAAATTAGTAAAAATAGTCTATAAACACAAAATTTTCCAGAATTCACTATTTGGTCAAAAAGTCAACAGTTGACTTTTTCAGGAAAAGTCAAACTTCGAAATTTCAAAATTTATATATTTGATAAAAATAGTTTCATTGTGTTGGAATTATTTGTGTTAGTGAAAATCGATAATTATTTCGATAATAATTGATGTCTGGAGGTTATATTGACCAATCGGGTATTTAGCTGGATAAATAAGCAATTGATTGCTATTATTTCACATGATTATAACTATTTGTTCAAATGTGTATACTATTGTTTCACATTCTTGTTACTATTAGGGGAGTTGGTGCAAGATTGATAATACTTGCATGACTAAGTTAAAAATGGAGGTATGGATGGAGGTACAATACTGTAATTCGTATTTTCACATGTCTAGAACTATTGATTAACATAATTTACTATTAAATCACATTGTTTACTATTAGGGGAGGTGGTGCAAGTTTGATAATACTTCCATGACTAAATTAAAAATAAAGGAAAAGTTGGAGGTATTGTCTTTGTAATTTTTCGAGAGCCCAAAGCGTGCAATTATCGAAACTATATTTTTCTATAAATAGAAGCTCATTCTTCCTTCATTTCTCACCAATTCACAAAAGCTTTAGAACAATTATTATAGAGAGAAATTATAGAGAGAAAGAAGAAGAGAAGTTTGCTAAGCAGTTCAAGGAGCTGGGACCACCGAACTTTTTGGGAAAGCCAGAACCACTTAAGGTGGAGACATGGTTAAAGCAGATCACCAAGATATTTGATGTCTTGGGATGCTCAGAGGAGAAAAAGGTTCCTTTGCCACCTTTATATTGCGTGAAAAAAGCGATTCTTGGTGGGAATCATAAAATGCATCGAGGTGGCGCACTCAAGATGTCTTGGGGAAGTTCAAGAGTCATTCAACGACAAGTACTTTCCCAAAGTATTCGTCACATGAAGGAGGTGGAGTTCATCAAGTGGAGCAAAACAATATGGCCAGGTAATCGCGAAGACGAGGCTAAGTTTGCGAGTTGTCTCTATTTGCATCCCATTTGGTCGATAATGTGGAAGCGAATAGCGTGAATGTTTTTAAGAGGTTTGAAACCCAATATCGTCGATACCTCATTTCGCACAAACTTTGTTTATATTCGGATGTTGTGAATGGGAAATTGATTATTGGAGCAGCGATAACGAGTCAAAGATAACCAAAAGGCAATGACCAACAACATGATAGTAATCGTCGTCTTGGCATGTAGCCATCTGAACAATGATAACCATCGGGGAAATTATCATGCCACTGAATGGTAACCATTTCGGTGGTAATCATGGCCAAAACAATAAGAATGGACATTTCAAGAAGAGAAGGTTCAACAATGGCGTGAAGGCGTTGGCACCACCGTGACCATTTCAAAGGAAGAAGAACGAACACCGGTCGTATGTTTCAAATGCGGACAGGAGGGACACATCCGTCCAAACTGTACACAGCAATCCAAAGCGTGTTTTAATTGCGGAAGAGAAGGACACCTAGATCGATTTTGTCATATGGTGAAGTCAATTCTAGCTGGGATAGTGATGCCAAAGGATGTCCCAGACAAGCCAAAGTCGGTAGTTTAAGAGAGATTTTTTTTTTCGTGATGAGGAACCTGAATAAAATTATCACGGGTATGTTAGTCATAAACTCTTGCGAAGTCTATACCGTGTTAGATACCGATTCTACTCACTCTTTTATTTCACCTAGTTGTGTTTAATGTTTGAATTTAACTTCGGAGAAGTTAGATTTGGATTTATTTGTTAAAACTTCGTTAGTAGAAACCTTCGCTACCTCCACTATTTATAAATCTTGTTGATTCAAATCGACACTTTCACGTTACCTGTCAATCTTATCTCTTTGAAAATACTTGCCTTTGATGCAATTTTTAGAAATTGATTGTTTAACTACTCATCATGCTTTTCGTAAGGTTGTTAGCTTTCATATTCCTAACCAACTTTGTTATGCAAATTCAAGCAACAAATCACTAAAGTCAATCATGGTCATATCAAGCCATAATTAAAGAGCCGGTCCTTTTTTTGTTGACTTCTTTGTGGAATGCCAAAAGCCGGACTTTACAGGCGTATATTGTGAATGGCGATGGCAAGTTGATAGGTATCAATGTGACGTGTTACCCAAGTCTTGGATGAGAGCGATTTTGAATGATATTTCTATTGTTAATAAATTTTCTTACGTATTCTTGAAGACTTCTTAGCCTACCCTAGAAGTGAAATCGAATTTTGTATTGACCCCGATACAAAACCCATTTCTAAAACCCTCAAATATTTCTTCAACTAAAATGAGGCGTAACATGCGCCAAAGAGCGTTGGCTCGAGTGTTGAAGATTACGATCGTACCATTCAATACCATCGTGGGAAAGCGAGCGTGGTAGCCGTAGCGTTGAGTAGAAGATCGTATCGTTCTGAGTGTGATGTTATTAACACAAAGACCCATTTAAATGCGACTTACAAATAATGAAGATAGAGTTAAAGACTCTAGGAACCGCGTGAAGATAACGAATATCGATTAGAATTAACTTTAATCGATAAAGTTAAATCGCTCAAGCTACACACCCAGGTGATGAATGAAGAAGGTTCAAGAGGCGTTATTCTAGAAGCGAGAATCGATGAAGAGAGAAATCTCAACCCTCAATTTAATTGGCCCATTTGAAATCCTCGATCGAGTAGGGCGTGGCCTATAGACTCGTTTTACTGCCAAGTATGTCACGTGTTCATAACGTTTTTCACGTGTCGATGTTACGTAAATATATGGACGACTGAACCATATTATTAAATTAGAACTAGGCGATATAGCGAGAAGATTTAGCGTATGAGGAGATACGTGTTAAAATCTTGGATAAGAAGAATCGTATTCAACACTCGAAAGGTTATACCTCAAGAGTTAGAATCTGAAATGAAGTCGAAGGTATCCTCACCTCTTTGGCATATCAAATGCGTGCACGTAAATTTAGAGGCAAAATTCCATAAGGAGGGAGATTGTGAGACCCAGATTTTATGAATAATATTTAATTTTCTCAAAATAATTTTTAAATATTATGGTGTGGATTTGATATAATGTTATAGTTGTGGGTTATATTTATAAATTTTGCAAAAGCATGCAAGTTGTTATATAATATTAGATTGGTGGGGAATATTCTTTTTATCGGGGAATATCCATGCAACGACAGTACAATCATTAGTGGACCCTAGCAACGGAAGTATTGTCGTAGTTAGAAAATGATGAATTATCTTTTATAAAAATAACTTGCGGAAGTATTCTGAGTTAAAACTTTTGAACTACTCGGTAGTAAAAAATGCGATGTCTGGCGTGGTTGCATAGTAGCACACGGTATTGATTATTGATGCTTACGTGAGAAGTCACTCGGTTATACTCAATTATTGCTATAGTAATTCTTGTATTATATATCTCGTATTATTGATTCAATTATTGTCACGATATCATCTTCATAATATGTTACATTATTAAATCAATAATTGACGACAAAGTTATTCATATTATTATTTGCAATATTGTCGATATACAGAAGTTACATCGAGGAGAGGTTTGGTCACCTAATTTTGGCATGATAAGGAGAAATCTTATCGAAAAGCCCCTCTTTCTGAGGAGCGACACGGTTGATAAATATTATGAGTTATAATATTAATGGCCGAATGTTATTAAAATTGAAGTTGTGTTAGGAGTTGAATTTGGAGCCGCGGACGTGATATTTGAGTCCGGAATGATGAAATTAGTAAAATAATCTATAAACACAAAATTTTTGAAATTCAGGTATTTGGTTTAAAAATCGATAGTTGACTTTTTTAGGAAAAATCAAATTTCAAAATTTATATTTTTGATAAAAATGGTTTCATTGTGTTGGAATTATTTGTGTTAGTGAAAATCGACAATTATTTCGATAATAATTGATGTCTGGAGGTTATATATGACGATGGTATTTACTTGGGATAAATGAGCAATTAATTGCTATTATTTCACATGATTATAAGTATTTGTTCACATGTGTATACTATTGTTTCACATTCACATTACTATTAGGGGAGTTAGTGCAAGATTGATAATACTTGCATGACTAAGTTAAAAATGGAGGTATAGATGGAGGTACTATATTGTAATTGGTATTTTCATATATACAGAACTATTGATTCACATAATTTACTATTGAATCACATTATTTACTATAAGGGGAGGTGGTGCAAGTTTGATAATACTTCCATGACTAAATTAAAAATAAAGGAAAAGTTCGAGGTATTGTACTGTAATTGTTTGAGCCCCAAAATGTGCAATTATCGAAACTATATTTTTCTATAAATAGAAGCTCATTCTTCCTTCATTTCTCACCAATTCACAAAAGCTTTAGAGCAATTATTATAAAGAGAAATTATAGAGAAAGAAGAAGAAATACGCTACCTTACTATTCCGATTATCCAATTTTTTTTAAGGTAGGGAATATTATTTTGTTGTACTCGTAGGGAGTATTATTTCTTTTGTATTCATAGAGAGAACTTATGTTATTCCATTCTTTATTATTACATTAGAATAACCTATATCTGTGAGCTACCCTATACTTGGTGACATTCTTCTATTATTAAGTCTTTATTATTAGGTTGGAATATCACATACATGCATTTTATGCGGGACGATTAAAACTTTATTATTACATTGGAATATCACATGTCATGCATTTTTTCTGGCAGGACTGAATTAAAATCTTTATTATTATTACATTGGAATATCGTATACATGCGTTTTATGGGACTGATTAAAATCTTATTAGTATTCTATTGGAATAACATGTATACATGCAAAATCTTTGCATGCATGGTGATTTACATTGTTATTTCATTCTTTATTGTTATTACATTGGATTATCTTATGCATGCGTTTCGTCGGACTGATTAAAATCCTTATTAGTATTACATTGGAATAACTTTGTCATCTATCAATCTGCATGCATGGTGATTTCTATTGTTATTTCATTCTTTATTATTACTGTTGGAACATCACTGCCGGTCTTGGATTTCGCTTTGACGACTGGTTCCGTTATTTAGTAATACATTGGAATAACTTGTACATGCAATCTAGTATACATGGTGATTTCTTTTGTTATTCCATTCTTTATTATACTCAGTTGGTTAAAGTTTTGACTTCTATACTCCATGAAATTTGTAGAATATCCTTGATATTTGCGTTTCATCAAGTATCTTTTCATGGAAATATTCTTCTGAGCATTCTTGAATTTTACTCTACAAAGCAATATCATGTTGACAATTTGGACATTATTAGTTCTTGGATAAATTAATTCTTGAACTTGTTTTATTGAATTCTTATATCATTGTCATCATCCTCATATTTATATTTTGTTGAAAGTCATCATGGCACTGTAGTGTATAGATGGACTTGGTATGATTATGACGAGGATTATTGATTGTAATCATGGTAGTAATGTTACAAATGATGTGGTAAAAGTCCTCATTGGTCCGTAGTGCATTGATGGACGATTTTTGGTATGATTATGGCTATGGATTCTCTTCGGCCAAGGGTGCAAAGATGAATTGTTTTATGGCATGATCAGGACCGTTGATGAAAACACGATTATCTTTGGCCTATAGTGCATGGATAATTTGTGGTCCTGATACTAAAAATATCCTTGGCCTCTAGTGTAAGGATGAGTTAATAATGTGGATTATTTATTAAGCTGAGTCTCAGCGATAAAGTTGGTGAAAAACTTTTTAAATCATAGAAGATAGTAGATTTTATATTTTACTTGACTCTTCTAATGGATTGTTTATTTGAAAGCTATGATTTTTGATCTAAAACTTGTTGTCTATTATATTCTATCAGTTGTTATACTGTTGAAGGCTAATGATAATTTATTCTGCATTATCTTAGTCATAATATTTCTTACTGGGCTAGTTTAGCTCACCCTTTCTTTCTTTGTTCTTCTTGAAATGAGAATGTATTTGGGACTAGTGGGAACAGTGATGGTCCTAGATGTTTGCATTATTAGTCCTCACTATTCTGTGAAATAGTGTGATAATAATAGTAATGAGGACTCCTTTTGAGTTTGTATACTCTCTAGTAAACAATATTTGTATTCAAACTCATAGCTCATGTTGTATATTTAAGATTGTATTTATATTCTGTACCATGTATTTGGCGACTCAGAATAGGTGATGTATTCCTGTTTTGGGGGTGTCACAACTAGGTTTTCTACTGATATATCATAATTGACCAACCATTGTCAGTCTATACTTACAGTACATATTTATAGCACTGAAAAATCAAAATATAATTAATATTATATTATTATTCTCATTCCTTGATAAAAATCTAAAATTAGGGTTTGGATTCCATATCTGATTTATCTTTCATATTTAACAATATTAATTAAGTTAAAATAATTAACTTAATTAATCTAACATAAATTCATATAATAACATAAAATAATTATTATAATAATTCTCATAATCATTTCCTATATTATTTAAATAATATATAAGTATATTTTCTGGAAAATAAATAATAAAGTTATTTCTACTATAAAATTAATTATTATAAGAATATAGTTTATAATGATCAACAATTCTAAAATAAAATTATTTGTAATTATTCATGTAGTAAATATATTTTTATTTATCTCATAAATACATACACTTTGACTTATACATATTCCCCATATTTATTTTAATAAATAACATAAAAAATAATTATACACAAAATTTTGAATTTATTTATATAGAAAATCTTGGGTTATTACAACGCCACTCCCCAGTCACAATTTAGCGCAGTTACGCCACATGTCAGGTTTGACATATTATTTTAAACTATAATCTGAACCTTGAAGCAAGTTTACATTGTTATCCTAAGTTCTAAAACAAAGTTTGAACGATGTTTTTAAGTGTTCAATTGTGTAGTATTTGTATAAGATGAAGATTTCAAAAATTGTAAAAGGTTTCTAAATGAAGTAAAGACAACGTTGATTTCAAAACTACGTGGTTTAGTAGTATGCTAATACGTTGCATAATTTTATAACAAAGATAGAGTTCATACTTATCATACGTACTTGAGTATGTGCTATATATGTGTGTAGAATGGTTAGCGTATGCAACAAGTTTGTGTAAATAATGAATACGTTTACAGACATAAGTATGATATAATAGGACAGTGAAGTGACGTTAAGCTTTAGAATTGTAATCTATGCTAAAGGCAAGTTTCCTAACTTCATATAATTCTTATATTAAATGCAAGTTTCCTAACTTTCACAACTTTGATTTTGTCTAAGTCACGAATTGTTGTTATATCAACCATATCTATTTTGAGCAAATATCTATACCCGTATGAATTGTTATTCATATTCTGAAATTCGACTTAAACTATATATCTTGAATCATGTTGTGAGTTTGAACTTATTGTTCTTAAATTTATTAAAAAAAGTGTCTAAGCCATTTGATTCGGCTAGACAAATATCTATGAGTTAGAAATCTATCAAAACCAATTGCTTTGATGAAGACTCTTATAAATCTGCTGAGATGAACAACCCTCATATAAGGGGATATATATACTATGTTGGGAGACTAACACACGCATGAACAACATGTTTAAATGTTATGCATAATATAGGGTAGTTTAGGCTAATCACATGTTATACTTGTTTATATTGAATTGTCAGTGTAATACTGTTAATTCTAGTAGGAGTTCTTGGTCCTTAGTGACTACTAAGTGTTTAATCTTCTTTAAATCTTAAAGTATTGAAACCTTTGAATTTTGTTGAATGTCTTTTAGTCTATAGTGACTCTTATTTTGATTCAATGTCAGGTTTGGAATAGTTGATAATTCTTGCTTCCAACATTATTCTTTTAATTCCTAAGTTATCATTTCTTATTATACCCTTTAGATTTTAAACTTATTATTATGCTTGTCGACGTCGGGAAATTGGTGTCCCTTTCTGTGCTTGCCCTTTTGTGTTTTCATTTGATTAAGTTTTGTCTGAGAAGGCGAGTTTGAAAAGGTTCGACTGTGAATGTCGTTTATTTGACATTTAGAGTCGCCAGTTGGTAGATTTGAAATGGTTGTACCAACTCAACCGATTTTGAAAAGGTTTATGTTAGGAATAAGCATGCGAATGGTATTCCTATTTATATATGATTTAATTATGATAATATGAATGAATATGCAAGTATGCTTGCATTAAGAAAAGTTATAAAGTCCATTGATATATAATAGGAACATATGTACAAGGACTTAGAATGAATTGATCAAATATGTTAGATTGATCCTACATAAGCAAAACAGCTTTGTAAAATCCTTAAAAAGAAATGATGTACACAGACTATAAATATAGAAAGATCAAGCTTGTTAGGTTGATCTTATAAGGTAATAGATAGGATTGTATCGATCGTCGAACCTTTATAGGATATCGTGATGATGGGAGAGTCGAGAAAAACTTGAGAACTATCAAGGCTTTAACATTCCATATTTTTTTAAATGTAAGTTATAAATATTTATTGATTTATATAAATATTTATTGGATGTGTTTATTATTGAATAAGTAATTGTTCAATTTGATTGAGTTATTTTAGTTAATTATTTATTTGTTAAATAATTAATGTGTTATGTGGATTGAGTTATGTGATTAGGTGAATTATTTAATAAATTGTTATTTCATAAAGAGTGACAAATAACTATGTTATAAAGAGTTATTAAATTAAATTAAAGTAGTTTAATTTAGTTCTTTGCCAAACAAGGCTTAAGTATTAATCCTTAATTTTTAAATGGGTTGCCAAACGAAGCCTTATGGCTTTTGGGTTTCTTTTGAATTAAAATTATTAATAAAATAAAACAAATATATAAATAAAATATATTTATATTTATAAGTTATACGTTATATAAGTTATATGTTATTGGTAACTGATAGTATTTAGTAGTATTATAATGACCACATGCATTTCTTTTATTTACGTTGGCTTATCAGTTTTAGAGTACGCATAGTTTATCAGTTGATTTTTTAGTTTACGCATTTGTCTAAACCTAAACCTAAGTAAGAAAAGGGAGAGTCTGAAAGAGGGAAGCAAGAGAAAGACAGGTCTTTGAATTCTTCAACTTTTATCAGTAATTTACAAGTGTCGTTTGAACAAACTAAAGGTATGTTCTATAAACCTTATCATATATGTTTTACAGTATATAGTCTCTGTGAAATTGTAGGTCTCGATTTTCTTAAAAATCACTGTGTATCAGAATGTTACCAAAAAATCTCTTGAAAATCCATGTTTGTATAATTAGTTAGAGAATTGTGATAATATGTGTAATTTTAATTGTTATCACTAGCATGTGTATCTGTATACATACATATATATATATATATATATATATATATATATATATATATATATATATGACTGTATGCTAATTACAGGCTAAAGGAAGAAATTAGTGTTACAGTGAGTATATATGCACGTATATGATTTGTAGAGATATCAAAAATTAATATATGCTAATTGTGAAATTGTGAAATTTAACTGAGAATGGGTATTTGGTTATGAATGTAAAATCACGTAGTACAAAGAAATCAATTTTCTTGCTACCAGTAGAATTTTAGTTCACTGTGTCAAGAAATATATCAACAATGGAGTTTTTGTTTTAAAAAGAGTGTTTTCAAAGAATTAGTTGATGATGGTGTTGATTAGTGGTTGATAATTGGTATATAGTTGATTGTTAACATTCATGTGTAATTTATGTTAAGTTATACATGTTAATTGGTGTTAATTGTTGTTAGAAATTAAGACAGTAGCTTTGGCTCTGCTCTTCGTTTTGTTTCTGTGAGTTTGGTATTGAGATCAAAATTCACGCTCAAACAGCGTCAAGTTTTGGCTTATGGCGTAAAAATCGGCCTTGACCGGATCCTCGAGCCTTGTTGTGAACTCAGCCGTATGTAAATATGAGTCCTATATAAATCTCATGGGAAGGGCGCCCACATCAAATTATATGTATTTCATATGAGAATGTTTTGAAATGACATCTGTCTTGGATAGAAGTCTGAAATTTTAATAGTAATACTATGAGACCAAATAATTCTGTTATTATAGTATTGTAATGTGTTGAACGAACATGGTGCTAATACCTAACGAGTTTATTATCATTTAGGAGTATAATTTGATTACATGGTTAGACATTTAAACCATATGTGATTTAGCGTTGATTATGACTAATCATGTCATGTTAACACATGTATATAGGATATTGTGATTTGGATTATAACGGTTTAATCTACGCGCAAGGCAAGTTTCTAAACCTATCTTTTTATATTAAGCAAGTTCTCTAACTCCATACTCTCGTTGAGTTAGTTGTGTTTATACAAGTTTTCTAATCCTAAAGCTTCATTATGCAAATTTCATATGCTATACTTTATTGAGTAGAGTATTTCCATTAAGCAACTCAATTGTATCCAGTTAGTCATGGTGATACAAGCTTCCCATCTCCAGACTTTCGTTGAGATAGTTATTATGATTATGCAAGTTTTTCCTAACTCTAAACTTGTTATATTAGTATGCAAGTATCGTTATTCTGTTGAATCAGTTTATTGTACAAGTTATTATTTGTTGTGCATGCTTGATATTAAATTCTAAGATGTAACCTTAGCTTAATGTTGTTCAAAGCAAGGTATGATGTGTTATTCAATAGTTATGCTATTAGATTATCCCTAAAGCATGAACTTAGAACGAAATGTTTATTCAGTTATGATTATCCAATAACATAGTGTTATTATCTTTTATTCAACTAATCCTTAGTTGATGTCCGTTGAACTCCAAATTACCTTGAAGTGTATCCAAACCAAACTATCTTTGGGGCGGACTTGTACTCAAAATATTGAGATGAACAACCCTATTTATAGGGGTTACGCTTAGATTTTGTACTTTATTTGAAATGTTTGTATACAATACATGTACGAAGGGTTGATCCCTAAGTACCTTAAAGTCATTATGGTGTAATATGATTGTAAAAGTTTAAGTTGAAAGATTACTTATAAGCGTAAGGCAAGGTTCGTGGTCATTAGACCCTCAGTGAATGTTTAAAATGTTAATAGAACTCATTGTTCAGTTCTATTGAGCCCCTAAATGGGCAAGGGATGTTAAGATGTTAATAGGACTTATTATTTAGTTCTATTGAGCCCCTGAATGGGCAAGGAATGTTTAAGATGTTAATATAATATATTGTTCAGTTCTATTGAGCCCCTGAATGGGTAGAGAATTTAAAAGCTATTCATTGTTATTTCAAGTGAGCCTTGTTTGCTCACTCTTGCCTGTAAAATCCTTACAGATAAAGATGGAAAGGGTGACGTACCTAGCACCAGTAAAGGAAAGGGAAAGATGAACAAGTACTGAAGACTTGTAATAGTTTTGATAGTTTTATTATCAGACTTTGGTTTAAAGATTGTAATGAAGTTTATTTAAATTTTCTGCATGAATGATTGTTTGTAAAGGTTAGATAACTTGGGAGATATTATTTTATGTAATTCTGTAGGCAAGGAGTTTATTATTCAATTTTATTTATAATTGGGTAGTTTTAAATGAATGTTTTGATTACGTGAACACCAAATCTTGAGGTAATGAAGTACCGGGATTTGGGGGTGTCACAAGTTGGTATTAAAGCCTTAGGTTATGAACCTTAGGTGGAGGAAAAAACCTTAGGAAGTAACCTTTGAAAAGATAGTGGAGATAACTCTTTTCGAGTTTTAAGGAAGAAGTAATAAAACACTTATGTGCTTATGTGTTTATAACCTATGTGCTCGTGAGTGTCAAGTAGAATGATTAATAAATAAAACTTTAAAATTTTGTTGTCAGGATGACGAATGTCGGAGAATCCAGTCAGGCTAGGGAGGAGGGACCTCAAATGCCTATAGAGGAGGAGCCTCGAGACATTCAGGTTGTGTGGGAACAACTACTGCCACGGAGTCAGCCCCGTTGGTCACAGTGGTTTAAGATGAGGATGATGATGCGGAGACGGATGAGGAGGATCCCGTGGAGTTGCCACCGGAGGATGAGGATAACGAGGACGAGAAGGAAGAGACTCCATTAACCTCGATGGCTGCTCGTATGTATGATGAAGTCTACGACCGTAACGTGGAACTTCAAGACACAGTTGAGGAGTTGCAGGAGATAGTAGCTGAACAAATGTAATCGCAATGACCACGGAAGAATGACGACATCCGGGATCGAGATGAGCGTCTAACTAATGTTGAAGAAAAGCTGATGCAGACTGAAGGAGAGAAGGAAAAACTGATCGAGATGGTCGTGGAACTAAAGAACAAGCTGAAGGAGGAAGCTACCAAGAGGGCGAGAGCTGAAGACGCATACGAGGAAGCTTATCAACGAACTTGAAGAGCAGTAAGGGACGCACAACCAAAGAGGATGAAGATGGAAGAGATGGATAAATTATTCAATACCGTGATCAATCGAGCTCAAGATCGGGTCATGGGTTATCCAATTCAGTTCGAGACTCTGCCATCATACGTGTTAGATCGCCGAACCATGTTCCGTGTTATGGAAGAAGAGCGTCAAAAGGCTACTGAGTATCTTAATAGATCATCGTAGGAAGTGTGTCTGTTTTGCAAGTAATAAGTGTTAAATAATGTGTAAATCCCTAGTGTTAAGTAACCATGGGATATGAGAATGATGATGTTATCCTGTAACTTTTTTAGTTCAGGAAAGGAATGTAAATAGCAATGATGCTATTGTTTTTATGTTTTCAAATAGGTAATGAATAAATAAAAGATATTATTTTATTCAAAAGTGTTATGTGGTTATTTCTTTTATGGTGGCAAGTTAATACTTAAAGAAGTTGGGTAATAGTCTAATAGATGTTTTTTTTAACAAAAAATGCCTCCCAGACGTGAACCACCCCGTCAGAGAACCAATGCGAGAACTAACAATAACGATGTTGAGCATAATTCCGTCCAACAACTAGTGACATTACTAACAGGAGCGTTGCAGAATCAACCTCAAAACCAAGGCACAACGTTTAAGGAGTTTAAGGTGGTTGGACCACCTGAATTTCGTGGGTCAACGAATCCGGTCGAGGCACAGACCTGGATTATAGAAATTGAGAAGGTATTTGAAGTCGCTAGGGTAATGGATGAACAGAGGACTGTTTTTGCAATATTTATGTTGAAAACATAAGCTAGTTATTGGTGGCATGCCAATAAAACCCGGGAAGGACCAGGAGTGATGACTTGGAATAGGTTTAAGGAGTTATTCTTCGAGACCTACTTCCCAGAGAGTTCGAAGAGTCAGTTAGAGGTTCAATTTTTGGGCCAAGGCAGGAGGGCGATGACGGTGTCTTAGTATCGCGTGAAATTCAACGAATTGGCGAGGTTTTGCGCCATATCAAGTCGGCATTGCAGCGAGACGGCGAAAAGGCAAAAGGTTGACGAGGATGAAGCCACAGGCTGTCTGAGAGGGGTTTCTGCTTCGATTGAAGATGTTTGCAAAGATGATGGAGAAAAGGTCACTCGGCTAAAAAGGTGGAGGCGAAGGCGGTGACAAAATTCAATCAAGAGCAGAAGAAGAAGAAGAAGAAGAAGAAGAAGAATGAGGTGGAAGTAAAGAATGGTAGCGGAGGCAATAGAAATGGCAACAACAACAACAACTTGAATGAAGTCTTTGGAAACCAGTGAGTAACCAGCAGTTTAGGAAGTTTGAAGCATGTGCTACATGCGGGAGGTTTCATAAAGGTGTGTGTGCTTGATGGGGAAAGCGTGCATGTTTCAAGCTGTGGCTAGGAGGGTCACATCGCCTCAAATTGCACCCAACCCAAGAAGAATGTCTCATTTCACATGTGGATCAAGGATCATTTTGCTCGTGAATGCCCTCGGAAGAAGGTCGAGAAGCAATGAAGAAGTATGGGAGGCAGCAGTGGAGGTACGTGGGCCATTGTTGGACCTACAGCGTCAAACAAACCCATAACCAGAACTTTCAACATGACTATGCAAGATGTTGTGCAATCAAAAGATGTGGTGTTAGGTATTATCCCAATCAACGATATTAATGCTCATGTATTATTTGATTCGGGTGCTACTTGTTCGTTTATATCTGATGAATTTTCTAAGAGGTTTGAATTGCCTAGAAAAGAACTGAATTTCCCTTTGAACATAGAAATTGCGAATAGGGAGGTGATTCCTGTTAGGTTTGTATACAAGAACTGTAGAGTGAACATTAAAGGGAATATCCTGATGGTAGATTTAATTTCGATTAGTCTCGGGGAATTTGATGTAATTTTGGGAATGGATTGGCTGTTCAAATATGGAGCAGTAATTGATTGTCACAAGAAGTGTGTAAACCTTATGACTCTGTCAAAGGTAGTTTTCCATGGTAGCAAATCATCTAGACAAATGAAATGTCTAACGATTATGCAGGCCAATAAGTTGTTAAGTAAAGGCTGTGTGGGTTATTTGGCTTACATAGCCGATACTCAGAAGAAGGGTGTGAAACTGGAGGAGATACCAGTGGTTAGAGAATTCATAGATATATTTCTGGAAGATTTGCCATAACTTCCGCCTGATAGAGAGATTGAGTTCGTAATCGACTTAGCGCCAGGAACTACACCGATATCAAAGGCCCCGTACAGAATGGATCCGGTAGAAATGAAGGAACTGATGGTGCAACTGCAAGAACTGCTGGACAAGAAGTATATTCAACCAAGCGTATCACCGTGGGTAGCGCCGGTATTATTCGTGAAGAAGAAGGATGGATCAATGCGTCTTTGCATTGATTATAGGGAGTTAAACAAGGTCACTATTAAGAATAGGTATCTGTTACCTAGAATAGATGACTTGTTTGATCAGTTGAAGGGTGCTAAATATTTCTCAAAAATAGATTTGAGAAGTGGGTATCACCAATTGAAGGTAAGAAAGGAGGATATACCTAGAACGACATTCAGAACTCGGTACGGACATTACGAGTTTCTGGTGATGTCTTTTGGTTTAACAAATGCCCCTGCTGCGTTCATGGATTTGATGAACAGGGTATTTAAACCATTCCTAGACAAGTTCGTAGTGGTGTTTAGCGACGACATTCTGGTGTATTCCAAAACTCAAGAAGAACACGTGGAACATTTATGTTTGACATTGGAGACACTAAGAAAAGGAAAAGCGCACGCTAAATTCTCTAAGTGCGAATTTTGGCTCGATCGTGTACAATTTTTGGGTCATGTGATTGACAAAGATGGGATTTCAGTAGATCCATCAAAAGTGGAAGCTATAATCAATTGGGAACAACCAAGGACACCTTCGAAGGTGAGGAGTTTCTTGGGTTTGGGTTGGCCGGTTATTATAGAAGATTTATACAAGATTTTTCCAAGATAGCCACTCCGTTAACAAATTTGACACGGAAAGCTGTGAAATTCGTTTGGACGGAGAAGTGTGAAGAGAGCTTCCAAGATTTGAAGAAGAAGCTAAGTGTGGCACCTGTGTTAACCCTGCCGGATAATACAGGAAATTTTGTGGTGTATAGACAAAGGATTGGGTTGTGTTCTTATACAAAATGGCAAAGTTATTGCCTATGCATCAAGACAACTAAAGATTATGAGAAAGGTTATCCGACTCATGATTTGGAATCGGGGCGCAGATAGTATTTGCTCTCAAGATATGGAGACACTATCTCATATGGAGAGAAATGTGAGATCTACAGACCACAAAAATGCCAAGTATATTTTCACTCGAAGGACACGAACATGCGTCAGAGAAGATGGATGGAATTGATAAAGGATTACGATTGTGAGATCTTTTATCATCCGGGAAAAGCGAATGTGGTTGCAGATGCTTTAAGTAAGAAAGGTCAGGAGAAATTGATACTGATAACAACTCAGGAGGAGCTCATTTCATCAATGACAAAGCTAGAGCTGGAAATCAGGTTTCCACAAGAATCAAGTGAACGATTCTTTCGATTAGAATGGTCAACTTTTCTTGGACAAGGTGAAAACGCTTCGATTACAAGATGAAGAATGTGGAAAGATAAAAGAGAATATGGGTGATGGTAGCGATACAAAATACAAGGTCGATACCGAAGGATTACTACGGTACGAGGGAAGAATCTGGGTTCCAGCAACACCAGAACTGAAAGACAAAATCTTGATCGAAGCTCATACACTACAAGAAAAGGGCTTATCTCCGACGGAAGTAACTCCGACGGAATACATTCAGTCGATATTAGTCTATTTTTGACTGATTATTTAGTCGATAATAGTTTAGTCGTACATAAAGCATTTCAAGCGGACTTACATGAAAAACACACCCATCATGGGCCCAAACTTTCCTTGAGAACCAACACTAGGGTCGACGGAATATCCTATTACTGCCAATGGAATTCAGTCGAGGTTATACTAAAACCGACGGACATAAGACCGACCAAAGTCCGTCGAGTTTATGTTTTAAAACCTAGCAACCTGCTATGCTCCCCTCATTTCATTTCTTCCTCTTTAATTTCCATCTCTCTCTTTCACAGACCCTCACTCCCTCTCCGGCTGCTCTCTCTCTCTCTCACGATACCTCTCTTCCTCTCCGGCTACCTGAAGCAGCTCCGGCCGACGCCGACACCACCTTCTCTCCGACCAAGTAGCTCCGGCAACTCCGGTCAAGTAGTTCCGGCCATTTCAAGCAATTCCAATCAATTTCTTCTCAAATTGGTGGTGTACTTTCATTTGTTTGTTAAATTTTCAAGTTAATCAGGTATATTTAATGAATTGCCATTTGATTTTGATTATTATGCTTTTAAATCTATGCCTTAATTTTGCAAATTGAGTTATATAAACTGCTATGTATTTTGTTAATTTGTTTTGGGTCTAAAAAATTTGCAAAGTAACTTTTGTGTTCATGGCCTAATTGAGTTATATAAATTGCTATGTAATTTATAATGCTAAAAAATCGCATAAGTTTGTTCATGCCCTAATGTTATCTCGCTATTGTTTGTTACGAAAATTTGTGGGTATGTAATTTGGGTCCGAAAATTTATGGGTATTTTGTTATCACATTAGCATATTTGTTATATCGAGCGAAATTTAAATGATTTAAATTCACGAAATTCATCAATTACAATTTATGTGGGTCCTTTTATTATATTAATGTATAGTTAATAGTTTCTCAATACTAAAATACAATTTAAATAAATTAAATTATATAATATAATACAAATTTTGTTAAATTAAATAAAATAAAAAATTGACTTAATTTAATTTAAGATAATAAAATTTAAATAAATTATTTAATATTAAATTATATAATATAATAAAAATTTAATTAAATATAAAATAAAATAAAAATATGATATAATATAATATAAATTCAATTTAAATTAATTAAATTTAATTAATTTAAGATAATAAAATTTAAATAAATTAAATATTATAATATAATATAAATTAAATTAAATTAAATAATTTAAAATACAATAAAATAAATTAAAAATATGATTTAATTTAAGATAATACAAATTAAAGTAAATTAAATTAAATTAAAAAAATTGACTTAATTTAATTTAATATAATATAATACCAAATAAATATAATTAAACTGAGTAGCACTTACTTAGTTAAATAAAATCAAACATTTTCAGTCGGACATATAGTACCCTCGACCGAATATTCAGTCGATGATAAGTCCGTCGAGGTTAAGTATCCCTGATTGAAAGATCGACGGACTTAATTTCGACCTGCTTATATACGACCGAATTTTCGACCAAACATTCCGTCGGAAATAATATAGCATCGACGGAATATGCTTATTACCGACGGAAGGTTCCGTCGGAAATAACCCTTTTTGTTGTAGTGATAGCTCAAGATATTCGATTCATCCAGGAAGCACGAAGATGTATCAAGATTTATGCCGACTTTTTTGGTGGCCGAATATGAAAAGGGATGTTGCAGAATGTGTGGCTAAATGTTTGACATGTCAAAGACTAAAAGCCGAACATCAAATACCCAACAGATTACTTCAACCGTTGGAAATACCGGACTGGAAGTGGGAACACATCACGATGGATTTTGTGGTGGGTCTTCCAACTACTCAGAGAGGATGCAATGCAATTTGGGTGATAGTGGACAGACTGACGAAATCATCGCACTTTTTACCAATAAAGATTAGGTTCAATCTTGATCAGTTGGCAAGATTGTACATCAAAGAGATCGTTTCGAGACATGGAGTGCCAGTGTCAATTGTGTCCGATAGAGACCCGCGACTACAATAATGCATGGGAACTCAATTGCGAATGAATACGGCTTATCATCCACAAACAGATGGCCAAAGCGAACGAACGATCCGGACATTGGAAGATATCTTTGAGAGTGCGCGTAATGGATTTCAAAGGAAGCTGGGAAGAACAATTAGCGTTGGTGGAATTCGCCTACAATAATAGTTATCACGCGAGCATCGGCATGCCGCCTTACGAAGCGTTATACGGCAGAAAGTGCAGAACTCCACTGTGCTAGGATGAAGTTGGTGAACGTCAACTACTAGAACCAGAATTAGTGCACCAAACTGCTGAGGTTATCAAACTCATCAGGACAAGATTGGTAGTAGCTCAAGACCGACAGAAGAAGTATGTTGATCAACACAGGCAAGATCGTGCATTTGAAATAGGAAGCTATGTATTCCTAAAAGTTTCTCCTTGGAAGGGGAAAATTCTTTTCGATAAAAAGGGAAAACTAAGCTCGAGGTTTAGTGGACCCTTTGAAGTGCTGCGAAAAGTTGGAGAGGTAGCTTACGAGGTAGCTCTACCTCCAGAATTGGAAAACATTCACAATGTTTTTCATATTTCGGTGTTACGATCATATAAACCCGATTACAATCACGTGATCGAAAGTACGAACAGCTGCTGCGATTCGAGAAAGATTTGTCTTATGAAGAGGTTCTATCCGGATAGTCAATGGGAAAAACAAGTGCTCAGAATAAAGTGATACCTTGTGAAGGTGATATGGAGAAACCACAATGTTGAAGAAGCAATGTGGGAACTCGAAGAGAAAATGATGAAAGAGTACCCTGAGTTATTTGTTTAATCGTGTCTTCGATTCTTGGGGATGAGAATCTTTGTAAGTAAGGAAGAATGTAACGAATGTGTTGTTTGAGTTGTGATTCGGGGATGAATCCTTATAAGAGGGAATGATGTAACATTCCATATTTTTTAAATGTAAGTTATAAATATTTATTGATTTATATAAATATTTATTGGATGTGTTTATTATTGAATAAGTAATTGTTCAATTTGATTGAGTTATTTTAGTTAATTATTTATTTGTTAAATAATTAATGTGTTATGTGGATTGAGTTATGTGATTAGGTGAATTATTTAATAAATTGTTATTTCATAAAGAGTGACAAATAACTATGTTATAAAGAGTTATTAAATTAAATTAAAGTAGTTTAATTTAGTTCTTTGCCAAACAAGGCTTAAGTATTAATCCTTAATTTTTAAATGGGTTGCCAAACGAAGCCTTATGGATTTTGGGTTTCTTTTGAATTAAAATTATTAATAAAATAAAACAAATATATAAATAAAATATATTTATATTTATAAGTTATACGTTATATAAGTTATATGTTATTGGTAACTGATAGTATTTAGTAGTATTATAATGACCACATGCGTTTCTTTTATTTACATTGGCTTATCAGTTTTAGAGTACGCATAGTTTATCAGTTGATTTTTTAGTTTACGCATTTGTCTAAACCTAAACCTAAGTAAGAAAAGGGAGAGTCTGAAAGAGAGAAGCAAGAGAAAGACAGGTCTTTGAATTCTTCAACTTTTATCAGTGATTTACAAGTGTCGTTTAAACAAACTAAAGGTATGTTCTATAAACCTTATCATATATGTTTTACAGTATATAGTCTCTGTGAAATTGTAGGTCTCGGTTTTCTTAAAAATCACTGTGTATCAGAATGTTACCAAAAATCTCTTGAAAAACCATGTTTGTATAATTAGTTAGAGAATTGTGATAATATGTGTAATTTTA
Organism: Panax ginseng; assembly: GCA_020205605.1. Classification (NCBI taxonomy): domain Eukaryota; kingdom Viridiplantae; phylum Streptophyta; class Magnoliopsida; order Apiales; family Araliaceae; genus Panax; species Panax ginseng. The sequence continues at coordinate 49,031,059 of CM035136.1, forward strand.
ATTGTTATCACTAGCATGTGTATCTATATATATATATATATATATATATATATATATATATATATATATATATATATATATATATATATATATATATATATGCTAATTATAGGCTAAAGGAAGAAATTAGTGTTACAGTGAGTATATATGCACGTATATGATTTGTAGAGATATCAAAAATTAATATATGCTAATTGTGAAATTTAACTGAGAATGGGTATTTGGTTATGAATGTAAAATCACGTAGTACAAAGAAATCAATTTGCTTGCTACCAGTAGAATTTTAGTTCAATGTGTCAAGAAATATATCAACAATGGAGTTTTTGTTTTAAAAAGAGTGTTTTCAAAGAATTAGTTGATGATGGTGTTGATTAGTGGTTGATAATTGGTATATAGTTGATTGTTAACATTCATGTGTACTTCCTCGTAGTCTGCAAGATAGTAGATCTCAGAGTTCGTAGACTGCCACGAGAGACGAGGAAGGATCGTAGTGTGTCGAGAAGAACTTCCTCAGAGCCATAGTCTACCGAGGAAGTCATGTTCCGAATCAAAGAGACAACCTGTTAAAGAGCCGACTGAGCATCTACCAAAGACAAGTCAAGAATCATAGACCACACTCGGAGTCATAGAGTCTACTGATCATATCAGAGGCAGAGATCATAGTCGGGCAAAATTGGATGAAGACAACGAGCATAATGACAGAAATCGTAGAGTATCAATATCTAATCTCAGAGTCGTAGTGTCTGCAGAACCAAAGCCAAATCGTAGAGTAAACATGATTCTTGACATATGAGCACTCCCAGAATATTCAAAGTATGAAGCCTCTGGTCTGAGCTGCAAAGATACATCCCACCTGAAGCAAACCAGAGAGCACTTAACGAATGGCATGCAAGCTAATAGAAGATCTAAGAACCAACCCAATCAACATCCAGTTTGAGTTGTGAAGCCATTAAAGATGAAGTCTTCTACAAGTTGATTAGAAGAAGACTTTAGTAAAAGTGACTGACTAAGGAAAGTCAGCAAGTGCAGTAGCTGTCAAGAGAACAGAAGACAACGATCTTGGAAATTACCAGGATCGTAGTGTTTGCAAAACAAAGCAGGAACTGATGAAGTGTACACTGAGATACTGGTCATCTTATGAGGAACAAGGCTAAAGTGATTAAGCATTGGGTTTGTCCATTGATGATAAGTGAACGGGAGATCACAAGGAGAAAGCGAGCTAAACATGCCACAAATCTGAAGCGTCTTGCTATTTAGAAGAGTCCAGAACAAGGAGTCAAGCTATCAGTTCCTGAGATCAGTCGAAGCAAATAGAAGTGTTGAAGCACTGCACAAGAGAAGGAAGAGGTGGTCTACATTGAAGATCCAATGAACACTCTTTAGGATCGTAGAGTTGTCTCAACTCGTCAATGAGAAAAAATCAACAAGATACACTACAATCAGGTCCAAGAACAACTGCATCAGAATCGTAGAGTTTGGTCATCTGAAGATTAAAGCATTGGCAACTGTTCAATTTGAAGACTGATATTCGAACATAGCTTATTGAGAACATCGATGCAAAAGGACAACCTCTGATGTTCTAATCAAGAAATCAGAGGAAGGAAATAAAGTTGAATACCTGTCCGAGACATCAAAGTGACATCTCTGATAGGGTAGGTGAAACAGTAGACTGCAGTGTCAGAAAGTCATAAAGGAGTTGTCATGTCACATCTGCAGTCTACATCAAATAACTCGAGATCTGCGAAGCAATTCAAATAGCTCCCAACGGCTACATTCCAACAAGAAGGTTGTGAAGGAGTATAAATCAGCTTTAAAGATCAAAAGTTGCAAAATTATAGAATAGTTGAGTTGTTGGAATGCTATATTGTTGACTCTACGAGTTCCACTAGAGCTTATGTGACGCCCCCAAATTTTGACTGCCACTTGGTCACTCGAATTCGGCTCATCACGTGCTCAAAGTATTACCATAATAACTAAAATCATATATTTACAATGAAAGATCTGATTTAGAATAATATACAATGTTTTATTATAATTATCCCCACAAGTCTCGCAACCTACAATGCTTAATAAATTACATAATAATACCGAATAAAGACTTATTATATAATACTACTTAAGCTTAAACATAGTCTGGAAATAGTCTTAATACAACATAATTAATTTAAACATAAAAGGGACAAGCTATTCGGTAGCCTTGCCCTTTGATAAATGGATTTTATATCCACGAATCGATGTCCATTTCAAGCTTAATCGTTGTTACTTTCTTGTTTTTGTGTTCGTTTTTACTCATTTCGTGTTCTTTTATGTGCAGGGTGGTTGTTGTGGCAAGTAGTGAAGAAAGGAGGTCATTTGGAGAAATTATGGAAGCAAACATGAAGCAATCAACATCAGTTAACAGGGAGGTAGCCCGCCGGGACAGGCCTATTTGTCTTGTATACCCCCGCCGGGGCGGGGGTCCCGAATTCTGGGTGTCCTATTTTGCTTGAAACTCTACTGGAACACAAATTTTAGTTTGTGGAATGCGTTTGGACTCTATTGTACAAGGGATTTCGGCCAGGACTTCATGTTAGATATATATTCTTCAACAAACAACGAATTAATGATCATGTAAAGCAACTAACGAAGATTAATCACATATTTTCATAGCGAGCAACATCGTGGAGATTTTGAAGAAAGATCGTATTGATTGCGGATTGAGACTAAAGTGAATGGTGTTCTGCGTTATTCTTCTACTTTAGTTTATTTCTATAATTGAGAAGATGATACCTTTGATTTATTCAGTTTTTATTTCATTTATTATGAACTAATTACTTTTTAGGCTTAAGACGAATCTTTAAGTGGAACGATGGTTATGTAAACTTTGATTTCAATTTAATAAGCTATTATTGGGTTTATCTATATTAATTTGAGTGTCAATTTAATAATTGTCCGATCAACGATTCTTTGTGGATTTGAATGAACTCGAGAGATGAAATACGAGTCTAGACTTAGTTAATATAGCATGTGTTCTTGATTTTTGTGAATAAACAGAATCTTGATGAATGTTAGGGTAGAGATATGCTTGACATCACATGTAATCAAAAAAAGAACTTGAACTTCAACCTTCTTTAATTTTAATTCACATAGAGATATAGTGATTTATTTAATTAAGGTGTTTAACATAATTCTATCTTAATTGTGGATTTGGGTTAACTAAATTGGGGATTAGTGAATCCGGATAGATTGGTATATACATTGATTGCTCATTGGATGAGGATGATTGATCTCATAATCATTTGTGTGGAGACACTAAAGCAAGTATGTAGGTGCTTATTAGAGAATAAGTTCACTGAACGTGGCTCGCTAAGGAATACCTAATGGAGTTTTACTTGCCTGTCAATAGGAATTCCTATAGTGATAGTAGTACAAGTGATCCTTGGACTTGAGATCATCATAGTATCTTGTGTATGATGAGTTATACTTTGACTTATTCCTTAAGACCCTTAGGGTATATCAAAGGGTATGCTTGGGTATAATAAGTTGTACATGGAGATAATATATGATCAATAAAAAATCTACCACTTCTAGTAATAGAAGAGAAATGTCTATGTGATTCGATAAATGACAACCAAAGAGTCATTGGCGAAATGAGAATGAAATTAGAAATGAGTTTCTAATTTGCATTATTTAGTGTTGTGCATTTAAGAATCGAAATGCATATAATTAAATAAAATAAGACTTGTGATAATTCCATGTCTTATATTTAATTGGGACATTGTATGGTGGAAGGATTGAATTGTCACGGTAACTATTTACTCAAAGGTTCTTTTATGATTAATGTTGAAATCTATATTATCTGGAAAGTCGTTGATCGCTAAGGAGGCTTATCCCTATTGTAGAATAAATATTATTTATTTAAATAAATAAATTATTTTATTTATTTATTTAAATAAGATTAGAATTGTTCTAATTGATTTATTCACAACCGGTTTAATATGGAGAACCTAAAGGGTCACACCATAAAAGGAAGAATAATTATTTAAGAAATTAATGACATAATTGTAATAATATGTTAAGTATATTTAATTTAATCTATGGTGATAAAATAAATTAAATAGCTTAATATTTATTATTTAATATTTTAGAAATATTAAATATAAATTAATAAGAGGAGTCTTATTAATATTATTACAATTATTATTATTTTAATTTCTAAAAGAGTTTAGGAATTAATTTAATATAAGTACTCTCATTTATTCCTAATAGGATTAGGAGGTAAATTAGTTAAATGAGTTTAATTATTTATCCCTAATAAGATTAGGAGCCCATTTAATTAAAAGAGTTTAATTAAATAAATAATACCTTATTTTTAATTAAATAGGGTTACATGATATCTTTATAAGGTGAGTCTTATATCAGATATTATTACACGCAATTCCAATAGTTGGAGAGTACGCTCTTTTTTTATAGAGATAGAAAAACTAGGGTTTAGCCAACCACCCATCTTCTTGAATCTTTCTTCTTCCTTGGTGGATCACCTCTAGAGGCCAAACACTTGGGTGGCTAACGTTGATCAAAGGAAGGAACCAAACCCGGCGGATTCAAGTTGAACACGAAAAGATTTGGAGGTGAACTTGTACCTGAGGAAACTCGAATCTTTAAGGGTATGATTCTTGTTCTTTATCTTTTCGTTTAATTAATAATTGTGCATAAATGATGATCCGGGTATATGGTTTGTAAAATTTTAAACTCTGATTTTTACACGTTTCTGCTTATTTGAGCAATTTGATTGCGTTCATGAATATTACAAACCTAACAGTGGCATCAGAGCCAAACCTTTATGCAAATTATTAATTATTTTAATTTGATATGTATATTGATATATATTTAGAAAAATTTATTGGGCATAATTTTATTATATAAAATTTTAAAAAATAAATAAATAAATTCGTGAAACTGTTTTTTTTACCGTGATTCGCATGGTTGATGATGTTGGCGTTAATCACTTTTGATTTGCGAATTTTTTTTAATACCAGACGAATTCGCGTGACTGATGTTGTTGGCCTGAATAACTTTAATTACCTTATATCATATATGTTCCTTCACGCAAATATAAGGTAACAGGATTCTTAGTTATAATATATATATATATATATATATATATATATATATATATATGTTGGGCCATAATACTTTTCGTATTGGGCCAGGTCGAATGGGCTCCTCCCTTGGACCGATATATTTTACCTTTTGGACCGAATAGATTGGGCCGAGTTATTTGATTATTCTATTGGGTCATTTCGGTTGGATCCGGTCAGATGGGTCATCTTTATTGTATTGGGCTAAGTCATTGGATCGGTTCATTATGCAAATTGTCTCTTATCCTATCTTTGACCGGTAATCATGACAAAAGATAATAGTTGACTATTATCTCTGCCACCGTCTGCATGGCATTAATGAGGATGTGACTGTAATAGCCGGAGGTGGACAAAGGTGATGGATTAGCAGGTGAATCACCGGACGTGGGAGAGGGCTGTGTCAGGGATAGTGGGTGGCACGGTAAATCGGGTTTTAGAGTGCATATGGGGCAAGGATCACACAATGGAAAGGTAACAACAACAAAACATTCAACTAAACTATTATCTCTCTATATACACTAGACATACTATTCCTCCATTGTTAACCTTGTGATCGCCGACATCGATCTCTGACATGGGAGCTATCCCAACGGTCCAGTAGTCAAGCTTTTAGTGTTGACTTGTTAAAGCTGTCTTGATAAGTAGGATTTACACTACTACTATGGAGTACCAATTCATGCGAACTATGCCCATCTCAAGTACATTTTAGTAGGTTTTTGCATTTCATGATAATTTTGCATTTTAATTTGCATACTTAAAACTCCTTTTGGTGAATAAGTGCGAGAATTGGCCTATTTTGGTGGTGTTATTGAGCACAAGGCTAATGGATGCTTGAGGCGAGGCAAAAGATGGGATATGCATGGCATGAAGGTCTGATGGAGCAAGGAGATAAAGCATGGTGAACAAGTAGTATTGATGATGATAAAAAAAAAGGAACCGGGATCTGCAGATTACTGGCTGCTTGTGGCAGAATAACCTTGAGGCCTTGCGCGTGATTACCCGACCAGATCTTGGAACCTCTTGCAAAGTTGTGACCATGAGAAGGACAAGCCTAGGGGGAGGCGCTTGCATGTGAGATCGACAAACATACAAACTTCTTTGCAAGTCTCATGGTAGCGAGAATATCAAATTTGGAGGGAAGCCTTGGCCTATGCTTGAGAACTGAAATTCTTGACTTGTTTTATTTTATTTCCAAATTTTAAAGGTTGTAATTGATTTAAAAGCGATTCTGGTGGTGTCGGGGTATCACTTGACATTTTATTAAGTTTTCACGTATCTTTACATCGTAATTAGGGTTTGCTCTCTTGGAGAGATTCCAACGTAGAAGGAGGCCACAACTCTAGTTTTCTACTCCTTCTTGGGATTTTCTACAAGAGTGGATTATTAATATTAGTTTTGATTAGATTCTTATGAGGATTTGAATATTGATTTATATTCAGCAATTGGGTTTGATAGTTTTATCTTTTATCTTTCAATTGTCGTTTATTGACCATGCTTAGATTTGATCCCATAATGGCTTTTGGTTGGTCGTGAACTAAACTCCATTATGGGATTCTAACAATTTTAATATGTAGTTTGATTGCATGCTTAAATCTTTGGATTGTTTTGCATATCATATGGGATGTCTATCATGATTGTTTTGTATGTATGAATGCTTGATCACCATTCGTTTTAGTAATTGTATGGAATTGACAATGAACATGCAAATATGGACTGTAATCATGACAGTATATATATATAGGGCTGTGTTATATGGCTTATGTATTTTACGTGAACGGATAGACATATCTTTGTTTCATAGTATAAGTTAGAATAAGGGCTTGAACTTAAAATCAATATAGTTGCAATTTCACATAGACATATAGTGATTTTGGTTATATTGATGATTACATAGAGTCTATCTTCTGTGGATGTTGTGTAAGTAGGTCTTAGTGCATTGAAAATGGCTAATACTCTTTTAGTGCTCTTGGCTACTTTCTTGTGATATGTAAGAAAGTCATGCATGATAGTGGCGATTGAATGAAGTATTAAATGAAGTTAGGATCCCATTAGTTCCAATATCATTTATTCTATCGTTATTATTGTTTTAGTTGTTATTTGCAATTCGAGAACAAACCAAGTTTAATCATTAGTTTGAGCATATAAATATAGTGATTTAATTAATGAATAGTAGTTTAAGTTAAACAACTTTCTCGTGGGATCGATACTTTACTTGCTCTGTATTACTTGTTGATGCATGTATGCTTGCATGAGTTAGAGCTCTTTTGTTAGTCTAAAAAAAGGCAAGTTTTTTGGCGCGCATTATTTAGGGAAAGGCGTTTAATTTAGTATTATTATCATTAGTTTTAAAGCTATATTGTATGACTTAGACAATTCTAGTCTTATCTCATTTGAGGTTTTTTTGTTTTGTTTGAGAATTTGGATAAATTTTTTATGCTTTGCAGTCGACCAACCCCGATTTAACACACATTGAGGATAACATAAGCGGGGGAGAGGTTGGAAGCGGGTGTGTCGTGAAAATTACAGAAACGGTTGGAAAACTCTGACGACTAACATGGCGGTAGAGAGAGCCTGAGGAGAAGATCAAAGAGAGGAGCATAGGGCTCTGAAGAAGGGTATTCCATGCCCAATATTAATGGACTCTGATCTAGCATAGTCGGACCGATGATAGCGACAAATACATTCGAGATAAAAATTGGCACTATTCAAATGGTGCGAGAATACTGATTCGGTTTGGGGGTCTTTGCTTCTGAGATGATCCGAATGAACACTGTTAAGTTTCATCGAAATTTGTGATACATTCGAGATACTGAGCGGTGTGACGGAGGATGCTATTAGACTAAGGTTGTTCCCATTTTCATTGAGGGATAAAGCGAAAAGTTGGCTTCATTCTCTGCGGCGGGATCTATAACTACATGGGAGGATTTAGCACAAAATTCTTAGCTAAGTTCTTCCCGATGGCTAAAATTTGCTAAGATGAGGACATCTATCTCTCGGTTTTGAGCAACAACGAGGCGAGTCATTATATGAAGCATGGGAGAGATACAAAGAAATCTTTGAGAAAGTGCCCACATCACGGTATGCAGTTGGATGGTAATCAACACGTTTTATAATGGATTGGGATGGCGGTCGAGGCCAGATTGTAGATCTTGATTGCGGGGAGGGGCATTATGGGCAAAAAGAACTATGAGGAAGCCTATGACCTTATCGAGACAATGACATCGAATGATTTTGAGAATCCTACATCTCGAATGCCACAAACCAAAGTTTGCGAGGTGTATTGGAGGTTGATCTTTATTACTCGGTTATCGGCCTGAGATGGCGACCATGAAAAGAAGATAGATACTTTGGCGAAGGAAAAGTAAAAAGGCGGTTGCCTTCGTATGTGAGATTTGTCTTGAGGTCACACTCGGCGGATCAATGTCTTTATCATTTCGAGAATCGGTGCGATATGTGAGCAACTATAGAAAAGACCAAGGTCGATTTGAACACATACCACCCAACAATGAAATCATCAAACTTTAGTTGGTCGAATAATCAAGGAATCAATGAGACTCGGTTTCAACCAAATAATCAATTTGAGGCTGACCAGGTGATTAGCGAGTTTAATCCTAGACCACCCTTTCCGCCAGGATTTTCTCAACAACAACAGCAACATCACACTCCAGCTGCACCTCAGCAAGAAAAGAAATCAGAAGTGGAGGAGATGATGATGAAATACATGGCAAACACAGAAGTTATGATCAAGAGCCAAGCAGTGGCTATAAAGAATCTGGAAACTCAAATGGGGCAGATGGCGAACATGCTTACTAATGAGGCCCGGGGTTCATTGCCAAATGTCTGGAGACAAATCCAAGAAGAGAAGGAAGGAGCGGTGTCAGCGATCACATTGAGATCACAGGAAAGATTTGTCGATTCTTTGCAAGTCGCGCAGCGCATGTGAGAATACTTGAGGAGAGCCTTATGCTTGTGTGCGCCTGCGGAAGGAGCCGATTCTTGAGAAAAGAAAATTTGGAGAAATCGAGGATCGGTGAGGAAGAAAAAAGACAAAAGCGAGTTCGGAGGAGGCGTTTTAAGAGTTCGGTACCACCAATTCACATTCAAGTTCCGTATCCATGAGAGATTAAATAAGAAAAGGGAAGATAAGCAGTTTGACAAATTCTTGGAGGTATTCAAAAAGCTGCTGAGATCAACATACCATTCGTAGAGGCATTGGAACAAATGCCAAACTCATAAAATTTATGAAGGTATATTGTCAAGGAAGAGGAGATTAGATGAGTTTGAGGCAGTAGCCTTGAGGAGGAATGCGATGCGGTGCTTGATGAAACTACCTCAAAATTTGAAGGATCGAGGCGGTTTCACAATTCCATGCACCATTGGAAAGATGAACTTTGATGAAGTGTTTATGTGATCTTGGGGCAAGCATAAATTTGATGCCCTTATCGGTGTTTAACCGGTTGGGATTTGCGGATCCAAAAGCGTGAAAACAAAATATTGCATTGCGATTAGCGGACAGATCCATCACATATCCACGGGGACTTGTTGAAGATGTGTTGGTTAAGGTGGACAAGTTTATTTTTCCAGCTGACTTCATCATTCTAGACTACGAGGAGGACAAAAGCATACCAATAATATTGGGGAGACCATTCTTGGCCACAGGTGAACGTCGATAGATGTGCAAAAGGTGAACTCACTATGCGTGTCCGGGATCGAGAGATCACCTTTAACGTCTTTAAAGCAATCGGTTTACCAGCGGATGAAGAAGAGTGCTTCTGGTTGGCGTGGTGGATTGGTGCCTACTGAGGATGAAGTACAAAATCGAGGGATTATGGACCATTGATATATGCAGCGGGTAAAAATTGAGTTGAAGGAAGAGCCATTGACGAAAGATGAGGTCATTAAATTTGAGTCTGAGGAGGACAGAAGGAAGGCACCTCAATTCCATCTATAACATGAAGCTCAGAGACAGTCAAGCTATTGACTATAACTTAGTGCTGGATGGGAGGCAACCCATTATTATTCTCTCCATTGTTGTTTTTAGTTATTCATTTTGAGTTATTTTAGTAGTTAAATTGAATTCCTTTTTAATAAGTTACTTGATGTTCATGCTTAAGTGTGTAGCAAGAATTGCTTTGCGAATATTTGCAAGATGTTAGTGTTATGAGGCCACTAAGTCATGCATTAACAAGGAGCATTAATGTCTATGCAGGAACCATCATTGGACGGCATTAATATCGGTATGTGGGCCGAAGTTTAGCATTGGAGATATCGACATCAGCGCGACCTGTGAGTGACATAATTGCACAAAAATAGCGCTTGCATGCGTGAAAGCCAATTTAGACAACAAGTCATTCTGCAAGTCTCGCGCCTGTAGCGCCCATGAAGCAAAAACTTCTGCGCTGTAGCGCGTCAAGTTAAGAAAGCCACCAAAACAATCTGCAAGTCTCGCGCATGGCGCTTATTTCGATAAAAAAAAAAGCAGCGGCTTGTATGCGACAAGGGTTAAAACAATCTGAATAGTTTAAAAATAGAGTTGTGGACCATTTGGACTCTCATTTGGGATAATAATGAAGCAAAATTCTCTCACTCTCTCCATAACTCACGTCATTATCTATCTATCGATTACAAGTTGTGCCGTACATCTCTCGATCAATTAGCCACGATTAGGTGCCTCATTCAAAGTCCATATCTCCTCAACTTCTCCAAAGTGCACTATAAAGCTAGGGTTCCAAGTTGGATTGAAGAAAGCAGTATTGGGGTAGAAATTCTTCAAGCTTTTCTTCATTCTCCATCATATAATCATGCAACCTCTATCAAACACAAATGGGGCCTAAGCGAGCAAGGTCTATTACGTCATCTTCTTCTTCCTCGTCAGGCAGTCAAGAGGCTGACATTGTGGATCACACCAAATTCCTCAATTTGGAAGCTCAACAAGAATACTACCGCATTGTGGTGAAGACATTCGTCGAGGAGGCGAGATTTCAAGCGGGAGGGGCGGGATGGCGGTTATGCGCCATGATTCGAGAGAGAGAAATTTGGGGTGGGTGGCGGCTACTCTCAATACATTCTATGAGCGTAGTCAGTGAATTCTATGCGATGCCAAGGTCACTATGGCGGGATATCTTTGGTTCGTGGTATCGAGGTAGATTACAATCCCGTGCCATCAGATTAATTTTCAAAATTACGGATGCACCTTGATGATGAAATTTGCTAATTGGGTGTCGGTGCTCATTTGGAGGCCAGACATGGAGTTGATTATTGTAGAGTTATATGTGTGTAAAGATCTGAAATGGACATATAAAGTTGGCACGACACGGTAGCGTATATTCAATTTTATGACCCTAAATCGCTATGCAAAAGCGTGGAACTTGTTCATATGTGCCAAGCTCATGCCTTAGCCCATCGGCCGCGAAATAACGGCGGAGAGGCACGTCTTACGTGGGGCATAATCACCAAAAAGTACATCGACATTGGTCATCATCTCATTCACGAGAATATCTTTGCTTATTTATCTACGGGGAGAATAACGATTGGGAGCATTCACACACGCATCCGTGGTTGCCATGCTTTGTGCTAATCGGGGATGCTGGTTGGGGCAATGGCGGATCTGATACCCAAGCGAGGACATTACTCATGCCACGACGAAAAAAATTTGAGAATTTGGGCGGGTGGTGTACCACACCCGCGGACTAAGATTCATCCTTGACCCATTTTTCAGAGAGCCACCACAACAACCCCCATAAGCAAGATGAGGCGGGCCCATCCACGCACGTAGCGCGTGCCACCCATAGCGATCGCCCGACTCCGAAGGTTGGAGGCAAAGGTCGATGCCATATACGATAATTTGGGCACATTTGCGATGGGACTCATGAGGGCTTTAAGCAGAAGCGTTCTTGTAACAAGGAACAACACAAGAATGGCCTCGGTTTGGAAGCCAGCGACACCATATCCACCATCGGATTCACCACAGGAGGTGGTGCCCACAAATAATTAGGGGAGTTTTCGTACCCTTTACCTTCATTCAATTGGGACATTGAATATTTTAAGTTTGGGGGTAGGGTAGTAGTATTTTTAGTTTTGCATATAGTTTTGCATGATTCATATAGTTTTGCATGATTAGTTTAATTTTTATTTGCATGTTTAGATTACATTTTAGCATATAGTTGCATGTTATAATTGCATACCTCACGATTCTTCTAGTATAGAAAAATTTTGTCTAACCCGATGATGATGAAAGTGAAGTTTTTAAATGATTTTGAATATTTTGGATAACATGAAATTTGAGATGTAACGTTTTATACAATGAAATTCATAATCTTTGTTTAAATGCTTTCGGTTTGCACAAATGTGTTCACAAGCACTTGTAGGTATAAGAAATCGTTGTGCCTTGCTCGATAGAAAAATGTAGTGTTAAAAAGAAATATGTGAAAAGTGACTTTTGAATTTGTATAAAACATTGATTTTTAAACTTTGGGAAAACATGGGGGTATCTGTGTATAAAAAAAAAAAAAAAAAAAAAAGAAATAGAAATAACATGGCTAGTCTTATTTTGGGATATACAGCTACTTGAGTAAAATGCGCTTGGGGATTGTCTCTACACTAAGCGCCTAAGGTCTTTCATAGTGCAGAGTCGTTGGTGAAAGCTCGCTAGGGGGGTAGTAGTGTGCCTAATGGAGTAAGACATTGCACAGTCATGAAAAAAGAAAGAAAAGAAAAGAAAAAAAAATAGCAATAAACACTGCGAGAAAGTGCGAAATTAAGCCCTCGTGAGTAGAATAAAGCGATTAAGCCCATTGTTGAACCTTAGTTTATTTTAAGATGTTGGAATAGTCCAAAAGTAGCATATATATACATAAGTCTTGATTTAAGCTATAATTTTTACGGTTTGAGCAAGATAGCATGAGCATTCTACACCTAAATCAAGTATTAGGCGAACCTGACACACACTTGCTATGACATTTGTATAGCATTTTTGAATTATATGAGTATATGACATTATACTGCGGTTTGATTTGAATCTGTATTCTCGAATCTAGAAAAAAATTTATTTGAGGCAAATTGAATTTGAATTTCTATGATGGTTGGGACAATGTGAGAATTAGTTGCATAGTAATATAGTTGCATTTTATTGTTCATTAGTATGCATTGCTTGAGGGCAAGCAATGGTTCAAGTTTGGGGTATTTGATAAGTAGGATTTACACCTACTTATGGAGTACCAATTCATGCGAACTATGCCCATCTCAAGTACATTTTAGTAGGTTTTTTATTTGCATTTCATGATAATTTGCATTTAGCATACTTAAAACTCCTTTTGGTGAATAAGTGCGAGGAATTGGCCTATTTTGGTGGTGTTATTGAGCACAAGGCTAATGGATGCTTGAGGCGAGGCAAAAGATGGGATATGCATGGCATGAAGGTCTGATGGAGCGAGGAGATAAAGCATGGAACAAAACAAGTAGTTGATAGCAATGATAGAGCAAAGCAGGAACCGGGATCTGCAGATTACAAGCCGTGCTTGCAGTGGCGAATAGCCTTGAGAGGCGTGCATGCATGCGATTACCCGACCGGATCTTGGAACCTCTCTGCTGCAATTTGCGTGGCCAGCGAGAAGGACAAGCCCTAGGGAGGCCTTGCAGCATGTGAATCAAACCAAACATACAAACTTCTTGCAAGTCTCATGGCGCGAATATCAAAATTGGAGGAGGTGCTTGTGCATGAGAGACTGAAAGCTTCTTGACTTGTTTTATTTTATTTCCAATTTTTAAAGGTTGTAATTGATTTAAAAACGATTCCTGACTGGTGTCAGGGGTATCACTTGACATTTTATTAAGTTTTTCACGTATCTTTACATCGTAATTAGGGTTTACTCTCTGGGAGAGATTCAGCGTAGAGAAGGAGCCCTGACTCTAGTTTTCTACTCCTTCTTGGGATTTTCTACCAGAGTGGATTATTAATATTAGTTTTGCATTGGATTCTTATGAGGATTTGAATATTGATTTATATTCAGCAATTGGGTTTGATAGTTTTATCTTTCATCTTTCAATTGTCGTTTATTGACCATGTTTAGATTTGATCCCATAATGGCTTTTGGTTCAGTCATGAACTAAACTCCATTATGGGATTCTAATGATTTTAATATATAGTTTGATTGCATGCTTAAATCTTTGGATTGTTTTGCATATCATATGGGATGTCTATCATGATTGTTTTGCATGTATGAATGCTTGATCACCATTCGTTTGATATTTGTATGGAATTGACAATGAACATGCAAATATGAATATAATCATGATAGTATCGTATATATAGAAATTTGTGTTATATGGCTTATGTATTTAAGTGAACGGATAGACATATCTTTGTTTCATAGTATAAGTTAGAATAAGGGCTTGAACTTAAAATCAATATAGTTGCAATTTCACATAGACATATAGTGATTTTGGTTATATTGATGATTACATAGAGTCTATCATCTGTGGATCTTTGTGTAAGTAGGTCTTAGTGCATTGAAAAATGGCTAATACTCTTTTAGTGCTCTTGGCTACTTTCTTATGATATGTGAGCAAGTCATGCATGATAGTGGCGATTGAATGAAGTATTAAATGAAGTTAGGATCCCATTAGTTCAATATCATTTATTCTATCGTTATTATTGTTTTAGTTGTTATTTGCAATTCGAGAACAAACCAAGTTTAATCATTAGTTTGAGCATATAAATATAGTGATTTAATTAATGAATAGTAGTTTAAGTTAAACAACTTTCTCAGTAAAGATTGTGGGATCGATACTTTACTTGCTATCTGTATTACTTGTTGAAGTGAAAGCGTGTATGCTTGCATGAGTTAGAGCTCTTTTGTTAAGACTAAAAATTGAAGCCTTCGACAAAGCAAAAGGATATATTGTGGTAGAGGAGGCCATGAATAGTCTCAAACGACCTTCTTCAGATCGGCTTAAGAAGATAGATCGGGACAGAACAGACGGGGACCAGAAGAAGAGTGAAGGGAATAAAGACCGCTATGATGGTGGGTCAAAGAAATATAATAACAACTGGAGATAGGGGGGAGGTCGTTCGTCTTCTCTTGCCCAAAGAGTTAATAGGACGTATACTGCACTCAATACTGACAGGGCAGTCATCCTAGACCAAATCAAAAATCATCCTATCTTCGAACCACCTCGAGATAACATTAAGTTCGGAAAAGGTAATTCCCGTAAATATTGTGACTATCACCAAGCTTCGGGTCACGATACAAATGATTGTGCTAGTCTGAAGGACTTCATAGAGAGGAAGGTTCAAGGTGGGGCCTTAGTTCAGTATGTGGCTACAAGGACGACTCAACAAGCCCAGCAATAGGATAGAGAACTGTGCCAAGACAACTCAATTAGGGTTCGATAAGCATTACCACTCGGGAATGACCTATAAGGCACGTGGTAGATGTCATCACTGGGGGCACTTCTGGCAAGCTCGTTGGAAAAAAACGCCGAAGTCACTTGGATTCGGTCATGTCGATGGCGGGTACCCTCCCGAAGACTGATAGACCTTATCCATGTACGGTAATCTCCTTTACTGACGAGGATTACCCTTCGGAAACCATCGAACCGCATGAGGGATCATTGGTGGTAACTGCACAAGTGGGTTCGGTGAACATAAAAAGAATGATGATTGACAATGGGTCTTCTGTGGATATTTTATATGCCCATGCTAATTAGAGGATGCATTTGGATGGGCAGAAGATGGAGATCAGACAAGAGGCTCCTTTATACGGCTTCAGCAATGATCTAGTCAAGGTGGCTGGAACTATTGAGTTGCTGGTCATCTTTGGAATAGCCCCCCAACAGGTAGAAATAACTTGCAAATTTTATGTTGTGCATGTAGATTCTGCTTATAATGCCATTCAGGGGAGGCCTACTTTAACTGCTTTACAAGCTGTGACCTCAATCCCTCATTTCAAAATTAAATTTCCTACGGCTCATGGGGTTAGTGAGGTGAAAGGAGATCTGGATTTGGCCAGAAGATGTTATAGAAATGTTGTGATCACTTCCGGAGTGGGGGTATCGAAGCAGAAACAGACCATAGCGATAGAGATCGAGCCCTTCACTGAGAGCAGTTCAGAGCCATTAGTCATGCTAGCTGGGGAAACAGAAGAGATTGATCTCATTCTTGGCAAGAGTCACAAGACAGTAAAAAATAGGTTCGGGTTTGCCGGAACCTCTCCGGACGAACCTCATAGAACTTCTACGTTGTTGTGTTGACATCTTTGCATGGGAACCTCAAGACATGCCAGGGGTGAGCAGAGATATTGCTGAGCACCGATTAGAAGTGGACCTGTCAAAGAAGCCTATTCGGCAGAAGAGGAGGATCTTTGCGCCTCAGCGCCAACGAATCATCGATGAAGAGATTGGCAAGCTATTAGCTGCTGACTTCATCTTTGAGATCGACTATCCGCAGTGGATGGAAAATGTGGTGCTGGTCCAGAAGCAGAATGGGAAATGGCGAGTCTGCATCGACTATATATATCTGAATAAGGCTTATCCTAAAGATTTCTACCCGCTGCCCCACATCGACCAGCTCATCGATGCGACTTCGGGGTATGCTTTATTAAGTTTCATGGACGCATTCTCTGGGTATCATCAAATTTCCATGTGTAAAGAGGATATACCGAAGACGGCGTTCATTACGCATCGTTTGGTATATGCCTATAAGAAAATGACCTTTGGCCTAATCAATGCCGGGGCCACTTACCAGAGGATGATGAAATACGTCTTCCGATATCAATTGGGCAAGAACATGGAAGTGTACGTGGATGACATGATTGTCAAAATCATGCAGGTGCAAAAACATTTAGATGACTTAGAAGAATGCTTTCAGACAATTCGTCATCACAACTTAAGGCTGAATCCTACTAAGTGCACCTTCGATTTAGGGGCTGGCAAGTTTCTGGGTTATCTTATCAGTCAGAGAGGAATTGAAGCCAACCTAGAGAAGATTCAAGCAATTCTGAATATGAAGACTCCTCAGTCATTTAAAGATGTTCAACGTCTGACTGGAAGGATTGCAGCTTTTAGGAGGTTCATGTCCAGATCGGCAGAAAGATGTTTGCCGTTTTTCGATACTTTGAAAGGGCCAAAGAATGCAAAGACGTTCCAGTGGAATTCGGAATGTGAAGACGCCTTTCAGAGCATAAAGTCCTATTTATCTTCGGCGCCTTTGTTGGTGAAGCCCGCTCCTGCTGAGCCTCTGTATCTGTACTTACTAGCTAGTTCGTTGGCAGTAGGATCAGTTTTGGTGCATGAAGTTGGGGGTAAGCAGCACCCGGTTTACTACGTAAGCCATGTCCTTCGGGATGCTGAAACAAGGTACCCAAACATTGAAAAGTTTTCTTTTGCTTTGATAATTGCTAGTCGAAAGCTTAGGCAATACTTCCAGGGTAGGTGGTTGGTGGTATACACAGATTAGCCTTTGAAGAAAATTATGGGCAAACCTGAGGTTTCGGGGAGATTAGTTGCATTGACGATGGAGTTGTCCCAATTCTTTATCGAATATCATCCTCGAACTGCCATTAAGGGGCAGGCCTTGGCTGATTTTGTGGTCGAGTGTTCGTTTTTCTGAAGCGAGATGAAATTTGGAGCAAGGGTGAAGGGTGCGATAGAGTAGTTGCAGTTCTTCAATCAGAAGCGAGCTTCATGGACGTTTGTATCTGAGATGGGTCTTCTACTTTGGACATCAGTGGAGCATGGATCATTTTGACAAGTCCAGAGGGATTCAAAGTACAGCAGACCATCAGATTTGAATTCAGATCAACGAACAACGAAGCTCAGTATGAGGCGGTACTCGTAGGGTTACGACTGGCGAAGAGTCTTGAAGTGCAGAGAATAATCATCTTCAGTGATTCTCAGTTGGTCGTCAAACAGCTCTCAGGGGAATACGAAGCCCGAGGTCATAGAATTGTAAAGTACTTGGTAGAACTAAAAGATCGGCTTCAGTATTTCCAATCGTATGAATTCCAGGGAATAGAGCGTATTAACAATTCCATTGCCGATGCACTCTCGAAGATGGCCACTACGGATGCTAATATTTTTGACGGATCCATTTATTTGGAAATTTTGCAACATCCTAGTGTCCAGCATGAATTGGTAATGTGCCTTGATCGTTCTAACTGCTGGTTGACTCCATATTTGGAGTATCTAGCAGATGGCATCCTTCCTTCGGATCAGATGTTGGCCAAGAAAATCAAGTACAAGAGTGCTAACTTTTTCGAAGGGCCTTCTTGTCTCCATTGCTGAAATATTTGACTCCGTCCGAAGCTGAATATGCTCTCCGAGAAGTTCACGAAGGCATCTGTGGTGACCATATGGCTGCTAAGTCATTAGCCTACAAAGTACTTCGTTAGGGGTACTACTGGCCTACCATCTTCAAGGAAGCAATGGAGTATGTCAAAAAGTGCGAGAAGTGTCAACTCAATCGATCGATCCCCACATCACCACGGAAGAGCTATACTCGATCTTATCTCCTATACTCTTTGCTGTCTGGGGGGTTGATATATTGGGTCCATTGCCGAAAGCTAAAGGTCAGGTTAGTTTTGTTATAGTCGCCATCAATTATATGACCAAATGGGTAGAAGCGAAGCCACTTAGGTTAATAATGGAATATGAATGCTTGAAGTTCATGAAGGAGTCAGTAGTGTTTCATTTTAGAATTTCTAAGGTGGTGATATTGGACAACAGACGTCAGTTTGTGGGATAAAAATTTGAAGCATTTTTGAAGGAGTTGGGAGTTCAGCACAGGAAGACTTTAGTAGCTCATCCTCAGTCAAACGGGCAAGTCGAAGTGACCAACAAAATGCTATTGAATGGGATCAAGCGTAGACTGGATGAAGCTAAGGGAAGATGGCCAGAAGAATTGCTCAGCGTGTTATGGGCTTATCGGACTACTCCGAGGACCACAACGGGGGATTCACCTTTCAGACTGGCCTATGGTACTGATGCCTTAGTCCCAGTTGAAATTGGATCTCCAAGTCTTCAGGTCAGTCAATTCAAAGAGATCCACTACAAAAAAATGGGGTTTCAGCAACAACCGATTTTCGTTGCTAAATGTGCCAAATTTTGTTGCTAAAGGGTTTTGGTAACGACTTTCTTTGTCGTTCGTCTTTTCGTTCTTGCAAGAATGGCGTTGCTAATTGTTCCATAACGACGCGATTTTTTTCGTTATCAAAAGTAATACATTTTGCAACGAAATGTATTGTTGCAGAATAATTAAAATTTTGTTGCTAAAAACTCCATTTCGTTGCAAAAGCGTGCTAATTGGCAATGAAATGAAATCTTTTTTTTTTGCAAAGACCATGCATTTTCGTTGCAATTGACACCATTTTGCAACGATATTTTTCGTTGCAATAAATTATGAAAATTATTGCCTAAGCTTGTTTTCGTTGGGGAATGTAAACTTTTTAGCAACGATTTTCGTTGCTGATTATATTATTTGGCAACGACATTATATAGAATCAAGAACGAAAATGTTTATTCTTCGGTTATTTTTTAATAAACAGAAAGTAAATCGATTAGCAACGACATTATATGTTTGTCGTTTCTTTATATGTGCAACGAAAGTTGATATGATTTGCAACGATAAAAAATGTTGCATTTTATTTTAGTATTAGCAACAATATCCTCTCCGTTGTTATTAGGTTAATTTTTCATTGCCAAATATTATATTTTTAATGTCATTAGCAACGAAAATTTGTTGCTAATGTATAAAAAATTGTTGCTATATTAAAACTTGTTCAATGCTTTGGTAACGAATTATATTGTTGTCAAATCAAAATTTGACATTCTTTTTGTGTACCTGACTGACTCAATGTCCCCATAACAAATATTGGCAAAAAGACAAAAAACTAAAATATTATTAACTTAATAAAATCATCCACTACATAATCATTCATTATCTTTACAATTAACCATCTAAAGCTACCACATTTCTTTAATCAAAGTATATATCTACATATATAGAGAGAGTACACTTCATAATTTCGTCCCTTGTCTTCCGTAAACGTATCACGAAAATTTGATACCCAGTATTGCAAGGCAGGTTGTAGAAGCAGTCTTCCTACACATTTAAAAATAATAGCAAGTCAGAAAAATGAATCAAATAGGTCACCAGAGGCACTTAGTGCCAAAATCAATACACAAAGACAATAGAGTTGCTACGTGGTACTAATGTACACAGTATTGCTCATAAGCAGAAAAAGACAAATAGGCAATCACAATATCATTTGTTACAAATTCAAATAGAAAAAGAACCTTCAGTGCGACTATATGATTGCTCTATTACAAAAAAAAATTAGAATCTTAATCGGCCATTTCATGAATTTATTTCAGTAAGTATAGTGATAAACATATTTTCTGTTACAAGACTTGTAGATTATTATTATATGTTGACCTCAAGTCAGAATTCAGTCACATTCAACAACCACAAGCATCACACAATCTTAAATACTATCACACAATCTTAAATAACAATGTTTAGATTTCTATACAGAAATGACAACAATTATGGAAAAGTTGAGGCTATTAGTCAATGCGAAAAAACTTTTCTTGAGACAACAAATTTCCACACAATATTATGTACCAAATGAGATTAAAAAAAATCAACAATAATTTGTGATGTAACAGTCTGATAAATTGTGAGTTTACAACATTATTAATGTGTTAATACTACATATGATACCACACCATAAAATCTGTTGGATATTACCATTTCATCAACTTTCCAGACATTACACAAGATGAGTCGTATTTCAAAGATTAATATGCATGATTCTAAATCATACCTCTCCAGACAAACAAAAAAAAAACAAAAAAAAAACAAAAACACAATTCATGTAATCCACGGCTTATTAAAGAAGTAAAAGTTTTAATGGCATCACCTTTTCAAGTAAACTTTCATTTTCTTCTTTAGTAGCATGTCGACCTACAACTGATTCACTACTCAATAATGATAACATCTAAGAAGCGGATGCATCATCATCTTGACATTTTCATACCTCATCTTGTAAAATAGAAGTTGAACAACGTTGCTTTGCATTCTCTAAAGTTCATACTACCCATATCTAAAGATAATCTGTTTAACAAGATGGACAAAAAGGATTAAATATATAATAAAAGTCAAAACATCTAAGAAGCAGATGCATCATCATCTTGACATTTTTCATACCTCATCTTGTAAAACAGAAGTTGAACGGCTTGCTTTGATTCTCTAAAGTTCATACTACCCATATCTAAAGATAATCTGTTTAACAAGATGGACAAAAAGGATTAAATATAAAATAAAAGTCCAATAATTATCGCAAAAAACAATATGAAAAACACAAGTTAATTCAAAATAACTATTCAGTTGTTCTGGTTTATAAATCTAGATGATTTTCAAAATTTTAAAATTTTAGATAATTTATTCAGCTGGCAGTCATGCATATGAACAAATAGGTTGAGGAAAAGGAATATGGTTTTATTTAAACATCATGCTTCAAGAAAATTGGACCAGAATTTGTAATAACATAAACCGATAACATATTTAATCTTACTAAAATTGTATTTCATTCCTGACGAAAAAAAGATAATCTAAAATAGACAACAAGTTTACTAAATTTCTGTTAACTGTTCATGCAGATTATCTATCTTGTTGGGGGAATGTGAAATCATCATTAGGTAGAATCTGTACATGTAATTTATTTGATATTAATTGGAATTCAAGGAAGCTTGTTTATATATGAAAGAAAATTGGAAACTATATATATATATATATATATATATATATATATATATATATATATATATATATATATATATATTAACTTTCAATCATGCAAATATAAAGATGTAAAAGGATGATACTAAAAGAAGTGAACGTGTTCATTGAAAGTGAAGCCAAACAAAGTTCAAAGCTATAGCATACCTTTTGTCTCTATGAGTTTCATTGTGAGCCTCTCCAAGAATCCCGGAAAGGGTTGGCCCAAGTGACAAAGCTATGCTTGGAGATATAATAGGAACTGCCTTGACTCCTAAATTGGGACGGCCAACTGCATTAGAACGGGCAGACAAAGGTTGTTCTAAGGAGCGGTAGAATGAGATGTTGAGACACCAACCCGTAAGCGACAATCTTAAATACCATCACACAATCTTAAGCTAGGCTCTGCTCCAGAATTTGCGCAAGTTCTCATTGTTGCGGTTTATGTGCTGCAGGTTTCAAGGGAGGTCTTCAAGCAACGCAGAAAATCTTGAAGATCAGCCGAGTATAGAGCTTGAAGTTATAATGACCAAAGACTTGGAACGCTCTGACAGTTGGGACTGTGCTGAAACAGAAAGGCATATACGTCAATGAATTGACCTAGGAACCACATTGGAGCACATTGAAAAGAATTTTGTTATAACGGATCCCAGACTTCCTGATAAACCAATTGTAAGATAAGACTAAACAAGCTATGTTTTGATAAATTTACTACTATAGTGGACTATCCTTGAGATACAAAGAGAATTTCCACTAAAACTAGAAAACAGAAAGAATTACATGATCTTATTTACAAGTACTTGTGATTGTTTGAAAAAAAAATTGGCTGGTATTCTTTTTGTTTCAAACTCTCATCATAACCTGCATCTAACTGGTCTTTGTTTTTCTGTCCCAAGAAACCTTTGGAGATTATAAAATATTTGAGCTTGTTTTGGAGTTTAAATCTAGATTTTTGTGGAAACTGAAATCAAGTTCTGTCATATATATGCAGATATTTGCATCTGATAGCTTTCTCAAGCTGACTGAGTTGTCAAAAAACGAGACTGCTTTACATAAAACAAGAGACTATATCAAAACCTGAGTTGTCAAAAAGGTCTGATTCATATCAGATATCTGGACAACTAAAACTCCATAGTAAAAAATAATAATAAATAAAGAACCTGCTCCGGGCCTTGGGGATGAAAGAACTGCAACATCACCCTCCTTGAATGTCCATTTGCACTCATTTGCTGGAAGAAGTATTACATCATACCATCCTAAGAATATGTATAGAAACATTACAGATATGAAAAAAAAATAGCGAATCTAATGAAACGACTATGTAAGAATATTCTGACACAAGTATTTTAAAACAATATATAAGAAGGACCAAGCAAGAAAAGCACATACAAAACATGATATTAAATCCCAAGCACAAATCCTTTTAAGAACTAAAAGCTTTGGATATGCGCATATCTTGTAGCCATACAAGCTTGTAAGAACTTATTGAGAAATAAAGTTACTTAATGTCCACCAAAGGTATGGTCACACCAAATAATGTCCCTTTTAAAAGCTACAAGTACCACAGTTGGCTCCACTCAGCAAGTGCTCTCAGCACTTAAAGAAATGTAACTAACAAATGAATGTGGTTTCACAAGTGGCAATTGACGTATCTTTGGAAAAATACACATTTACAACTACATGACCATTTATTTTTAAAAAAATCATTTGACTCGTGTCGCTCACAGCACAAAAAATTAGGAAAAGTACAAAAGGTATTACCTATTTCTCGCCTTTCAATGTTTTTAATGCGGACCATTACATGTAAATCTCTTGAAACTGTTTCAGTTAATTCCTCCTAAGTGCTTTAAGTTGTGCCCGACATTCCTCAAAAAGCAAGGGCTCAAATACTCGGACATACTCTTCAACAGATTCAAATTGCCCAGGAACACACTGAAGCTCCGCCTCTTCTATTGTGCAAAACAATTTATTGTTATTTTAACAATTAACAAATACGAAAACAAGGTCCAGAAATTGAATGTCTCTAAAAGCATGACAAAATAAAAGAAAACAAGTAAATAACTAAGACAGTCAAAACCAAATATGCCCTAAAGGAAGGAGGTAACAAATTTCAAGCATATCCTATATAGTTTTCACAAAGTTCGAATTTAGCACATTGGCCGTATGCAAAATTTATACTCATCAAGATTTATGCCTCCAGCAATGAGATAAATTGTACCACTACAAATTAGATTAGAAAGTAAGATATGACAAATATGATTAGCATGAGATCCCAGGGAAAAAAACAAAACAAAAAATTAGCTTTTTATTACAAATGTACAGTGAAACAAAACTTTAAATAATCAAATGACATTTTAAAGTTATATATGTATGCTCGGAGCTAAAGTAACATTTAATAGAGTTTGATAATAAATTTGCATCAACATACGAGGAAACATAAAAATTTAATAGTCTGCTAATAAATCAGGCACTTAAATGTAAGGAAACATAAAATAAATAATTATTAATTAATGACATCATTTTTCTTGAAGGATAAATATAAAACTGGCCAGATGAGTCCTTACACATAACATATTATATAAGCCTTTTAGGGTGATTAGGTCTGAGCTCAGTCCATAAGGTCTCCTTATATCTTTTTTTTACTCTACTGCAAAACTACAACAATGATGAGTTTTTCCTTATTAGTTTGAAGATTTTTAGGAATTTTCTTGCTATACTTTTAGCTTCCAAGTCTATTCAGTTATCTAGACTATTGGAAAAGTATTTTTCTCCAGGGTTAGACATTGGATCAATCAAGTCAGGCTTCACCTACACAAGGCTCAACCTGACCTGCTTAACACAGGCCTAGATTTTCCTGTTTTGGCTTTAAAACCTCAAACTCAGTTTCTGGCCATTTAATTCATTGAGACGTGTCTTTTTACAACATAAGACTTGTTATATCATAACTTTGCCTTGTATAATAGCTTAGCTTGTTTTTGGCATTCAAAGCTCACTTTACATAGCATATAACACATGAAGCTCTACAAGTTTGATAGCTTATGACTTACTTCACTTTTGCAACCATTTCTAGCATAATTTCATGACACAACATAAGTTTTTTACAATCTAATATGTCCAGGTTTATTACAATCACCTGTTTATTATAGAAATTTCCAACAAATAAGAGGTGGGTATTCAATCAATAATCATGAACAAATAAAGGGAAACGAAGCAGGAAAAAAACCTTATTGCGGGCGATTTCAGCGATTGCATCGATTCCAACTCTGAGACAAACGAATGTATAGAGAGATGAAGAATGATGAAGTAGGGGAACATTAGCGGCAGATCGAGGATGAGAAGAAGAGAATAACTTGAAGAGAAGAAGAGAATAGCTGTTAGAGATGAGGGAGAGGACTTGAGAGGAGGGAGACGATTAGGGAAAAACTGAAATGATTTGGGGGGAAATGGGAGGGTTTTTTCTTAAAATAAACATCTATACCGACGGCCAGACGATGACCGTCGCTATATATACCCTATAGCGAGGGTTCCGTGTTGACCGTCGCTATAGCTCGTCGCTATATGTCGAATTTCTAGTAGTGAGAAACCATATAATTCTTCCATTAAAACACTCTGGCCAGTCATTCATATGAATGAATACAAACATTGTAACCCGGCTAAGTTTCACAGAGAGAAATTACGAATCAAAATCTATTTAAAGGCTGACTTCATTGTGAGAGCTCATACTGCTAGTGCATCATGAAATTTATCATTTACTCATAAATAAAAAATTTTCTCTGGCGATAACAGTTTTTCAATTCATAGAACTGAACTGATTCATTGTAAAAATGAAAATTGAGTGCACAGCAGAAGACTCAGAACACTGATTCTTCATCATTCTTTCATAACCAAAGTCTATTTGTTTGATAGCTGCGTCATTTAATTAACTGAACTGATTCGTAATGACAAGGGTAAAATTTGAGTATTTGACCCATCAACAAATTCTGATTATAATTAGTTGATCCAATTCATGTTGCTATCTAGTTACTTTTCCAAAGGTTGTAATGAATACACAATTCATAATTTAAGCCATTATGAATCATAC
Source organism: Panax ginseng (assembly GCA_020205605.1). Classification (NCBI taxonomy): domain Eukaryota; kingdom Viridiplantae; phylum Streptophyta; class Magnoliopsida; order Apiales; family Araliaceae; genus Panax; species Panax ginseng. Next base: position 49,057,034 of record CM035136.1, read on the forward strand.
CTGCCAGAGAAGTGTTGGCCATGATCCACCATTGTGATATGACCATGGTCTGCAGACAGAAAATAAGGACATTGATTCTGAAGTGGTCTATGAAAGTGTTTCGTAAATAGCAGTATAGAGAATTTCCATCATAAGGTGTAGTCCCTAGATTTTTTTCACAAGCATCAAATGTTACAGTGCCTTCCAAATTAATTCGCATAAATCCGCCTAAACCCATTTTAATTCCCACTAAACAAACAACTAACCCAACCCAATTAAAATTAATTGTAAAATAAAACAAACACAAAAAATACACAGCCAAAAAACCAAATGATTACGAAAATGCTAACCTCATCATTCTTGCAACTTTTTCTCGCCGAGAAAGCAAAGTGAAGCCCCTCGGCCATGTCCTCATCATACAAAGCCCTCCGACCCGGATCTGACAACGTCTCGTAAGCCTCCTGCACCCGAATAAACTTTTGCGTGTACTCCTCAACAAGACCTGGCGGAGACACATCCGGGTGGTACTTCCGGGCCAACTGCTTGTACGCTTGCTTGATCTCCCCCAGCGTTCCAGTTTTGGGTATGCCCAGAAGCTCATAGAAGCTCATCGCCTCCATGAACAACGGCGACGGCGCTATTACAGACCCATCGTTGATTGCGGCTCTGGTTTTGGAGGATCCAACCCTGGATTGGAGGGAAATACGGGGTTTTGGAAATTGGGTGTTTCAGGAGGAGGGAGAATTAGATCAGTACGAGTAGTTGACAGAAATGATGGAGGGTGTCCATCCAGCCCTATAAGAAGAAGATCTAGATCTGATTTCTTTCGGGTTTATAGGAAAAGATAAAAGATTTGTAATGGTAACTATAAGTCTAAAAAAATAAAAAAATTTAAAGTAAAGTTTATTAATAAATGAATGTTAATTTTATTATTTTAATAAATATAATGATTAATGTTTTAAATTATAATTCAAGTAAGTTATTATCATTTTGAAATATTAAATTTTAAAATGAATACTTTAATTAATTACAACTATAGTTAGAATAAGAAGAAAAAATAATGAGTTTTAAAGTATAGTATTAATGAATGAATATTAATTTATTTATTTTAATAAATACAATAATTAATAAACTAAATTACAATTCAAATAACTTTTCATCATTTTTGAAATTCTAAATTTTAATTTTAAAATGAATGCACTAATTACAATTATAAATAGAATAAGAAAAAAATAATGAATTTTAAAAGTATAGTTCATTAATTCTAAATTAATTGAACCTAACACATTTTAATAATAAAATTATATTATCCATTGTTATTGCCTCCTCTGTTATCACAAGTAAATTTTGAAAGTACAAAATTTGTAACAAACTAATACCTATGTATATATAATTAATTTATATATATATGAATTATTAATTATTGAATATAAGTTATTAATATATATGGGTTCCAATTCATAAACTCATTAGACAATGCGAGAAGCGGTAGATGCATAATTATCACTATTATTATAATTATAATAATAGTAATTATAATAATAATAGTAATAATTATAATAATAATAGTAATAATTATGATAATAATATTAATAATAGTAATAATAATAGCAACAATAATAATAACAATAATAATAACAATAATAAAAGCTGGGCATTTATTTTGAGCTCTTCGTAGCTTTTTTAACTTATGCTCTCGATAATCACCAATTATTGATATAATAGAACAACTAGATATAAAATCTCTTCATTATAGTTTATTTAAAGAAACATAAACTTTATTTTTTAATAAATAAGTTTAATAACTGGTGCAAAATATAACTAAATTTATAAATAATTTATTAGATAAATTTTAAATATGACATATTTTAATGACAATATTTATAATAATAATTTGATTAATTTTAAGTGATATCACTATAATATATCACTTTAATTGGAATAAGTATATGAAAAAAGGGACACCATATATGCATTTAGTTTGCGAATTTGAGAAGTTATTGTAAGTTTATGAATTTGATAAGCTATTACAAATGAATCTATGATGCAGAAACAAAAATACTAATGAAAACGAAAAACTTTAAATATATTCGAATTCGTATTCCTATTTGGAATATTGATCCAATGACAACCCGAGCACATGAGCCTAGTTACTATTATTTTGCAAGGATTATTATTTATAACTGAACAAATCATTTTCCCTAAATTAAAACAGATCCCCTTTCTTTAGATCTGTTACGTACATACATAAACGTACATAACTAATTGCGTGATAATAATAATAATAATAATAATAATAATAATAATAATAATAATAATAATAATAATAATAATAATAATAATAATAATAATAATAATTGTGTCGCCCCCAAAATAGGTATACCCGACCCATTCTGAGTCGCCAGATATCACACTATAAAAATTGAATACAAACTTCATTTATACAACTGTTGAACTGTCGTGCAGAGTACGACAACAGTTAAATATGAGTTTTAATACAATATTGTCTCGTAGACCGTATCCAAACTCAAATTATTACAATGCCATATAAAATACCGCAACAAATATTTCAAGACCCCAAAGAAGATTACTATCTTGTTTATTCTAATGAGGTGTACTTTTGACGCTTTCAAAGTCGGGTTCTCATCACCCTATTGTTGTTTGCCAAAATCAATTATTAAGTGACGTATAAAATACGACACACACATCTTAGGTCCTCAATACAATTATTTGTTGCAAGTCATGCCATTTTATAATGTATTGAGAAACTTCGACAGTCTCGGACCATCACATTATTTCCCTGTTATCCCCGCTCGACCCAGCTACACTCTTATTACCTGAAAGGAATTGTGAAGCAAAATGGTAAGCACAACTAGCCCAGTAAAGAATATCATAACTAAAGATAATTAAATTATCAATAACTTTTGTCAATAATAAATCAGAGATTTAGAACATATGGTAGATAATAAAACTTTTCAACCATAATTGCAGCGGAATCAACAATCCATTAGAAGAGTCAAGTAGAACATAATGTCTACTTTATCCTCCAAATTAAAAGTCCATCGTTAATATTTCATTCCTGTAATACTCATCAACGGTTCTTCGTTGTACCCAAGACAAAGAGAACTTTCATCACCCGTCTTCACCTGAACCACTAAAGATTATAATTAAGTTCACAATTCATATTTATAATAATATGAATTTAACAGTTCCTTCTTCCCACAAAGGCTTAATAGAACGTTTACTCAATATCCTTACCCCAAAGACTGAAGATATTCAAATGTAACAACAATGATCATACCAATGGGTTGTCTATCTTTTGCCTCACTGGGACAACGATATTCAACTATAAAACCAATGGTCATGATCATACCAATCAATTGCTGTCGAAGGCACTACGGACCAAAGACATTCAACTGTTAACTAATGGTCATGATCCCCTTAATCACATCATTGAATTATCCATGCACTACGGCCAAGGATATTCATTAGTATCACTAGTGGTCATGATCATGTCATACACCTGTCCATCTTCGCACTACGGGTCAAAGCTATCAAACAACATATCATCTTTGCACTACAGGCCAAAGATATTCAACAACATATCATCTTTGCACTATAGGCCAAAGACATACAACTGTAAAACCAATAACCAACAATATAATAAAGAATTGAATAATAAAAGAATTTCACCATATATGCGGTACTTTGCATAAACAGGTTATTCCAACATAATAATAAATAATGGAACCAGGTCAGGCGTAATACGCACCGACAGTATATTCCAACAGAGTAATAAAGAATGGAAGGACAACATACTTCACCAGGTATACGGTAATCCGCGTATACAGGTTATTCCAACAGAATAATAAATAACGGAACTAGGTCAGGTGAAATTCACACCGACAGGATGTTCCAACAGAATAATAAATACGAAATAATAAATAATAGAACTGTGTCGGTGAAATTCACCAAGCGAGGATATTAAACAGAATAATAAATAACGGAATAATAAAAGAATTTCACCAAGTATGCGGTACTTCGCATAAACAGGTTATTCCAACATAATAATAAAGAATGGAATAACAGAAGAAGATCACCAAGTATTGGGTAAACCGCATATACAGGTCATTCCACCAAGTATAGGGTAAACCGCACATGCATGTTATTCCAACAGAATAATAAAGAATGTAATAACAGAAGAAAATCACCAAGTATTGGGTAAACCGCATATACAGGTCATTCCACAAAGTATAGGGTAAACCGCGCATACATGTTATTCCAACAGAATAATAAAGAATGGAATAACAGAAGTTCTCTTCATGAATACAAAAGAATAACACTCCTTACGGGTGCAACAAATAATATTCCTTACCATAATAATATCCCTTTACCTTTCAAATAAGAGTATTCCGACTAGTAGGGCGAGGATATACTTGAAGAAAACTTGCACTACTCTCAAAGTTTTCTTAAACTCTAAAGAAATACGCTCAAGATTATAGAAGAAGAATTCTCTCTATAGTTTCTCTCTCTAGAGTTTTAGTGAATTCATAAGAAATAATGAAAGAATGAGCTTCTATTTATAGAAGAATGGAATGAATAGTAACCAACCCATGAACGGTCCAAATTGATTTACTTTAATCGGACGGTCCATATTTAAAGCAAAATCTTTTAAATAAAATATAATATATTCTATTTTATATAAAAATATTTTTACTTTGTAAACATTATGCATGCACTATGCAAACACTATGCATAATAAAATATAATATATTCTATTTATAGAATAACTTTAATAAAGTATTCTATTTTATATAAAAAGATTTTACTATGCAAAATACTATGCACAATAGAATATAATATATTCTATTTATAGAATAACTTTATAAAAGTATTTTGTTTTATATAAAAAGATTTTATTATGCAAAACACTATGCATAATAGAATATAATATATTCTATTTATAGAATAACTTTATAAAAGTATTCTGTTTTATATATAAAGCTTTTCTGTTATAATTTCAACCAACGGTCTAAAAAATTAGTACATCTCTTCATGGAATAATATTGTGCCAAAAATTTATTTGGACCGAAAAGAAATATATTTTGTTTGGGTGAATAGTATCTTGTAAATAGTAACTCATGAATAGTAACTCGTGAATAGTAACTCATGAATAGTAACTCATGAATAGTAACTCGTGAATAGTAATTCGTGAATAGTAACTCATGAATAGTAACTTGTGAATAGTACTTCGACACAAAAAGTGTTCCAAATACCCGAGTGAATAATACTAGAGTGAATAGTAACTGGGTATTTTATGACAACTTGTCTACTTTGAAAAATTTTCACATATAACCCTTAACTTTAAACTTTTATCAGTTTAACTATTTACCAAAATAGAAAAATTGAATACTTTTATTTCATAAAATTTGAGGTCTCACAATCTCCCCTCCTTATGAAATTTCGCCCTCGAAATTTACGTACGTACCTGATATTCGAAGAAATGAGAATACCTTGCTTTCTTTTCAGATTGTACCTTCTCGGTTATTTCCACTCTATCATGATTTTCCATTTCTCATCTCCTGTATTTTAAATATCATTCTAGAATATAATTTCAAAATAAGGGTTAATTGACATACCACATAATACTCCTATATTCTGACCGACCAATTAAATAACAAATAAACTTAGGTAGCTCATACTTAAGGCTGTAAACGAGCCAACACAATTCGGGCTCGACTCGAAAAAATACGAGCGAGACTCGGATTCGTTAATAATATGATCTAAATCTGAGCATTAAAAATAGTTCGAATAAAAATATGAGTAGAATCTGAGCAAGGTTATACTCGACTCGTTTAAGATTCAAACTACTCGAATTTCTGATTGTGATTCGATACATACTCGGTTAATACATATTCGATTAAATGTTCGATACATTCTTTTATAATATATACAAATTTAAATCAAATTAGGATAATTAGTTATTATTTTGTTTTGTTTTTAATTTTAATTGTGATATTATATTTGTAAAGAGTAATAATAAATATATTTTCTCATTTTTAAGTAAAATAACAAATTCAATTTATAATTATATTTATTATAAAACTAGTTATTATGTGGAGACTCGAATCCGAGATTGAATTTGAAGCTCGCGAGTAGTTTGAATAAATATTCAAGTCGAGTCGGATCGAATTCGAGTAATAAATATTCGAGTCCAGTCGAATCTGAGTAAGATTTTTCAAATATAATTCGAATTCGAGCCGAATTCGAGTACAAATTTATTATTTCGAGTCGAATTCAAGTAGATCTCTGTTCGCTCTAGTTCGACTCGTTTACACCCTTAGTCATACTAGCGAAGGAATTCCCCGTCTCTCCCCTCCTAGTTCTTGTCTCACATCTCAGCCAAGGATCATATCCATAAGCTTTGATACCAACTGTGACGCCCCCAAAATAGGTATACCCGACCCATTCTGAGTCGCCAGATATCACACTATAAAAATTGAATACAAACTTCATTTATATTAATTGTTGAAGCGTCGTGCAGTACGACAACATTATTGCTTAATCATGAGTTTTAATACAATATTGTCTCGTAGACCGTATCCAAACTCAAATTATTACAATGCCATATAAAATACCGCATGACAAATATTTCAAGACCCCAAAGAAGATTACTATCTTGTTTATTCTAATGAGGTGTACTTTTGGCGCTTTCAAAAGTCGGGTTCTCAAAGACCCTATCGTTGTTCGCCAAAATCAATTATTAAGTGACGATATAAAATACGCATACACACATCTTAGGTTCTCAATACAATTATCTGTTGCAAGTCATGCCATTTTATAATGTATTGAGAAACTTCGACAGTCTCGAACCATCACACTATTTCTCTGTTATCCCCGCTCGACCCAGCTACACTCTTATTACCTGAAAGGAATTGTGAAGCAAAATGGTAAGCACAACTAGCCCAGTAAAGAATATCATAACTAAAGATAATTAAATTATCAATAGCTTTTGTCAATAATAAATTAGAGATTTAGAACATATGGTAGATAATAAAACTTTTCAACCATAATTGCAGCGGAATCAACAATCCATTAGAAGAGTCAAGTAGAACATAATGTCTACTTTATCCTCCAAATTAAAAGTCCATCGTTAATATTTCATTCCTGTAATACTCATCAACGGTTCTTCGTTGTACCCAAGACAAAGAGAACTTTCATCACCTGTCTTCACCTGAACCACTAAAGATTATAATTAAGTTTACAATTCATATTTATAATAATGTGAATTTAACAGTTCCTTCTTCCCACAAAGGCTTAATAGAACGTTTACTCAATATCCTTACCCCAAAGGCTGAAGATATTCAAATGTAACAACAATGATCATACCAATCAGTTGTCTATCTTTGCACTACGGGACAACGATATTCAACTATAAAACCAATGGTCATGATCATACCAATCAATTGCTTTGTCGATTGCACTTTTCTGACAAAGACATTCAATTTGTTAACTAATGGTCATGATCCCGCTAATCACATCATTGAATTATCCATGCACTACTGCCGAGGATATTCATTAGTATCACTAGTGGTCATGATCATGTCATACACCATCCATCTTCGCACTTCTGGTCAAAGCTATCAAACAACATATCATCTTTGCACTACTGAGGCCAAAGATATTCAACAACATATCATCTTTGCACTATAGGCCAAAAGACATACAATTTGTAAAACCAATAACCAACAATATAATAAAGAATTGAATAATAAAAGAATTTCACCATATATGCGTACTTTGCATAAACAAAAGTTATTCCAACATAATAATAAATAATAGAACTGAGGTCAAAGCGTAATCTTGCCAAACGGTATATTCCAACAAAGTAATAAAGAATGGAAGGACAACAGACTTCACCGGTATACTAGAATCACAGATACTCGAGTTATTCAACAGAATAATAAATAAACGGAACTAGGTCGGTGAAATTCACTGCAAGCGGGATGTTCCAAAGAATAATAAATCTGAAATAATAAATAATAGAACCGGTCGGTGAAATTCACCTGCAAGCCAGGATATTCCGACGAGAATAATAAATAACGGAATAATAAAAGAATTTCACCAAGTATGCGGTACCCAGCATAAACAAAGTTATTCAACATAATAATAAAGAATGGAATAATGAAGAAGATCACCAAGTATTGGGTAAACCGCATATCTGGTCATTTCACCAAGTATAGGGTAAACAGCACATGCATGTTATTCAACGAGAATAATAAAGAATGTAATAATGAGAAGAAAATCACCAAGTATTGGGTAAACCAGCATATATCTGGTCATTCCACAAAGTATAGGGTAAACTGTAGACATATCTGAGTTATTCCAACGAGAATAATAAAGAATGGAATAATGAAGTTCTCTTCATGAATACAAAGAATAACACTCTTTACAGGTGCAACAAATAATATTCCTTACCATAATAATATCCCTTTACCTTTCAAATAAGAGTATTAGAACTAGTAGAGGCGATGATATACTCAAGAAAACTTGCACTACTCTCAAAGTTTTCTTAAACTCTAAAGAAATACGCTCAAGATTATAGAAGAAGAATTCTCTCTATAGTTTCTCTCTCTAGAGTTTTAGTGAATTCATAAGAAATAATGAAAGAATGAGCTTCTATTTATAGAAAAATGGAATGAATAGTAACCAACCCATGAACGGTCCAAATTGATTTACTTTAATCGGACGGTCCATATTTAAAGCAAAATCTTTTAAATAAAATATAATATATTCTATTTTATATAAAAATATTTTACTTTGTAAACATTATGCATGCCTTTATGCAAACACTATGCATAATAAAATATAATATATTCTATTTATAGAATAACTTTAATAAAGTATTCTATTTTATATAAAAAGATTTTACTATGCAAAATACTATGCACAATAGAATATAATATATTCTATTTATAGAATAACTTTATAAAAGTATTACATTTTTATATATAAAAGATTTTATTATGCAAAACACTATGCATAATAGAATAAAATATATTCTATTTATAGAATAACTTTATAAAAGTATTACATTTTTATATAAAAAGCTTTTACATTATAATTTCAACCAATGATTCGAAAAATTAGTACATCTCTTCATGGAATAATATTGTACAAAAAATGATTTGGGAATGAAAAGAAATATATTTTGTTGAATTGAATAGTAACTCGTGAATAGTAACTCATGAATAGTAAGAATCGTGAATAGTACTTTGACACAAAAAAGTGTCCCAAATACCCGAGTGAATAATACTAGAGTGAATAGTAACTGGGTATTTTATGACAACTTATCTACTTTGAAAATTTTTCACATATAACCCTTAACTTTAAACTTTTATCAATTTAACTATTTACCAAAATAAAAAAATTGAATACTTTTATTTCATAAAATTTGAGGTCTCACAATCTCCCCTCCTTATGAAATTTTGCCCTCGAAATTTACGTACGTACCTGATATTCGAAGAAATGAGAATACCTTGCTTTCTTTTCAGATTGTACCTTCTCGGTTATTTCCACTCTATCATGATTTTCCATTTCTCATCTCCTGTATTTCAAATATCATTCTAGAATATAGTTTCAAAATAAGGATTAATTGACATACCACATAATACTCCTATATTCTGACCGACCAATTAAATAACAAATAAACTTAGGTAGGTCATACTTATGGCTGTAAACGAGCCAACACAATTCGGGCTCGACTCGAAAAAATACGAGCAAGACTCGGATTCGTTAATAATATGATCTAAGCGAGCATTAAAAATAGTTCGAATAAAAATATGAGTAGAATCGAAGCAAGGCTATACTCGATTTGTTTAAGATTCAAACTACTCAATTTCGATTGTGATTCGATACATACTCTGTTAATACATATTCGATTAAATGTTCGATACATTCTCTTATAATATATACAAATTTAAATCAAATTAGGATAATTAGTTATTATTTTGTTTTGTTTTTAATTTTAATTGTGATATTATATTTGTAAAGAGTAATAATAAATATATTTTCTCATTTTAAGTAAAATAACAAATTCAATTTATAATTATATTTATTATAAAACTAGTTATTATGTGGAGACTCGAATCCGAGATTGAATTTGAAGCTCATGAGTAGTTTGAATAAATATTAAAGTCGAGTCGGATCGAATTCGAGTAATAAATATTGAGTCGATCGAATCGAGTAAGATTTTTCAAATATAATTCGAATTCGAGCCGAATTCGAGTACAAATTTATCATTTCGAGTCGAATTCAAGTAGATCTCTGTTCGCTCTGGTTCGACTCGTTTACACCCTTAGTCATACTAGCGAAGGAATTCCCCGTCTCTCCCCTCCTAGTTCTTGTCTCACATCTCAGCCAGGGATCATATCCCTAAGCTTTGATACCAACTGTAACGCCCCCAAAATAGGTATACTCGACCCATTCTGAGTCGCCAGATATCACACTATAAAAATTGAATACAAACTTCATTTATACAATATGTTGTTGAAGCGCGTAAGTGTATGACGAAACAGCAGATTTAATGTGAGTTTTAATACAATATTGTCTCGTGAACCGTATCCAAACTCAAATTATTACAATGCCATATAAAATACCGCGACAAATATTTCAAGACCCCAAAGAAGATTACTATCTTGTTTATTCTAATGAGGTGTACTTTTGGCGCTTTCAAAGTGGGTTCTCATCACCCTATTGTTGTTAGCCAAAATCAATTATTAAGTGACGTATAAAATACGACAAACACATCTTAGGTCCTCAATACAATTAGCTGTTGCAAGTCATGCCATTTTATAATGTATTGAGAAACTTCGACAGTCTCGGACCATCACACTATTTCCCTGTTATCCCCACTCGACCTAGCTACACTCTTATTACCTGAAAGGAATTGTGAAGCAAAATGGTGAGCACAACTAGCCCAGTAAAGAATATCATAACTAAAGATAATTAAATTATCAATAGCTTTTGTCAATAATAAATCAGAGATTTAGAACATATGGTAGATAATAAAACTTTTCAACCATAATTGCAGAGGAATCAACAATCCATTAGAAGAGTCAAGTAGAACATAATGTCTACTTTATCCTCCAAATTAAAAGTCCATCGTTAATATTTCATTCCTGTAATACTCATCAACGGTTCTTCGTTGTACCCAAGACAAAGAGAACTTTCATCACACATCTTCACCGAACCACTAAAGATTATAATTAAGTTCACAATTCATATTTATAATAATTCGAATTTAACGGTTCCTTCTTGCTACAAAGGCTTAATAGAACGTTTACTCAATATCCTTACCCCAAAGGCTGAAAATATTCAAATGTAACAACAATGATCATACCAATCAGTTGTCTATCTTTGCACTACGGGACAACGATATTCAACTATAAAACCAATGGTCATGATCATACCAATCAATCGCTGTCAATTGCACTACTACCAAAGACATTATTTGTTAACTAATGGTCATGATCACCTTAATCACATCATTGAATTATCCATGCACTACTGACCAAGGATATTCATTAGTATCACTAGTGGTCATGATCATATCATACACGCATCCATCTTCGCACTACGGGTCAAAGCTATCAAACAACATATCATCTTTGCACTTTAGACAAAAGATATTCAACAACATATCATCTTTTTGCACTATAGGCCAAAGACATACAACCTATAAAACCAATAACCAACAATATAATAAAGAATTGAATAATAAAAGAATTTCACCATATATGCGGTACTTTGCATAAACAAAGTTATTCCAACATAATAATAAATAATGGAACTAAAGTCGGAACATGTCATGACAAAGATATATTCCAACAGAGTAATAAAGAATGGAAGGACAACATACTTACACGGTATACTGAATAATATGCGTATCTGAGTTATTCAATAGAATAATAAATAACGGAACAGTCGGATGAAATTCACACCCGGTGATGTTCCAATGAGAATAATAAATACGAAATAATAAATAATAGAACCAGGTCGGTGAAATTCACACCGACAGGATATTCCGACAAAATAATAAAGAACGGAATAATTAAAGAATTTCACCAAATATGCGGTACTTCGCATAAACAGGTTATTCCAACATAATAATAAAGAATGGAATAACAGAACAAGATCACCAAGTATTGGGTAAACCACATATAAAGGTCATTCCAACATGTATAGGGTAAACCGCGCATACAGGTTATTCCAACAGAATAATAAAGAATGTAATAACAGATGAAGATCACCAAGTATTGGGTAAACCGCATATACAGGTCATTCCACCAAGTATAGGGTAAGCCACAAGCATCTGAGTTATTCCAATGAATAATAAAGAATGGAATAACAGAAGTTCTCTTCATGAATACAAAAGAATAACACCCCTTACGGGTACAACAAATAATATTCCTTACCATAATAATATCCCTTTACCTTTCAAATAAGAGTATTCCGACTAGTAGGGCAAGGATATACTCGAAGAAAACTTGTACTACTCTCAAAGTTTTCTTAAACTCTAAAGAAATACGCTCGAGATTAAGAAGAAGAATTCTCTCTATAGTTTCTCTCTCTAGGGTTTCAGTGAATTCGTAAGAAATAATGAAAGAATGAGCTTCTATTTATAGAAGAATGGAATGAATAATAACCAACCCATGAACAGTCCAAATTGATTTAATTTAATCGGATGATCCATATTTAAAGCAAAATCTTTTAAATAAAATATAATATATTCTATTTTATATAAAAATATTTTTACTTTGTAAACATTGTGCATGCACTATGCAAACACTATGCATAATAAAATATAATATATTCTATTTATAGAATAACTTTAATAAAGTATTACATTTTATATAAAAAGATTTAACTATGAAAAATACTATGCACAATAGAATATAATATATTCTATTTATAGAATAACTTTATAAAAGTATTACATTTTATATAAAAAGATTTTATTATGCAAAACACTATGCATAATAGAATATAATATATTCTATTTATAGAATAACTTTATAAAAGTATTCTGTTTTATATAAAAAGCTTTTCTGTTATAATTTTAACCAACGGTCTGAAAAATTAGTACATTTCTTCATGGAATAATATTGTACCAAAAAATGATTTGGACCGAAAAGAAATATATTTTGTTCGGGTGAATAGTAACTCGTGAATAGTAACTCATGAATAGTAACTCGTGAATAGTAACTCATAAATAGTAACTCGTGAATAGTAACTCATGAATAGTAACTCGTGAATAGTACTTCGACACAAAAAGTGTTCCAAATACCCGAGTGAATAATACTAGAGTGAATAGTAACTGGGTATTTTATGACAACTTATCTACTTTGAAAATTTTTCACATATAACCCTTAACTTTAAACTTTTATCAATTTAACTATTTACCAAAATAGAAAAATTGAATACTTTTATTTCATAAAATTCGGGGTCTCACAATCTCCCCTCCTTATGAAATTTTGCCCTCGAAATTTACGTACGTACCTGATATTCGAAGAAATGAGAATACCTTGCTTTCTTTTCAGATTGTACCTTCTCGGTTATTTCCACTCTATCATGATTTTCCATTTCTCATCTCCTGTATTTCAAATATCATTATAGAATATAGTTTCAAAATAAGGATTAATTGACATACCACATAATACTCCTATATTCTGACCGACCAATTAAATAACAAATAAACTTAGGTAGGTCATACTTATGGCTGTAAACGAGCCAACACAATTCGGGCTCGACTCGAAAAAATACGAGCAAGACTCGGATTCGTTAATAATATGATCTAAAACTGAGCATTAAAAATAGTTCGAATAAAAATATGAGTAGAATCTGAGCAAGGTTATACTCGACTTGTTTAAGATTCAAACTACTCGAATTTCTGATTGTGATTCGATACATACTCGGTTAATACATATTCGATTAAATGTTCGATACATTCTCTTATAATATATACAAATTTAAATCAAATTAGGATAATTAGTTATTATTTTGTTTTGTTTTTAATTTTAATTGTGATATTATATTTGTAAAGAGTAATAATAAATATATTTTCTCATTTTTAAGTAAAATAACAAATTCAATTTATAATTATATTTATTATAAAACTAGTTATTATGTGGAGACTCGAATCCGAGATTGAATTTGAAGCTCGCGAGTAGTTTGAATAAATATTCGAGTCGAGTCGGATCGAATTCGAGTAATAAATATTCGAGTCCAGTCGAATCTGAGTAAGATTTTTCAAATATAATTTGAATTCGAGCCGAATTCGAGTACAAATTTATCATTTCGAGTCGAATTCAAGTAGCTTTTTGTTCGCTCCGGTTCGACTCGTTTACACCCTTAGTCATACTAGCGAAGGAATTCCCCGTCTCTCCCCTCCTAGTTCTTGTCTCACATCTCAGCCAGGGATCATATTCCTAAGCTTTGATACCAACTGTGACGACCCCAAAATAGGTATACCCGACCCATTCTGAGTCGCCAGATATCACACTATAAAAATTGTATACAAACTTCATTTATATTAATGTTGAATCGTCAGGCAGAAAGTACGATAACGATTAATCATGAGTTTTAATACAATATTGTCTTCGTGAGAATCGTACTCCAAACTCAAATTATTACAATGCCATATAAAATACCGCAACAAATATTTCAAGACCCCAAAGAAGATTACTATCTTGTTTATTCTAATGAGGTGTACTTTTGACGCTTTCAAAGTCGGGTTCTCATCACCCTATTGTTGTTCGCCAAAATCAATTATTAAGTGACGTATAAAATACGACACACACATCTTAGGTCCTCAATACAACTATCTGTTGCAAGTCATGCCATTTTATAATGTATTGAGAAACTTTGAAAGTCTCGGACCATCACACTATTTCCCTGTTATCCCCGCTCGACACAGCTACACTCTTATTACCTGAAAGGAATTGTGAAGCAAAATGGTGAGCACAACTAGCCCAGTAAAGAATATCATAACTAAAGATAATTAAATTATCAATAGCTTTTGTCAATAATAAATCAGAGATTTAGAACATATGGTAGATAATAAAACTTTTCAACCATAATTGCAGAGGAATCAACAATCCATTAGAAGAGTCAAGTAGAACATAATGTCTACTTTATCCTCCAAATTAAAAGTCCATCGTTAATATTTCATTCCTGTAATACTCATCAACGGTTCTTCGTTGTACCCAAGACAAAGAGAACTTTCATCACCTGTCTTCACCTGAACCACTAAAGATTATAATTAAGTTCACAATTCATATTTATAATAATGTGAATTTAACAGTTCCTTCTTCCCACAAAGGCTTAATAGAACGTTTACTCAATATCCTTACCCCAAAGACTGAAGATATTCAAATGTAACAACAATGATCATACCAATCAGTTGTCTATCTTTGCACTACGGGACAACGATATTCAACTATAAAACCAATGGTCATGATCATACCAATCAATTGCCTGTTAGTGCACTACGGCCAAAGACATTCAACTGTTAACTAATGGTGGTGATCCGCTTAATCACATCATTGAATTATCCATGCACTACGGCCAAGGATATTCATTAGTATCACTAGTGGTCATGATCATGTCATACACCTGTCCATCTTCGCACTACGGGTCAAAGCTATCAAACAACATATCATCTTTGCACTTTAGGCCAAAGATATTCAACAACATATCATCTTTGCACTATAGGCCAAAGACATACAACTGTAAAACCAATAACCAACAATATAATAAAGAATTGAATAATAAAAGAATTTCACCATATATGCGGTACTTTACATAAACAGGTTATTCCAACATAATAATAAATAATGGAACTGTGTCAAAGCGTAATACGACCAAGCAAGATATTCCAATGAGTAATAAAGAATGGAAGGACAACAGACTTCACCATGTATAAGGTAATCCGCGTATACAGGTTATTCCAACAGAATAATAAATAACGGAACCAGGTCAGGTGAAATTCACACCGACAGGATGTTCCAACAGAATAATAAATCTGAAATAATAAATAATAGAACCGTGTCGTGAAATTACACCAAGCAGGATATTAAACAAAATAATAAAGAACGGAATAATAAAAGAATTTCACCAAGTATGCAGTACTTCAGATAAACAAGTTATTCAACATAATAATAAAGAATGAAATAATGAAGAAGATCACCAAGTATTGGGTAAACCGATATAAAGGTCATTCCACCATGTATAGGTAAACTGCAGCATACAAGTTATTCCAATGTAATAATAAAGAATGTAATAATGAGAAGAAGATCACCAAGTATTGGGTAAACCGCATATACAGGTCATTCCACCAAGTATAGGGTAAATCACAGCATACAAAGTTATTCCAATGAGAATAATAAAGAATGGAATAATGTAAGTTCTCTTCATGAATACAAAGAATAACACCCCTTACCAAGGTACAACAAATAATATTCCTTACCATAATAATATCCCTTTACCTTTCAAATAAGAGTATTCCGACTAGTAGGGCGAAGATATACTCGAAGAAAACTTGCACTACCCTCAAAGTTTTCTTAAACTCTAAAGAAATACGCTCAAGATTATAGAAGAAGAATTCTCTCTATAGTTTCTCTCTCTAGAGTTTTATTGAATTCGTAAGAAATAATGAAAGAATTAGCTTCTATTTATAGAAGAATGGAATGAATAGTAACCAACCCATGAACGGACCAAATTGATTTACTTTAATCGGACGGTCCATATTTAAAGCAAAATTATTTAAATAAAATATAATATATTCTATTTTATATAAAAATATTTTTACTTTGCAAACACTATGCATAATAAAAATATAATATATTCTATTTATAGAATAACTTTAATAAAGTATTCTGTTTTATATAAAAGATTTTTTCTATGCAAAATACTATGCACAATAGAATATAATATATTCTATTTATAGAATAACTTTATAAAAGTATTACATTTTTATATAAAAAGATTTTATTATGCAAAATACTATGCATAATAGAATATAATATATTCTATTTATAGAATAACTTTATAAAAGTATTCATTTTATATAAAAAGCTTTTACATTATAATTTTAACCAACGGGCCTAAAAAATTAAGTACATTTCTTCATGGAATAATATTGTACCAAAAAATGATTTGGACCGAAAAGAAATATATTTTGTTAAAAGTGAATAGTAACTCGTGAATAGTAACTCATGAATAGTAACTTCGTGAATAAGTAACTCATAAATAGTAACTTTCGTGAATAGTAACTCATGAATAGTAACTCGTGAATAGTACTTCGACACAAAAAGTGTCCCAAATACCCGAGTGAATAATACTAGAGTGAATAGTAACTGGGTATTTTATGACAACTTGTCTACTTTGAAAAATTTTCACATATCACCCTTAACTTTAAACGTTTATCAATTTAACTATTTACCAAAATAAAAAAATTGAATACTTTTATTTCATAAAATTCGGGGTCTCACAATAATAATAATAATAATAATAATAATAATAATAATAATAATAATAATAATAATAATAATAATAATAATAATAATAATAATAATAATAATAATAATAATAATAATAATAATAATAATAATAATAATAACAACAACAACAACAACAACAACAACAACAACAACAACAACAACAATAACAATAATAATTAATTATCATATTATCATATTTACATATTTACATCATAACGTATATATTATATCAATTATACTAAATGATGTAAATATGATAATATGTTATGTTATGATGCAAATATATTTACGATTTTAGTATTTTAATGATGTAATTTGAATTTTGTTCTTTTGATTAATTAACAAAATAATTTGAATTTTAGTATTTTTTTAATTTGATTTTTTAGTATTTTTTAATTAGTATTTGATGTAAATATGTAATTAGTATTTTAGTGTCTCGGGTAGGTGACTTTTAGTATTTTGATATGTTATACAACTATGGTAAAATTTTAGTATTTTGATATGTTATACAACTATGGTAAAATTTTAGTATTTGAGTAAAATTTTAGTATTTGAATTTTAGTATTTTGATGTTATGATGTAAATATGATATAAATAATGTAAATATGTAAATATGATAATATGTTATGTTATGATGTAAATGATGTAAATATGTTATGATTTTAGTATTTTAATGATCTAATTTGATTTTTTTTTCTTTTGATTAATTAACAAAATAATTTGAGTTTTAGTATTTTAGTATTTTTTTGAATTTTATTATTTTTTGAATTTGATTTTTTTTAGTATTTTAGTATTTTTTTAATTAGTATTTTTAGTATTTTAGTGTCGGGTAACTGACTTTATAATAAAAATCCGTATAGCTTAGTTGGTTTGAGCATTTGTTTAAAGAGAGTGGGAGGTCTAGAGTTCAATTTTGAAGGAGAGCATTATTTTATTTTTTAAAAAGCCCACGGGTCGGGCCAGACTTTTTTATTATTAGTACAATTATAATTATTGTAATAATAATAATTATTATAATAATAATAATAATAGTAATAGGAATAATAATAGTAATTATAATAATGATTAATAATAACAATAATAATAATAGTAGTAGTTATAATAATAGTAATAGTAATAGTAATAATAATTATAATTAATACTAACAATTATAATTATTATAATAATAATTATTATTATAATTATAATAATAATAATTATTATTATAGTAATAATAATAATTATTATTATTATAGTAATAATAATAACAACAATAACAACAATAATAATAATAATAGTAGTAGTTATAATAATAGTAATAGTAATAGTAATAATAATTATAATTAATACTAACAATTATAATAATAATAATAATAATAATAATAATAATAATAATAATAATAATAATAATAATTATTATTATTATTATTATAATAATAATAGTAACAACAATAATAATAGTAACAATAATAATTATTATAATAATAGTAACAATAATAATAAAAATAATAAAAATAATAATAATAATAATAATAATAATAATAATAATAATAGAAATTATAATAATAGTAATAATTATAATTATTATAATAATAAAATAATAATTATAAGATTAGTAATAATTATTCTAATAATAATAATAATAATAATAATAGTAAATATAATAATAATTATAATAATAGTAATAGTAATAATAATAAAAAAAAATAGCACATAAGCATGAAAAAATTTAATAATGACTTATAAGTAAAAAAAAAGTTAAAATTTAAGTTAATGTCAAACACTAAATAATAACAAATGACTTATAACTTTGTTTAACCAACTTATAAGTCATTGCCAAACACCATCTAATACAAGATATAAAGAGAAATTAATATTTGATTATAAAAAAAATTACAAGTCGAGAAAAAGGATAATTTAAAAAATGGGAGTTAAAAAAAGCTTACACACCATTGGTGCAACTTTATTATTATTGTTATTGTTATTATTATTATTATTATTGTTATTATTGTTGTTGTTGTTGTTGTTGTTGTTGTTGTTGTTGTTGTTGTTGTTGTTGTTGTTGTTGTTGTTATTATTATTATTATTATTATTATTATTATTATTATTATTATTGTAGTATATAACTTCTTTAGATTATATTAATGGTATGTAGTGAAGGAGAAGAAATGAATATATGGGGGAAATCTCATGTTTTGATATAAATATTAATCATTGCAAGATATTAACAGATAACTTGTGTTGCTCCAGCGGTCAAATGACCAAAGTTCTAAATGATAGGTCACAGGTTCAAATATGTTTCGCATTTGGATATAATTTTTAAATACTAAATATGAATATTTTTTGACAATTCTCCGAATACTGAATATGGTCTTACAAAAATATGTTTATTGGGATTATCTTAATTTAAGGCAACATTTTAATAGTCGTTGCAAAAAGTTGTATAAGATATGCAACGAAAATAAAAATTGTTGCCCATGAATGTGGTCCATATTAGGCAACGAAATATAGCAACAAAAATTTTTTCGTTGCCCACGATGAGGAGAAATCAAGTGGTTAGAAATTTTGCAACGAATTTTGTTTTCAAATTTTGCAACGACTTATGAATTTCGTTGCAAAAAGTGAAAGCCTGACTCAATCTGCAACGAAGGACAAGTTTCGTTGCTAAACATACACTTTAGCAATGACTTATAAAGTCGTTGCTTGAAAATCGTTCTTTAAAGGCCCATTTTAGTGTAAAAAAACTTTTGTTGCCCACGATGATGGGAAATCAAGTGGTCGAAAAATTTGCAACGAATTTCTAACGAAATTTTTTCCCTCCAAAGAATTAGCAACAAAATTTTTCAACGACTTATGAATTTTGTTGCAAAAAGTGAAAGCCTGACACAATCTGCAATGAAGGACAAATTTCGTTGCTAAACATATACTTTTAGCAACGACTTATAAAGTCGTTGCCCAAAAAATCGTTGCTAAAGGCCCATTTTTTTGTAGTGATCTACAACGAAGAAGGGCTGAAGGTTAATCTTGATTTGCTTGAAGAAGTCAGAGAAACGGCCTTGATCAGATTGTCAGCCTATCAGTGAAGAGTGGCTAAACATTACAATAAGGGGGTAAAGCTTCACAGATTTGAAGTGGGAGATTTTGTTCTCAGAGAAGTCAAAGCATCTACGCCTCAGAATTTGGGAAAGCTGATGCCGAACTGGGAAGGACCGTATGAAGTCATCGAAGTACCGAAGCCGGGGACTTATCGGTTGAGGGCATTGGACGGATCAGAAATAAAGAATACTTCGCATGCAGGCAGACTTCGGAAATATTTTCAGTAGATACAATGTCAGTATACCGGAAGTCTGTAAGTGTTTAAGTCATCATCAATAAAAAGTCCTTTTTTTCTCAACAAGTATTGTTTTCGTTGATGTTCATTGCATTGGTGTAAGGAGGTTCGGGTGGACTCGCTGACCATTCGATGGTACCCTTAATGGCAGGTGGTCCTTATGGGTTTGTCAGGCCCTTCGTGGTAGGCAAATTCCATCCTTTAGACGTTGGCAGGCCCTTCATGGTAGGAAATTATCGTCCTTATGGGTTTGTCAGGCCCTTCGTGGTAGGCAATTGTCGTCCTTTAGACGTTGTCAGGCCCTTCGTGGTAGGCAATTGTCGTCCTTTAGACTTTTCAGGCCCTTCGTGGTAAACAAATTCCCTATGAAGCAGATTTATCTCGCACTTCGGTAACAAATAAGTATTCCTTTACTTTATTACCTAAATTTTTCTAAGTGTTGAGTTCAGATTGCCTCATTACTTAACTTCATCTTAACTGTTATATAACTTGTTTAGTTATTCATTAACAGTTTAAGTTAAGTTCATAAAGAGCTTGTACATTTTTCAAGTTAGGTGATATTAAAGTATTGACAGAAATTAATAACAAATGAGTAATAAGGAAAAAGACTGGTATTTCATTAATATATTGTCAATTACAAGAAGGACAAAAAGACACAATTTTTTTTACAGAAATCCTATAAGCTAAAAAGATAGAGATTCATCTTCAGGCTGTTGCTTTGTCTTTGGAGGAATCGAGAATGGTAGGATCAACCTTTGTCGTGACAAGTTTTGCCTTATCCTTTCTTCGGCATTCATAATAACCGTCAGAAAACATCTGAACTACCTTCTCATTCAAATTTCATTTGACTTTTCGTTATTAAATCCCGGATTTGTTTGGCGAAGCTCTCTGGTCGTGGGGGACCTAAATCCTCCAAGGCTTTTAGCTTATCCTGAAGCTCGCGACGTATATTCAAATGTCTTTCTTTGTCATCGCGAGCCTGCTCCTGAAGATTGTCAACTTGTATCGCCAAGCTCTGATTGGTTATACAAAGTTCTTCATTTTGAGCCTCAGAGCGTGATTCTGAGTGTCAAGATCGACATTCAGACTCGTCATCTCTTGCTGCCTGGCCTTCGTCTTCTTCAGTTCCTCTTTGCAGATCTTCAGCTCCTCCATTCTTCGAGTTAGATCCCTTTGGAGGTTTTCATTGTTGAAGATAGCAGTGCCGAGGTCACCTCTTTCCTTAGTCAAAGCTGACTTCAGAATGATGTTCTCTCGTCTGGCCGCATCCTCTTCGGCTTCAACTTCTGAGTAGCGAGGAAGAAGACGTCCGAAGACCGCATTCGCTTATAAATGATCACGAACAGTCAGCTAATCTTTGAGATATACATAATTTTATATAAGCATAAAAAATGACAAGTTACCTTGGCATGATAGCTCATGCCTTCCGTGATTAGGTCCATGATTGAGCTATTGCCAAACCGATGCTCATCGGTCTCTCTAACAAATGAATTAAGGAGTTGGAAAGGGAAATTGGTGTTGAATTGGGGCCATAAAGTTGGAGACCCCATCGCATCGTTTTGAAACTCATCGACAGAAGGCCTTGAAAAGAAGGGCGTACATTCTTCACGGGGAGGTGATGGTGTAGGATCTAAGTATATGTTCTCAGGGGATGGAGAACGAACAGGAGTAAGTTACCGAGTTAGTGAAGGGATAAATGATGAATTTGGTTGATCTGGAGTAGGTCCTTCAGGTGGTGGCGGTTGATCATCCGAAGGTTGTTTTCTTTTCTGAGAAGGAATTGAAGTCTCAGGTTGTTCTTCATGTTCCTCTTTGGAAACTTGAATTTCCACTGGGCCAATGGGAACCCGAAGCTCATCGGCAGACAGAGGAATTACCTTAACCCGCCTTTTCTTGATACGAAGAACCTGCATCCGTTCGTTTGCAGGCATATCGATCAAGCTGGAAGTAGAGATCGGTTGGGATTCTTGGGAGATACCTCTTGGCTTTTGAACAACTCTCTTCTTCTTGCGAGGTCGGAGAGTCTCTTCGGCAACTTCGGGTTCTATAGGAAGATCTTCGGCATCTGGGGCCTCAGAAGCCGGAACCTCTTCCTGGGGGGTTTCAGTAGTAGGGGGTGATGGAGCTTTGCCCGAGAGAAACTTTTCCAAGTCCCTTTAGTCCATCGGTGAAGGTTTGATCAAAGATACTACAACAGAAAAATACATTTTGTTAGATCTGTTTACAATAATAAACTCAGAAATTTTATTTCGGTAAAAATTTGAGACTTACATTTGTGGTCATATAACCAAGCTTGTTTGGTAAGAAAACTGTAACTCCAGTCATTCTTCAGGAAGTTGTCCAGGAGTTTAATCATCTCTTTAACACGCTCTTCAGCTATATCCCCAAAGTCAGCAGATACTTTGTCCAACATAGTCCAGTTTGGCAGAGAGGCAATTTCTGGCCCTTTGACGAAGAGCCATTGCTCATGCCATCCTCGGTTGCTGGAGGGAGTGTTAATCATAGACCGTCTCTCAAAATTCTCTCCGGGTTTTGCAGCTATTTTACTCAGAACTTTGAAACCCTTCTCTTTGGATTTGGTGATACTGTATATAGAGAAGAAGAAGTAAAGAGTGGGGGTGACGCCTACTTCATGACAGAAGGCGATGAACGCCAAGATGTGGATGTAGGAGTTCGGGACCAGTTGGGCGAATCCGACGCCAACTAACCCCAGGAGTGTAACCAACACTACAAAAAAAAAACTGGCATTGCCGACGGCAACTGCCGTCGCTAATGACTATAGTGTCGTCGGCACTGAGGTCATTGGCGACGGCCGAAGCCGTCGGTACTACCGTCGCCCCAGAGGTCGTCGCCCCTGGTTCCTGTCGTCAGCCGTCGGCACCATAGTCATTGGCGACGGGGGTCATTGGCAACGACCAATGTTAATAAGATGATTGTTGTGACAACAAATCATCGATAAAGACTTTACTGAGTTTACAAATAAGGATTCTCATTACTGGACAGGCGTGGCCGCGGTGAATGACTTTTATGGCCGTCGGAAATGCCTTTAGTCTATGAGTGTTGCTATATGTCATTTCATGACATTGCCGCTCACCCTTGGCCTCATCGTAATGATATGTATATATTTTGATTTTTTTTTTATAATTTCAAAATTTACATGTTCATTTACAAATATAAACGTACACCTATTATAAACTAATAACAACCATCAAATAACAAGCTAATATCATACAATTCACCATTAAAATAGTAATCCAAATCAAATATATAGATCAAAAATATAATGGTCGTCTGTACAACTCAAAAACTGTACAAGTACATATACATGAAACTCAGAATATAACATAAACTAAACTAACTACAACCCGTCGCCTGTCTCCATGTCATCGAGTCGGTGGTCATCACCCTGTACTGGAGGAGGTTGCTCGTCATCAACTCGATGATCATCGCCCTGTATTGGAGGAGGCTGCTCATCATCAGCTCGACGGTCATCACCAGTGACTCCACCTCCATGAGTCTCGTCAAAAAGACCCTACAAAATTAAAATATTAATAACAAAATCAAAATGAAAACATATTTACATTATTTTAGTTTGTGTTCTTCAGGTTAGGCGGATGGGACTCGAACTCGGGCTTTGTATATCGGAATTGAGTCCCATCAGTTCTAACGCATGTCTATTGCCTACGCGGTGCTATTGCCTGTGTTTGCATGTTAACTGGACGACCGAGGCGGGTTTTGGTCTCTTTTTTGACTATTTTCCTATGTTTTCTCAAGTTAGGCGTACGGGGCTCGAACTCGGGCTCCGTAGATCAGAATTGAGTCCTGTCAGTTGTAACGCATGTCTATTACCTACGCGGTGCTATGTGTGTGTTTGCGTTTCATTCGGACGGTCGATGCGGGTTTTGACCTCTTTTTCGGCTTTTTGGCTAAGTATTGGCTAGTTTTACAAACTGGGCGATAACTCGGGCTCCGTATGTCAGAATTGAGTTCTGTCAGTTGTAACGCGTGTCTATTGCCTACACGGTGCTATTGCCTGTGTTTGCATGTTAACTGGATGACCGAGGCGGGTTTTGGTCTCTTTTTCGACTATTTTCCTAAGTTTTCTCAAGTTAGGCGTACGGGGCTCGAACTCGGGCTCCGTAGATCGGAATCGAGTCCCGTTAGTTGTAATACGTGTCTATTGCTTACGCAGTGCTATTGCCTGTGTTTGCGTGTCATTCGGATGGCTGATACGGGTTTTGACCTCTTTTTCGGTTTTTTGGCTAAGTGTTAGCTAGTTTTGCAAACTGGACGATAACTCGGGTTGCGTAGATCGGAATTGAGTCCCGTCAGTTGTAATGCATGTCTATTGCCTACGCGGTACTATTGCCTATGTTTTTGTGTCATTCAAACGACCGATGCAGGTTTTGACCTCTTTTTCAGCTTTTTGGTTAAGTGTTGGCTAGTTTTACAAACTGGGCGATAACTTTCGAGCTCAAGTATGCCTGGAATCGAGTCTCGTCAGTTGTAACGCATGTCTATTGCCTACGCGGTGCTATTTCCTATGTTTACGTGTCATTCGGACGGCTGATGCGGGTTTTGAACTCTTTTTCGGCTTTTTTGCTAAGTGTTGGCTAGTTTTGCAAACTGGCCGATAACTCGGTCTCCGTATGTCAGAATCGAGTCCCATCATTTCTAACGCGAGTCTATTACCTACACGGTGCTATGTGTGTGTTTGCGTGTCATTCGGACGGTCGATGCGGGTTTTGACCTCTTTTTTGACTATTTTGCTAAGTTTTCTCAAGTTAGGCGTACGGGGCTCGAACTCGGGCTCCGTAGATCGGAATGGAGTCCCATCAGTTGTAACACGTGTCTATTGCCTACGCGGTGCTATATGTGTGTTTGCGTGTCTATTTTCCTGAGTTTTCGACTATTTGACAATTTATATGAGCAATATAATTACAAATAAAGAAATACATCAATAATAAGTTTTACCTGTCGAATATGTGGAGGAAAGATGTTGGCCAAGACAACTGCACATACACGGATGGCCTCCTCCTGGACTACACCCATGAGGTCATCAGCGACAGCTGTAGGATCTATGGAGCCGTGGACAACCTCCTGAGCAAGCTGGTAGACTCACTCGCGTGATGGTGCGCCGATTGCACGATTGATGAGTGAGTTTTATACACATGAATTGGATACATTCGGGCTTAATTTATTGTTGTTCTCAAGTCTTTTAGGATTATTTTTTAAGTGTTTGTGTCTATTCATGCATGTTTATATGTTGTTTTGTAGGAATTGGGACAAAAGTTACATGGATGAGCGTTTGGGGTGGCTAGATTCGCGTTTTTGACTTGCCATTTACACAACAGTCACTTTAGAGCCAATTTGACTATAGCTCCGGACATTATTTCGGAAACACTCAAAGAATGAAAGTTGTAGATCTACTTTTCCTCTTTTCGGATCATCTTGAATCATCAAAATCGGAGTTCGGACGAAGAAGTTATGGTCATTTTCCCAAAGGACATCGGAGAGAAAATGTCGAGAAAATGGGGGCGTGCTTGGGGCGCCCATTTTAGTTCATTTTGCGTAGCCAAGGGGTGCTATAAGATAGCGTGTCTGGCGTCGTTCCAGTATTTGAGGCCTTGGGGAAAAAGAGGTGAGGTGTGGCTTTGGGCGCGTTTTGGGCGAATTTTGACACCTTTTGACTCCAAATTGGATTGGGTTTGTTCTAAGCTCAAAATTGGACTTGTAACCTATAAATACATGATGTAAGACATAAAATAAAGGGAGATTACATAGATTAGACTAGATTAAACACTCCTTTAGATTAGAACATAACCCTAGTTCTTATTAGTTTTGGAGATTGAAGCAACTTGGAGACCATTGAAGATTGAAAGCGGGAAGCAAGAGGGAGCATCAAATTTCTTTGACAACAGATTATATTCTCTTCTCTTCTCTTACTTTTATCTTTTAATGTCTATTCAATTGTGGATTCTTGGATTTTAATTCATTAATTATGAACTAACTCTTTTATTAAGATTTCAATTGAGACTTTTATGATTATGAATTGATTATTTGATTTATTCAATTATTTATGTTGAAGTGAATTGTTCATCTTGCTTTGTGTTTATTGATTAATTATCGATCAATAATTAACTTGTTATTCTAGAAGGAATTGAGAAAAGAATTCTAGGGTTAGAAGCGGGCATGGTGACATGTGACCTAGTTATTTGTAAAGTGAATAATTAGGTTTGTGAATAGAATGAGAATATCTATTTTTCGCATGTAACACATAAGGAATTGGGATTATAATGAGTTTAATTCAATTGTTTTGCATAGAGATATAGCAAAATTAATGCAGGTTAAATAGAAGGCAATGATCACTCGAGAGAGGGCTTTTGGCATTTGAGAATTCACATTAACAATTGATGAGACATAATAATTGGGATAATTGGATAATTGGTTTATAGTTCATAATTGGGGATATTGGAGTCTTAGCCTTTATTTATTTGAATTCATTTATAAAGTAACCTAGTTTTAATTGATTAATTTAGTTTTATTAATTAGAAAAATCACGATTTGAGATTGTTTAAATAAAATTAGTTTGGTTAAGAATTAGTACTTGGTGATTTTATTAAATAATTTCTCGTGAGAACGATAATCTACTTTCACTTTATTACTTGTTGATCAGTGTATACTTGCGTATTCATTGATGATGAAATCGATCAACAAGTTTTTGGTTGCCAAATTCTTGGGAATTAATTTAATAATTATTTACCAATATTAATTTCAATCAAATTAGTCTTAATTTAAACATTTTTATTTTTATTTTATTTTCATTCTCTTCCTATATTTCTCTCTTTTTAGGTACCATGGATGACTTTGCGTATCAATGGCCATACGAACATGAGTCGACCGAGGGGAGGAGAGATTGTGAGACTCGAGAAACTCTACGCATTATCAAGATGAGATGGAGACACTTTCGAGGATGTTTGAAGCTTTTGAAGCTCAACGTCATCAAAAGTGTAAGCGGATTACTTGTGATTATTGTCTTTGGAAATCATATGAGTCATCAATGTGCCATCGATTTTGGTGGTACAATATGGTGGTGATTACCCCAATAATTATGTCTATCCCAACAACTATCATCATCGAGTTGGGGTATCACCCGGATTTTTCATGGAGTATCAATCAAGATCAATTTTATGCTCCAAGTCCAACATACCCACCGATTTCTCGTGTCCATCTCCACTACAATAGGAAGAACATTCAAATTGGGAGGAAGCCTTGGAAAAAGTTATTAAAGCTACGAAAAGAAACACGAGGAACATGAAAAGAAACTTAATCAAATGGAGTTTGAGTATACAAAGTCGAATGCATCGATCAAAAATCGGAAAATCAATTGGGGCGAGATAGCACATCGTTGAACAATAAATCCTCAATACACTTGGCTCTATGATATGAATTACGAGGGCGATGGTGAGCCAGAACCAAATCTGCAACCGGATGTGCCAAATGATATAGATGTTGAAAGAGAGGAAAGACTTGGGGACAAAGAAAAGAGATCGCAAAGATCTAACTTTGAGTACCAACGAAGATGAGCCAATTTCATTAGTATCCCATGTGCCTCCTCCACCAAAGTTCAAGAATCAAGGAAGTTTTGCAAAACCATGCCCAATTGGAAGTCATGTAAATCGGCAAAGCTCTTGGTAACGTAAGAGCTAGTACTGGTTTGTGGAGTCATGGTGGGATGAAAAGGAGAAGATAGAGGAAGATTCCATTATGTTTATTAAGCTTCAATGCCCTAATCGATCATCGACATAATGGAGGAAACACCTAGTGGTTTTTGCCATTCTTAATGGGGATCCTATCTACAAAGAGCATGCTAGGTGACTTCAATTCAAGGGTTTTTTGCTAATGGGAACCTCCCAAAAGAGACATTGCTTACGATGGATGGAGGTTCCTCAATTTTAAATAGGGAATTGGATGAGAATTGAAGAAGAAGTCGGTGAGACTATAAAACAAGCGCGCTTATTGGGAGGACCCAAGTTTAATTTTTATTTTTAGTTTTTATTAAGTTTTATATTAGTAGATTTGAATTTGCATTTATTTAGGATTTAATAAAATTTCTTCTATCATGGTTTCTGAGTTATTCAAGTCAAATTCAAGTGTGGTGCCCAATTTGTTCCATGTCTTGCTTTATTCTCCAAACTTAGCGAGACGAGGAGGAAGATTGCTATATTTTTGAGGAAGTCCTCTGCTTTAATTTTTTCTATTGTAGCCATTGAGGACAATGTCTAGTTTAAGTTTGGGGGCATTTTAGTGTCGTCTTTGCATATAGTTAGTTATCTGCATAGTAGTTTATTTTTTTTAATGTGTTAGCATTATGTTTTTTTAGGTTGCATATAATACATGGTATTTTTTTTGCATCTTCATATATATGTGTTCATATAGTATAATTGCATTTTTTTCTTATTTTGCATGAATCTGTGTGATAGGTTGGTGTGGTCTTAGCTTTCGGCTATGATAAGATTGGTTTTGCATATTAACTTGAACAATGTTGATAATTGATGATGAGTTCTAATTTTAATCATGATGATAATCTGAGCACATCTCGAAACTTATGTAGCAGGTTAGCACTTAAAGTTTAACTGTTTTAATCCACTTGGTTCAAGGGTTTCATAATTTGTTTACGAGGAAAATCTTTGTTAAAATTTAAGGAAATTAGTGGTAGCGGTAAAGGTTGGAATAGCGTAAAAGCTTGAGTTTGGGGAATCTATGGGATATATATACTAAAAAAAATTGATGAAAAAAAAAAAAATAGAAAAAAGAAAAAAAAAAAAAAAGAAGAGAAAAAAGCGTAGTTAGTTTTGTTTGGGGCCTTTGTTACTTGACGAAATGCTTAGAAAGTGTCTTAACACCTAAGCCTAAGGTCTTATATAGTGCAGGAGTCGTTGGTTGAAAGCTCGCTAAGGGTGGACATTGTTAGCATAATGGAATGAGACATTGCACTGACCATGAAAAAAAAAAACAGAGAAAGAGCAAAAATGCCCTCGTGGTTGAATAAAAGTATAAATAAATCTGTATTTACCTTAGATTTGGTAATTGCTTAGTTTTAACTTAGGAGTTGTCATGTTCACAAAAGTAATTGAATTGAATGAAATTTTCCTTATAAGAAGTTTGTTATGTGATTATCTTGAATTGTGGTTGGTTAGAATGGTTAACAAACACACACACAACATGGGTGATGATGAGGTTTGGGTTGACTAATTGGTTAGAGTTATGGATTTTGAATTGATTGGATATATTGTTTGAGTACCAATGGTATCTTTGAGGCCTGTTGCTATATATCATACTGATTTATTACTCGGTTCATAGGTATATTAGGAAGTAGATTATGCATATGCATTCATTTAGTTGAGTTATTTTGTTTATTTTTAGTTCTTTTGTGTTTTTACTTGAGGACAAGCAAAGGTTTAAGTTTGAGGGTATTTGATGAGTGAGTTTTATACACATGAATTGGATACATTCGGGCTTAATTTATTGTTGTTCTCAAGTCTTTTAGATTAGTTTTTAAGTGTTTATGTCTATTCAAGCATGTTTTATGTTATTTTATAGGAATTGGGAAAAAAGTTACATGGATCGACGTTCGGGGTGGCTAGATTCGCGTTTTCGGCTTGCCATTTACACAGCAGTCACTTCAGAGCCAATTTGAGTATAGCTCCGTATATTATTTCTAAACAATCAAAGAATGAAAGTTGTAGATCTACTTTTCCTCTTTCCGGATCATCTTGAATCATCAAAATTGGAGTTCGGACGAAGAAGTTATGGTCATTTTCCCAAAGGACATCGGAAGCAGAAAATGTCGAAGAGAAAATATATGCGTAGGGGCGCCCATTTTAAGCCTATTTTGAGTAGCGAGGCGCTATAAAGCGATGTCTGAGCGTCGTTCGATCTTTGGGTGTTTGGGGAAGAGGTTAGAGTGCGGCTTTGGGGCCGTTTTTTGGGTAATTTTGACACTTTTTGACTCCAAATTGGATTGGGTTTGTTCTAAGCTCAAAATTGGACTTGTAACCTATAAATACATGATGTAAGACATAAAATAAAGGGAGATTACATAGATTAGACTAGATTAAACACTCCTTTAGATTAGAACATAACCCTAGTTCTTATTAGTTTTGGAGATTGAAGCAACTTGGAGACCATTGAAGATTCAAAGGAAGCGAAGAGGGGAGCATCAAATTTTTTGATGACAGATTATATTCTCTTCTCTTCTCTTACTTTTATCTTTTAATGTCTATTCAATTGTGGATTCTTGATTTTAATTCATTAATTATGAACTAACTCTTTCATTAAGATTTCAATTGAACCTTTTATGATTATGAATTGATTATTTGATTTATTTCAATTATTTATGTTGAAGTGAATTGTTCATCTTGCCTTGTGTTTATTGATTAATTATCGATCAATAATTACCTTGTTACTCTAGAAGGAATTGAGAAAGGAATTCTAGGGTTAGAAGCTGGGCATGGTGACATGTGACTTAGTTATTTGTGAGTGAATAATTAGGTTTGTGAATAGAATGAGAATATCTATTTTTGCGCATGTAACACATAAGGAATTGGAATTATATGAGTTTAATTCAATTGTTTTGCATAGAGATATAGAAAAATTAATCTGGGTTAAATAGAAGGCAAATGATCACTCGAGAGAGGGCTTTTGGCATTTGAGAATTCCTATTAACAATTCAGTAGACATAATAATTGGGATAATTGGATAATTGGTTTATAGTTCATAATTGGGGATATTGGAGTCTTAGCCTTTATTTATTTGAATTCATTTATAAAGTAACCTAGTTTTAATTGATTAATTTAGTTTTATTAATTAGAAAATCACGATTTGGGATTATTTAAATAAAATTAGTTTGGTTAAGAATTAGTACTTGGTGATTTTTATTAAATAATTCCTCGTGGGAACGATACTCTACTTTCACTTTATTACTTGTTGATAGTGTATACTTGATGCGTATTCATTGATTGCGAAATCGATCAACATCGCCCTCCCAAATAAGGCACATCTGCTCCCACACCGCAAAGACTAATGAAATCTGGTGGGACATCTCTAAGTGTCCGTCCATCCGCCATCTTAGTATGGGCCTTCTTCTTCCAAATATCATAGACCCACTTGTGCTAATTCATCTCGAGATACTTCTGAGAATAGTCTTGGCATGGGCTTCTTCTTGCCTCAATCCTCAAGTGATAATATCTCTCGCATTACAACATATGAATATCGGTGAGTTACTTAGTAGAAAACATAAAAAGCAAAGCGGTAAATAAATGAATGACTAAAACACAAATTAAGACTAACATATATGAATGAATGACTGACTTACCCTAAACTCAAGAATAATCGGACCACGCATGCGGTCATCCACATCCGCCCACCTCATCCACGAAATTTGGAGAATCGGTTGCAGACGATCCCAAACAACGTGTTCTCAAGCGTCGCGTCAAGGATACTAAAATTGAAATTATTAAATTTGCAAATTACAAAGAATATATAAGAACTAAATAATTAATACAATTATAATGTTAAATATGAAATTACCTAGTAGTCCCGACACGGCATATAAAGCTACTGGGGGATTCCCTAGCAGATCCACGTGTCTTTAGTCTCATGCCCTTTAACGTCAATCACCTATATAGTGAAATACAATAATATTTATATATACGAATATAATGTCAATATTATATAAAATTAAAAATAATAAGATGTAAAACAACAAAACAAGTAATTATACCTGATGATCTGGCCTGATCATCACCAGCACTACCTCTACGGCCTGAACTACCAGCACGCCCACCACGATCGTCGTTTGGTGTACGCGCCATATCTGTATATATATAACTAAAAGGATATAACATAAATATCAGAATCATCATGCACATACAACTAAAAGGATACAACATGCAGATATAACTAAAAGGAGACAACTATTACATTTGAATACAACTAAAAGGACATAAATAGTACATACTCCTAATCATTTATATCATCAAAGCCATCAATATCAGAATCGTCATCTTCGAGAAGTAGATCTTCACTATCGTTGTCATCACCATCTTCGTCATCCTCAACGATTTCTTCAATTATATCTACCTCCTCAACAACCTCGTCTTCACTTTCGACAGCGACAACATCATCCTCTTCTTCACTAGACTCACTAATAATTGTCACATCAGCAGGTGTGACACTAGTAGACTCGACTTGTAAAGGTTCATCGTCTGGACGAGGAGCTGTGCCTTGTAAACCATGGGCTTTGGTGGTTATAACAGCATGCCATGGGCTTGCAGGAGTCTTAACACTCGGCGCGTAGTACACCTGTGTTGCTTGGCTTGCTAAAATAAAAGGCTCGTCCATACGATCATGAGTCTTAGTTTTGACTTGGCGTTAAGGTCACCAATCCTGATTTTTTATCTACTTTAACTCCATTCTCAACATCAAACCAATGACAATTGAAGCAAACTAATTCTTTATGACCCCAATATTTGAGAACGACAACTTCTAGCAAACGTCCATACCAGTCATCCCAAATGTTATCGTAGAAGCTACCTTTCACCACAACACCAGAATCAGTAGAAGAGACTTCCCCAATTTCACAACACTTAAATCTGTAACCGTTGACAATACAACATGTATAAGTATCTATAGATCTTTCAGGGCCGTTGGCTATAAGCTTTAGCCGATTGTCAGCTAACTCATCTGTGAGGACCTAATGTACATTAGCACAACATATTCTAAAGTTAATTACGCCATAAGAATAAATCTATGATGGTAGATTCATTGAACTTGTAAAGGTTAGACTTACATGATCTTTAAACCATTGCACAAATTGTCCATTTCTTAAATTTTGCAAATCCCCGTCCGATATACTCGGATTCGCATCACGACTTCAAAGATCATATTGATGGTACGTAACACAATTATATACTTAATGTGTTTGTAAAGGAACTTGACACAGTTACACCAGACATATATAGTTATGACTACTTACTTAATGTATGGCGCTACTTCATTCATGTTGACAAGTGCATACAATGTGGCAGCTGCATACTCACTATCGGTCAAGAATCGCTTTTTTTTTACTCAATGAATGAGTGTACTGAGGATGACTAAAGGTAGTTAATTCTCCATTTTCCTCCTAAATGCAATGACCTTTCATTTAAGACGTAAGCGATTGTGCTTCGTCTGAACATTCGGCTCAAAGTACAACGAGCAAAAATTAACAAGTTCCTCCATAACATAACTTTCAACAATTGACCCCTCTACATGGGCTCTATTCATCACCTTTTGCTTTAGACGTCGCATATACCTATGTGATACATATATAGATTAGCAAAAAACATTAATGTCATTACCGTATTAGAAACTTTAATGTCATTACCTCTTGAATGGATACATCCATCTATATTGCACGGGACCGCCAAACTTAGCTTCGTATGGCAAATGAATAGGCAAGTACTCCATTGAATCAAAAAACGATGGACGGAAGATCATTTCTAACTTGCACATTATTTCCACTATCTGCATCTCCATTTTATCTATGTCTTTGAGCTGAAGCTCCGTCAAGCATAGATCTTTGAAGAAATTAGAAAGCTGGTCGTGCTTCAACCACACGCGTTTTTGATAATAAGTCGATAAATGCCACTGGGATCAACTTCTGCATGAATACGTGACAATCATGACTTTTGAGACCCCGAAACTTCAGCTCTTCAAATTTATAACACCTTGCTATATTCGAAGAATATCCATCTGGGAGCTTCAGTCCACTGATCCAATTACATATCAATATCAATTGTTCCCTGGTCAAAGTATATTCAGCTTTAGGCGTTACCATCTTACTACCCTCCTGATACAGCAACAGATCTTCCCTAATGTTCATTTCTACCAAATCAAGTCTCGACTTGTTTTGTCCTTTGTTCTACTACTGGCATCTAGGACTGTATAAAAAATGTTATCAAATACATTCTTCTTAGTATGCATTGGATCTAAACAATGACGGATGTAGAGTATAGCCCAATAAGGCAGGTCAAAGAACATGGACTGTGTGTCCAGTTGTGAACCTTGCCATAACCAAAAGCTCACTCCAATCTGTGATTCTTCCCTGGAGGTGGAAACTTCAAATGACTAATCCAACTCAACACTGTTGACCCAGAAAGACGGCCAGGTACTTGACGTTTCTCTATTTTTCGATTGAATTGTCTACTCATCCGTCGATAACGATGTTCAATCGGCAAAAACTGTCTGGATGTTGCAAAGAAACTCATTTTCCACCCATGTTTGAGCCGCATAGCTTTAACTGACCCCATGCACATGGGACATGACAAGCCCCCGTGAGTCGACCATCCACTGATCATTCCAAACGCCGGGAATTCATTTATTGTCCACAGTAAAGCTGCCCTCATGTCAAAGTTCTGCTTAAGAGAAACATCATAAGTTTGAACCCCTTTTTCCCACAACTTCTTCAACTCATCAACTAACGGCCCGAGGTATACATTGATGTCTTTACTCAGACTCTTATCACCCGAAATTAGTAAAGGCATGAACATGTAGGGATCTTTTATGCACATCGAAGGCGGGAGGTTATACACCACAATAATCACTGGCCAAGTTGGGTAGGGCTTTGTGTAAGGCCCGTTAAACGGATTAAACCCATCCGTAGCAAGTCCAAGCCTAACATTGTGAACCTCTTGACAAACGAGGGGTGCTTGTTATCAAAATTTTTCCACTCAAGCCCATCTGCCAAGGGTGGTCGGTTGACCTTCGACTATGTCCCGTGTAGAGTGCCACCTCATATCCTCTACGGTATGTGTTGACATGAACAACCGCTGAAGCCTCGAGGGCAATGGGAAAGTAAAGTAAGATCTTTCTCAAGACGTCTTTTCCTTTTTTTGCGCTTTTCACAAAGATTCTACTTGTACCACAAATATCACATGACCTCTTCTCTTTATTAACATCACCGTAATACAACATACAGTCATTCTCGCAAGCATCAATCTTCTCATACCCTAGATTGAGCCTTTTGACCATTTTCTTCACATCATAGTATGACTCCGGTAACTTATTGCCTGCAGGTAAGCACTCTTCACAATGCTTAACTATTCATTAAAACCTCTCTCGCTATAGTCATGCTCATTCTTGAAGTGTAAAAACTTAGTCACGGCAGATAAGACGGTGTGCTTTTCGTGCCCGTCATACAGTGGCGTTGCTGCTTCATGCAATAACTCATAAAAACCCTTAGCCCCGACATTCGGCTCTTGCTCGACGCTACTGCCATCCCTGTCTGTATTCCATTGGAAGTATGAACTAGCAGCTTCGACTATCATGTTAGTACAGTCAAAGGTTTCGTCACCTCCTGATTTCGGTTCTGATTCATGTTCATCCAACCAGGTTTCCCCATGATAGATCCATGTCGTATAACCCTGCTTGAACCCATACGCAAATAAGTCACACATGGCATCACTCCTTTCCTTCAACACTTCATTCACATACCTCTTACAAGGACATCTGATCTCATCGCCGTTGACTTGCTCAAACACGAAGTTGAGAAACTGTTCAACCCCACTATGATACTCAGAGCTAAGCCCACTCCTATTAGTGGCTACCCTACGTTCCATCCAACTTCGATCAACAGACATCTCGAATAACTGCCTGCTATATATATGGAAAGTCAGACAAACACAATCAAGTCTCCAAGTTAATGTATATGCAAGCTTATCGCTTCCTAACTTCATCTCCCACTCTAACGAATCGTCAGCTTTATCCCATTCCGGATGTAAGTCGCCTCATCGATGCTAACAACTTGAACACATCTTTAAATTTTTCGTAAATTTTGGCAAAGATTTTCCCATGGTCTTCAAGTACATGAAATAGACTAACACATCGTAGTCTAAATATGCACCTGAAGAACATCAAGAGATATATACTGACCGAAAATTCAAAAAAATTAAAGACGTGCTCAAGTCGTTAACACCGACCTAAGTGAAATCGAAACATACAAGAACAGTCCCAAAACGGGGACTATTTGAGATCCACTCCTACTAAGTGAATCTCAAACGGGTTTCTAAGCTTCCTAAACTATATAAAAATATGCACATGTCTTGAAATTTCTTGACCCACCATCGAATAGGAAATAAGTGTTTATCAACACACTATTTCCACAGCACCATTTAAAATTAGAACCTAAAGTAGTGGAAACACCCTCAATGAAAGACATTGATAAGAGTAGAGTTCCTACAACTCAAAATTCCCATCAACTTACAAAGTTAGAAAAAAAAATTTACTAGAAAACTCAACAAATCAACTGTTTAAGAGGGAAAATTTGTATCAATAAATTAGAGACGAGAAATATTTCAGAAACAAAACCTTAGGAAGAGTAAGACATTAATGACATCAATTCCCAAAATTAAACTTGCACCAAATCAAATTAAAACAATTATCTTACTTTCACTGTTTCATGGCTTTAGTACAATTATTAAATAACGGAAATAGAAAAGGAAAACTTTGAGCAAAGCTTTCACATGGAAAAACCATATACCAGTTTACATACACTAAATGGAAGAAAAAACTAAACTACTTCAAGTTTTATACCCTAATTAAACTAGTAATAAGAATTGAATGAAAACCATAATATGAATCAACAAGTTGCTATACAAACTAAAAAGTATTGCATTATATGAATATCATACCCACATCAAGTTCATCTATCCAACCCACTTAAACAACCCCCAATGTGAAATCAAAGCTAACACTGATAGAATTTTATGTTCATAATGGACAGTTGAAGTTCCAAATATTCTCTATGAAATCAAAGCTGTGAAATCAAAGCTAACACTTATAAATCATGTTCAGTGGCTGTGAAATCAAAGAAACATTACCTTTACTCTCATTGGGTAATAGTCGCGAGGACGAGTTCAAGCAACCGATCGCATGATGAATAGTCGTAGGTCAGGTGAACGATCATGCGAGAAGAGGAAGGAAAGGGTGAAATCAAGTGGGTAAAATGGGTGAAATCAATCGAGCATTCAAAGCTAAGTGAGTCTTCAATTGAGAGGGAAACCGGCGAATTAAGAGGGAAAAGAGAAAATCAGAAGGAAAAGGGAAAAAGAAGACGTTGCCGTCGTGAACCAGGGATTTAAAATATATTACTCATTCTCGACGGCGTGTCCCGTCGCTCTATACCCCGTCGCTAGTGAGTCATTCGCGACTGCTATGCCGTTGCCTTTTATTTGTATGTCCGTCGCCAATGAGTTTTCCCTCCACCGCCAAATTTTCGCACCTATTTTCCTTGGGGGAAAAGGTATTATCGACGGTACTCATTAGCGATGGCGTTCCCGTCAGCATTGAAGTCATTATCGAAGGGTTCATGGCCGTCGCCAAAATCCCATCGCCAATGACCAATTTCCTTGTAGTGCAAGAAGACGTGTAAGGGGAATCGAACCCCTTTTTCTCAAAATGTCAGAGGCAGGGCCGTCCAGGCATCCGGGCATTGATACATCCTCTCGGTGGTGGTGGAACGACGAAATTGGTGGGTCGCCGGAACTTGGTACCGTTCATATGCATTTTGAACGTCCTTCTCAGTCAGAGTTGATGCAGTGTTGGCATGGGTGAACTGTTCTGCACTCTGGAAGAAGATGGAAGGGTTGGGAAGAGGCTTTTTCGGTGTGCTTTTGCTTGGGGTATCAGTGGGGTTAGGGTTTGATCCCGAAGCGGCCTTGCTAGGGCTGGGTGTAGGAGGAATAGTGGTAAGAGGAATGCCATGGATTGGAGTGGCATTAGCAGAACCGGAAGACGCCATTGTTGATAGTTTGCAGAGAAGAGTAAGAAATCTGAGAAAGAAGGAAGTCTAGAGCTCGAAAGGGCGTCTGAAATTTTAATTGATAGGTAAAGTTATCAATTTGGGGGAAAATTACATTTTATACTGACGGCTGCACGGTGCACGAGGACGATGCATTAATTGGAGGTAATGATGTGGGAGGGGAAGAGGTAGCGTCCAATTTTGGGTTTAATGGGTTAATCAGAGTGGGCTTGTGTCCATTGGATCTCCATTTTTCATCCTTAATGCTGATGAGTATGTACCATTTGGGCTTCCGGTTCTATTTGAATTAATGACTGTTGCTTATCAGTTGGGCCTCGGTGAGATTCCTCTTAGCCCCCTTTGATTTATTACAAATCCCTTTCATTATGGACTTATGTTATTTACAGTCTTCCATTAAACATCCTGTTTAATAAAAGACTGGGGGGCAATGTTGGGCCATAATACTTTTCGTATTGGGCCAGGCCGAATGGGCTCCTCCCTTGGACCGATATATTTTACCTTTTGGACCGAATAGATTAGACCGAGTTATTTGATTATTCTATTGGGTCATTTCGGTTGGATCAGGTCAGATGAGTCATCTTTATTGTATTAGGCTTAGTCATTGGATCGGTCCATTATACAAATTATCTCTTATCCTATCTTTGACCGGTAATCATGACAAAAGATAATAAATGATCGTTATCTATCCGCCACCGCCCTGCATGGAATTAATGAGGATGTGATTTGTAATAATGGGTGGTGGACAAAGGTGATGGAGTAGCAGGTGAATCACCGGACGTGGGAGAGGTATGTCGAGGATAGTGGGTGGTACTTGAGAACCCAGGTTTTGGAGTGCATATGGGGCAAGGATCACACAATGGAAAGGTAACAACAACAAAACATTCAACTAAACTATTATCTCTCTATATACAGTAGACATACTATTCCTCCATTGTTAACCTTGTGATCGCCGACATCGACTCTCACGCGGGAGTTATCCTCTACGGCCAAGCCAATCAAGTTTTTGGTGTTGACTTGTTAAATGCAGGAGATATCGGACACGTCTTGGTGATTGGGACGTGAGAAAAGATCTTGACGTTAATAATATATATATATATATATATATATATATATATATAATGACCAC
The DNA here is from genome assembly GCA_020205605.1 of Panax ginseng. Taxonomy (NCBI): domain Eukaryota; kingdom Viridiplantae; phylum Streptophyta; class Magnoliopsida; order Apiales; family Araliaceae; genus Panax; species Panax ginseng. The sequence goes on from CM035136.1 coordinate 49,096,873, forward strand.
GTGAATTCTCTTAAAATAAAAAGTTGCAGGATACAGATTCAAGATTACATATGATATATGTTATAAGTGATGATTACATCACGTGGTGATGTTTCCGTAATGTAATCTTTTGATTACTTATATTTTATATATATATATATATAATATTACCGTAATATATATTATATATATATATAATATTCTTAATAATTTTATTATTAAAATAAAAATTTTATTTTAATATTAAAATAAAAGTTTATTTTAATCTTAAAATAAAAGTTTATTTTAATTTTAAAATTGAATTTCATGCTAACTAATTAGAGTTGGAATTAGATTCCATGATAACTAATTGGAGTTGAAATTGAATTCCATGTTTACTTAAATAAAAGAGTTTATTTAGATATGAAATAAGATTTCATATTATTCAAAATAAAAGAGTTTATTTGTGAATAGGAAAGAGAATCCTACTTTCCTTAAATAAAAGAGTTTATTTAAATATGAAATAAGATTTCATATTATTCAAAATAAAAGAGTTTATTTGTGAATAGGAAAAGAATCTGTGTTTCCTTTAAATAGAGGAGTTTTATTTTTTTCCTTGGAATTGAATTCCATAATTAATTAAAATAAAGGAGTTTATTTTGATTAAAGATTTTGATTAAAATAACATAGTTTATTTTATTCAAAATTGGATAAATTAAAATAAAAAGGTTTATTTTGATTTAAATTTGGATTAAAATAAAGGAGTTTATTTTGATTCAAAATTAAATTTTATGCTAACTAAATTTGCCCATTAAATGATATCAATATATATATTGAATGTTTATTATTCATGAGATGAATATTATTTATTGATGCATATGGTGATGTGTATGATAATAAATGTGATTGATTATGGACTATTGACCAATGTGATTGGATTTTATTTTAGTTGAATGCATGTATGTATGGGTTTTATTAAATGGGGTTTGCGTACCTCGTCTTCTCTATTTTTTTTTAATGTAAATTCTAACTCTCTCCTATGTACTTCCCCTTGACTGTTGATCAAGGTTTCTATTTATTTTAAATAGTTTTGTAATAGGATTAGTTAAAATTATTTTGAAGAATTGGAGATCAAAGAGAAAAGAGCACTTGAAGACCTATTTGTAATGGAGCGTGAGTTTAAATGTAATAGTTATATTTAAATATTAATTCTTGCACCCCTAGGGTTTGACCTTTTGGTTCACTTAGTGGCTCTAGTGAACCAAACTAGAATAAAAGTCCATAATCAATCAAGGTAGAATATAGTATTCTATATGTGCATGCTTATACTATATATATATATATTATACAAACATGCTTTCAGATGTTCATTAATATGATATTTTATATATATATATATATATATATATATATATATATATACATATAACAAAACCCTCAAATATTTTATATTAAGTTGTAACGTTCAAAGATATTTGGAATATTAAACGTCGCTTTCTAGCATGATAGAAACAATAGAGTCTTGAATATTTAATATGAATTTGTTGTGCACACAAGGCAAGTATTAAATATTTAAGATGTTGTTTTATTACATATGATGTTTATAAGGAATTGAACATTATCGCTTTGTTGTGCACACACAAGGGTCGTAGCTTTCTCTTTACTTATATGGAAATGTGGAGTGCGACTTAACTTAAATCATTTTAGTTCGGATGTGCACACACTTGACCATTATGATTTAAGAGGCAAAATATAAGGAGTTACATAGTTGATGTAATTGACAAGAGTTGTCTACCTATTTATTTATATATAGTTTGTTGTGCACACACAAGGCTATATACATTTGAAATGGGATGCTTATTCTCACTAGCATATCTTTAATTAGATATTGCAGAACTATATATATTGAGGGTAATATAGTTTGAAGAAAATAGTGGGAGATACCAATTTAAAACAAGACCTAATTTATTTTGGTAATTAATAACAGAATGTATGCTAAATTGTTGTTAAGAACAAATTCATTTACAGAATTTTACAATGTCTAAATTACTATCACTGCGAAACATATTAGATGTTAATTAACCGGACCGAATTACTCAGATTGGTTAAGGAAATTGAGAATAGTTCTCATGGCTGAAAAGCTATATTCCTTAATATGCCTATCCCTGCAATGGTTGCAGACAATGCCTTTGAGGAAGAGATTGATACTTTTAGAAAGTGGCAAGATAATGCACAATTGGCTCAATGCATCATGCTCGCATCCATGAGTAACGAGCTTCAGCGTCAGCATGAAACTATGGATGCTCCTACTATACTCCTGCACGTCAAGTAGTTGATTGTGAGGAAAGCAGGACTGATAGAAATTAGATATCTAAGGAATTTTTCCGATCTAGAATGACCGATGACACTACAGTACAAATAAAAGTCCTTAACATGATCAATTTGATTGAACAATTAGGACAACAGGTTTTATCATGGATGGATAGTTGAGCCAAAATTTGATCTTGCACTCATTCCCGGACTCCTTTCACAATTTTTGTGAATTTTTCATATGAACAAGCTAGATATCAGCCTCGCTGATTTGCTTAACATGTTGAAAAATAGCTGAGAGTCACTTTCCAACCAGGAAAGACCAAGTCTTACTGAAAGGGGCCAAAGGATCTTCTGAAAAGAAGAACGATTCTAAGAAGGTAAATAAAAAGGGCAAAAATAAAGGATAATAAGAACAAAACTGATACGGATAGCAAAGGAGTTTGCTTCCACTACAATAAGCCTAGACATTGGAAAGAAACTGCAAGAAGCATCTTGCAGAGGCTAACCAGAAGAAGCTTAGTGAAGTTTCAGTTACAAATACAATTTTGTTCATGATTTAAAATAAAATTTTCTTATAAGTCAAGGTACTACTTGGGTATTGGATACCGACTTTGGTTATCATAAATATAGATTTATGAAGGGACCAAGCAGAAGTAGAAAGCTAAACATAGATAAGCAATCTTTTGTGTGGGAAATGAAGCAAAGGTTGCTACATTAGCCATAGAAACTTATAGTTTAGCAATGCCTACGGGCAAATCTATTAAGTTAATAAGTTGTTATTGTATTCCAGTTCTTGTTAGAAACATTATTTCCATTTTGTTGTTGTACAATAAAATCTTTGGTATTATATTTAAGAACAATTGTTGTTCTATTTATAATAATAATGTTTTGTATAGAACTAAAATATTACTTAATGGATTTTATATACTTGACTTACGTGAAAATATATTTTGTAATTGAACAAACTAGTATAAGAAAAGGAGATGATCATTCAAATAGTTGAATGTGTGTATTTGCTGAAATACAAGTGTGAATTATTTGAAAGGTTCAAAGAATTCAGAAGTAAAACAAATTGGCTAAGTATTAGGATTCTTTGATCTGATCAAGGAATAAATACTTGTGCAATAAGTTTCTAGATCATCTCAAATGGTTTTCTCACAATGGACACCTCCGGATACGCAATAATTGATTGATTTATCTGAAAGGAAAAATTGTACCTTGTTGGACATGGTGCGGTCCATAATGATTTTACCAACATTCTAGTATCCCTCTGGGTCATGTCCTAGAAATGGCTGCATATCTACGGAAAAGGTAACCTCAAAATCCGGCCCCAAGACTCCATAAAAGTTATGGACAGGGAGGATTCCTAATATTAAGCATGTTAAGATAAGGGGTTGTCCAACTTATGTGAAAAGGTTTCAAAAGGATAAGCTTGAGACAAAATTTGACAAGTACAGATTTGTGGGACATCCTAAAGTAAGTTTAGGGTATATGTTCTATAATCATACTTAGCAAAAGGTGTTTGTTGTGAAATACGCTACCTTCTAAGATAAAGGTGTTTATCATTAAAGGGGCTAATGGGAGGATAATAGATCTTGAAGAGTTAAAGAATCATAAAACACTATAAGTCAAATAAAAGGAACATGTAGATAGACCTATTGTACCACAACTGAATTGTAAATCTAGAATAGTACCAAAGATACCTGGGAGGTATGGATTCATCATGGATGATGATGATGCAGTACGTATCATAGAAGATGATGATCCAGTTGCATACGATGAGGTAAGAGTTGTAGACACTCAGACAAATGGATTGAAGCAAGCTTCTCAAAAATGGAACATTCGTTTTGATGTAACAATCAAAAGAGTTTGATTTTTTTAAAACAAGAATGAACCTAGTGTGTACAAAAGGGACAGTGGGAGCGTCATGACATTCCTAGTATTATATGTTGATATACTACGGATAAGGAATGACATACCAATGCTACAATTAGTAAAGATAAAGTTGTCTAAATATTCCTCCACGAATGGTTTGGGAATAGTATCGTAATTGGGGATCAAATCTATATAGATAGATTCAAGATGATGCTTGACTTAACCCAAGGAACGTATATTCATTTGATGCTAAAGTCGTTTAGCATGGCAAACTCCAAAAGATGTCTCATGTTGATGAGCCATGAAGTGTATCTCTCTTAATAGTCCTCATAGACTCCTGAAAAGAGAGATCGCATGAGTGACAATCATGTATACAATGAAATATACGAGACCTAATTTTGATCAGTCATATTCTGGAGAAGATCATTGTAAGACAGTGAAAAACATCTTAAAGTACTTAACCAACACTAAGGATGTGATCATATTTATGGTAGGTCTAAATTAACACTAGAGGACTTAATAGACTCAAGTTTTTCAGACAGACCAAGACGACAGAAAAATCCACTTTAAGGTAAAGCGTTACCTTGAATGGTGGTGCAGTGAATTAAAAAGGTTTCAAATAGTAAAGAGTTACTGGTTTAGTGATAAAGACAAAGTAAATAGCTATAAATGAAGCTGCAAGTTGATTGTTTGGATTAAAAGTTCATTACAGAACTAGGAATAGTTCCTAAGTCTCATCTTGGATCTAAACATGTGTTGTGGCACTTTCATTTGATTATAGGAATCATTGAAAGATGGGAAATCACTATAGAGATAGTGTACTCTCAAGAATAACATTACATATCCATTAACTAAAGCTTATCCAACAGCAGGATAATCGTCACTTAGAGAAGAAGGGTATGAGATACCATGGTGATTGGCTTTAGTGCAAGTGGGAGATTGAAAGTATTATGCACACAAGCCAATCACGTTTGATGATAAAGCATATACTTTATAACAATCTTATTCATTTATTAATAAAAAGTATTAATTTATTAAAGGCTTTTAATTATCTACATGATGTTGTTTTATAATATGTGATAAACCCATAGTTTTAAGCAATGCTTTTAGAATAATGATGATGATTATTCTAATGAGATCTAAATTCTTAGAAAGCTTAAAACTAAAATAGTTCTCAATCGTTGGATTACTAAATTGGGGATTAGTGAATCCGGATAGATTGGTACATACGTTGCTTGCTCATTGGATGAGGATGATTGATCTCATGATCATTTGTGTAGAGATACTAAAGCAAGTATGTAGGTGCTTATTAGAGAATAAGTTCACTGAACGTGGCTCGCTAAGGAATACCTAATGGAGTTTTACTTGTCTGTCAATAGGAATTCCTATAGTGATAGTAGTACAAGTGATCCTTGGACTTAAGATCATCATAGTATCTTGTGTATGATGAGTTATACTTTGACTTATTCCTTAAGATCCTTAGGATATATCAAAGGGTATGCTTGGGTATAATAAGTTGTACATGGAGATAATGTCTGATCAATAAAGAATCTACCACTTCTAGTAAAAGAAGAGAAATGTCCTATGTGATTCGATAAATGACAACCCAATAGTCCTTGTCCAAGACAGAATGAAATTAGAAAGGAGTTTCTAATTTGCATTATTTGGTGTTGTGCATTTAAGAATCGAAATACATATAATTAAATAAAATAAGACTTGACAGTAATTCCATGTCTTATATTTAATTGGGACATTGTATGGTGGAAGGATTGAATTCTACGGTAACTATTTACTCACAGGTTCTTTTATGATTAATGTTGAAATCTATATTATCTGAAAAGTCGTTGATCGCTATGGAGGCTTATCCCTATTGTAGAATAAATATTATTTATTTAAATAAATTAATTATTTAATTTATTTATTTAAATAAGATTAGAATTGTTCTAATTGATTTATTCACAACCAGTTTAATATGGAGAACCTAAAGGGTCACACCATAAAAGGAAGAATAATTATTTAAGAAGTTAATGACATAATCGTAATAATATGTTAAGTATATTTAATTTAATCTATGGTGATAGAATAAATTAAATAGCTTAATATTTATTATTTAATATTTTAGAAATATTAAATATAAATTAATAAGAGGAGTCTTATTAATATTATTACAATTATTATTATTTTAATTTCTAAAAGAGTTTAGGAATTAATTTAATATAAGTACTCTCATTTATTCCTAATAGGATTAGAGAGAAAATTATTTAAAGGAGTTTAATTATTTATCCCTAATAGGATTAGGGAGCCCATTTAATTAAAAGAGTTTAATTAAATAAATAATACTTATTTTTAATTAAATAAGATTACATGATATCTTTATAAGGTGAGTCTTATATCAGATATCATTACACGCAATTCCAATAGTTGGAGAGTACGCTCTTTTTCTATAGAGATAGAAAAACTAGGGTTTAGCCAACCACCCATCTTCTTGAATCTTTCTTCTTCCTTGGTGGATCACCTCTAGAGGCCAAACACTTGGGTGGCTAACGTTGATCAAAGGAAGGAACCAAACCCTATGGATTCAAGTTGAACACGAAAAGATTTGGAGGTGAACTTGTACCTGAGGAAGCTCGAATCTTCAAGGGTATGATTCTTGTTCTTTATCTTTTTGTTTAATTAATAATTGTGCATAAAGGATGATCCGGGTATATGGTTTTTAAAATTTTAAACTTTGATTTTTACACGTTTCCTCTTATTTGTGCAATTTGATTGCGTTCATTAATATTACAAACCTAACATTTATGACCAATGAGATTTGGTCATCAGTCAATCCATATACTAGTCTCAATTTATCATTGTTGTCCCATTTACAATGATACTCGACTAGGGACATTTAAGAGAAATGATACTAATTGTAATTATATAATCTCATATTCAAGTCACTTACTTGAAGCTATATAATTTGTATCACTATTCTAAGGACTTTTATTATGTTAACATTTATATAACGCAGTAAATAAAACCATAATAAAATTATTCATATATTTAATCAAATATAATATCAAAATATTAAACAATTATATCAAATAATTGGCCTCTAGGGTATAAACTCTAACATAAAGAATATCATGACTAAAGATAATTAAATTATCAATAGCCTTCATCAGTAATGAATTAGAGATTTAGAACACATGTAGATGATAAAACTTTTCAACTATAGTTGCAGCCGAACGAGCAATCCATTAGAAGAGTCAAATAGACAATATATTCAACACCAGGGTTATAAAAATGTTATATATGATAACAAAAACAATATAGTGAAAACATGGATTTAATTTCAAGAGTAAGATTCATAAATCAACGATAATGTACAATACCGTGTGCTACTATGCAACCACGCGTATTACTATACTTTTACCACCGGGTATTTCAACAATGTAACGATATAAACTTTCGCCGTTTTTTTATAAAAAATTATTTCTGTCGTTTTCTAACTCCGACAATTATTCCGTTGTAGGGTCCACTAATGATGGTGTCGTCGTACAAATATTCTTCGACAAAAAGAATATTCCCCGACCAAACAAATATTTTCCGACACAACGAATATTTTATAACAACTTGCTTACTTTGCAAAATTTTCAAATATCATCCTTAACTTTAAACTTTTATCAATTTAACTATTTACTAAATAGAAAATTTGAATACTTTTATTTCATAAAATTTGGGGTCTTACACCTTATAACTGCAATTAATGGCTGATCAATTCTTTCCCAAATTAGATCTCCTTATTCCATCAAATAAGGAAACACAATCTTACTTAATAATGACTCTCCCACTATTTGAGCAAGCTATCAAAATAAATGTATATGGGCCAACACTGTAACGAGCGACAAATTCGGAATATGATGTAAATTAATTTTTATTTAATTATATGGAATAAATGAGATGATATGTGTAAGACCCCAACTTTTTATAAATAAAATCGAATTTCCTCTAATTATTATTGTGAATAATAATGTGTTAATTTGATATAATGCTTTGGTTATGGGTGAAATGTGCAAATTTTGCAAAATAAGCAAGTGGTTATAAAATATTCATTGTTGTCGGAGAATATTCGTTTGGTCGTGGAATATTCTTGCTATCTGAGAATATTAAATGCGATGGTGCATCCATTGTAGGGCCCCATAATAAAAAAAAATGGTGGGATGAAGAAAATGACAAGTTTGAGTTTTTATAAATAGCAGGCGTAATTGATAATGTTAAACCGTTGAAATACCCATTGATAAAAGTACAAAGAATACGCGTGGTCAGATAATAATACACGATATTGATTATTGATGCTTATGTGAGAAGTCACTCAATTATACTCAATTATTGCTACAATAATTGTTGCATAGTATCTCATGTTATTTGATTCAATTATGGTCACAGTATCATCTGCTTAATATTTTATATTATTTAATCAATAATTGAGACGACAAAGTTATTCATATTCTTATTTGCAATATTGACAATGTCTAGAAAGTTCTGTCGAGGAGAGGTTTGGTCACTTAACTGCGCCAATAGGGAGAAATCCTTATCGGAAAGATCCCTCTTTCCTGGGAATAATCTGGTTGTTAAATATTGTGAGTTATAATATTAATGATGAATAATTGTTAATAAATTAAAAATGTGTTTATTAAAGATAAGTGATTTTTGGTAATTATTTATTCAGTTTTTGATATAAATATAGGGGTTTGTTATAAGGTGTTTGTTATAAATTTGGCTTATTATTCCATGAGGGGATGTGCTAATTTTTCAGACCGTTGGTTGAAGATATTATTGTAAATCAATATGGACCGCTGGTGGAAAGTTATAATAGTAAATTAATATGGATCGCTGGTTTAAAGTTTTAATAGTAAATCAGTATAGACCGTTGCTTTAAGTTTTAATAGTAAATCAATATGGACCGTCCATTTAAAAGTAAATTAATATAGACCGTTCATGAATTAGTTACTATTCAGTCCTTTTTCCTATAAATAGAACCTCATTCCTTCATTATTTCTTACGAATTCAATGAAACTCTAGAGAGAGAAACCATAGAAAGCAAGAAGAAGAGTATTCTGCTACTACTTTACTTCAGTATTCAATCTTCTACTAAGGTAAGGGATATTAGTTATTGTATTCGTAAGGGGTATTATTTCTTTCGTATTCATGAAGAGATCTAGTTATTTTCTTTTAATACTCGTAAGGGTTGTTATTCCATTCTTTATTATTCATTGGAATAACTCGCTCACGCAGACACGCATGCATGGTGAAATCTTTTCGTTATTCCATTCTTTATTATTCGTTAGAATAACTCTCGCTCACGCGACTACCGCATGCATTGTGAAATCCTTTTGTTATTCCATTCTTTATTATTCGTGGGAATAACCTCGCTCACGGACTACCACATGCCCGTGAATAACCCTTCATTATTCAATTGTTATTAAATTATGGAAATGATGCATCACGTGGACTACCGCATGACAATTGAAAATTCATTTACAGTTTTGTATATTATTCATTTCAGATTCCTAACTCTAAACTTACTACGGTAAGTATTGCTTCTATAATTCTTGAAATGATCAGAAATTCCTTGAGTTTTATTTTCTGTATCCAAGTTGTCTGTTATGTTTCCTATCTTTGATTGGATCTATGTTATGAACTTTATTCTTGAATTTTGCTCCACAATTGATTATTATGGAGTATTCTTGAACTTGGATAAACTAAATTATGAATCCCTAATCATGTCATTTATCTCACTGGATTCGTTCTTTAAAATATTTTTCATCATCCTCAATCTTAAATGGTGATACTTGATGAATATCTTTGGCCCAGTAGTAAAGATGAATGATTACTGATGAATATCTTTGGCAGAAGTAGCAAAAAGATGAACAGTGTTGAGATGAATATGACCAACTGCTGATATAAATGAATATCTTTAGCCCGTAGTGCAAAGATGAATATTTGATTCAAAATGTATATTGATTGATGTTATAGGGATAAAATATTGATGATGGACTTTTAAATTCATAGATGATAGTAGGTTTCATTCTCTACTTAACTCTTCTAATGAATTGTTATTTTCGCTGCCAATATTGATCTAAAACTGGTTGTCCATTATATTTTATCTGATTTGTTGAAGGCTAAAGATAATTTGTTGTTCATTATCTTAGTCATAATATTCTTTACTGGGCTAGTTGAGCTCACCCTTTTCCTTTTTGTTCCATTTTTCTTCTCAGGAGGAGAGAATATAGCGGGAACTAGTCGGGGTATAGAATGTTGGATCAAGATAGTTGTTTAGCAGTCCTCACTATTTTGTAAAATAGTGTATCAATAATTGTAATGAGGACTTATTTGAGTTTAAATACTGTCTAGAAGACAATATTTGTATTTAAACTCATAGTATATGTGTTGTCGTATTTTGCACGACAATTGTAATAATAAAGTTATAGTTATTTTCTGTACCACGTATTTGGTGACTCAGAATGAGTGATGTATACCTATTTTGGCGGCGTCATATTAACTATGCTAGCTATGTGTAAATAAGCTGAATACATGTGAGCATGCGTATTGAAGGCTGTTTAACATCATTATGTGGTTTAATGATTACACAGTTAGACCCTTATTTCATGAACTCGCTTAGCCTTGATAGAAATTATAAATTATACAAGTGACTTAAAGGGAACACAAAAGACCAAACCTTGCCCAAGACCTTTTAACATGTGTATATGATATGTGTTAGTGTAAGATGGGAACTAGGAAACTCAAAGCTCAACTCTGGACTTGATAGGGAGCTGCGCAGCTGCGCTTGTAATGCCCCCAAATTCAGGTACTTGAAACCCGAACTCGGTGCTTTACGATACCATTTCTATGAGCGGAATAATAATATTAATAACAATAATATGAATATCAAACTTAATTTACATACATCAGAGTCTGAATCCCAAGTACGCGACCTTTAAACATTCATGACATGATACTTAATATATATATCATTCTTATCTTAATAGAGTCAAACTATTACATAATATATCACCAACTTATTCTGCAACCTTTTCTTTTCCTTTGTTCCTGGCAGAGCTTTCTGGTTGATCATACTTAACTGAAAACATTTAAATTTAAAGCAAGGATGAGCATTTGGGTGCCCAACAAGTAATAACAATTATAAATATTAGCTGAAAGGATTAAATATTTTCTTTGTACGACACTTCTACAACAAATTAATAGTTGTGAAGTAAACTGAACCAATAATAATATATTAATTCTATATCAAAATTTTGAAAATACATACTGACTATATCTGGGGATTAGTCGATAGACTATGAATATTATTTTCTATTTTCAAAAAGGTTAAACATAACTTCATCTGCAAACCGTCATAACTTATGGGCACGGGGGGTGATCAGCCCGTTATGCTCTGTATTGATCAATACTACATGCAAGAACGATATTATCATTCATCTATCCGCCTTTAGCGCACAAAAAGTTTTCCCATGTACGGGATGTTCATACTTAGTCGGGATTCCAAACCAAAACAATTCGGTTGGATAATAGTAATGTTTTATCTTGTTCAACAATAATCTATAAGTTTGTGTCTAGTCAAATCAATTAGCTTAGACGGCTTTTAAGTTACCATATACATACTGGAAATTTATAAATGTGTATCAACATGTGATTAAATACAATGATTATCCAAGTGAGGACACTTGTATAACCATAAATAGAAATTAACAAACAAAATAAATATTTGATTTATAATATAATACTCTGTTGATAAACAATGATCGGATATAATATATATAACAATATGGTTAATAATTTGGCACAATAAGAATATAATTCTGAAACTTTCTTACTTATGTCCATTGCATAAAGTAAATGCAAAGGTATGATACTTGCCTGGTCTACTGCTTATAATACGCAACTTAGTTTTATTTTTTATATGGCAACCTATCATTAATAAGATCATTTTATCGATTAGGATGATATATCATAACACATAGATCATGTTATATTTAAATAAAGACATAACCTAATCACATTGTCACATATGTTTATAAAGAATTAGATCACAAACAAACACGATCGAATCCAATTATCTAAGTCAGATCAATTTCCAAAACATGCTGAGTAATCGACTGACTTTATCGTAATTATCGAGTGTAAGACTCTATCCGGTAGTTCAATAACTGAAAATATCATTCATATTATTTTTTCAATTGACTTATAATTATAAGTCAATTATTATAATTTATCATGATTTTTTTCAAACACTGGAATCATTTTTAAATGATTAAAAATTAAATAATTCTATTATCATTAATATTTAATTAATATTAAATTATTAATGAAATCATTGCTAAAAATATTAAAGTTATTTATAATAACTCAAATTATTTTAAAACATTTTATTACCCTTAAATGATTTTAAAATAATTAAAATCATTTTTAAATAATTACCATTAATATTTAATTATTAATGTATTATTTATCAAAATATTAAAAGTTATTATTTAAAACTTAAAATATTTTAATTCATTTATTTCCTTTTTAAATGATTATTAAATCAATAAAAATATTTTTAAATTATTTATTTAATATTATTATTAAATAACTCTAATATCATTTAATATTAAATTATTAATAAAATTTACCTTTAAATATAAAAGTTATATTTTATAACTTAAAATATTTTTAAACTATTTATTTTCATGCAAAATGATTTTTCTAATATTAAAATCATTTTAATTTATTTATTTAATATACTGTTAAATAAATCTAATATCATTAATATTAAATAATTAATGAAATTTGTCTTAAAATATTAAAAGTTATATTTTATAACTTAAAAATATTATTAAATACATTTTATTATTTAAAATGATTTTTAATATAATAAAATCATTTTTTATTAAATTATTTAATGCATTTATTAAATAAATTAAATATTAAAAATTTTCAAATAAATATTAATATTTATGGAAAATATGTTAAATTATTAAAAGTTAATTTTTATAACTTAAAATAATTTTTGTAATTTTTGGAATTTAATTACTATTTTTAAATAATTTTCAGAAAATAAAGTAATTAAAAATACAAAGTCTGTCGCTAAAGCCTAAAGGTACCTATAGTGACAAAACTGTCACTATAGGTGTTCTTTAGCAAACCCAGACATTCAAATGCAGTTTCGAGTGGCTTAGCTTGACCAAGAATTATTCTCAATCTGTGATGTTTCATGGCTTGATTGTGGTCAGATCTTATAGTGCTAGTGCACGACTACATGATCCAACAACCAACATGATCATAGCATGCACCAAATGAAAGATCTAAAGGCCTAAAGTGTCTGTCAGAGCTGTTCTTCATTTCTAGGTTTACCCAGAAATGAAGAACATTTCGAATGTTCATATTTGGGCTTCCACAACTTGTGGTTCATGCGATAATTTTGTGATCTAATGATTCCAGGTTGTAGGCAACATGTAAGGTTACAAATCTATTACATAACATCAACCTAACAACAACCAAATCACTAGCTATACCACGGTTAAAATCTTGGATAAGAAGGATCGTATTCAACACTTAAAGGTTATACCTCAAGAGTTAGAATCTAAAATGAAGTCAAGGTATCCTCACCTCTTTGGCATATCAAGTACGTACGTAAATTTTGAGGGCGAAATTCCATAAGGAGTGGAGATTGTGAGACCCCAGATTTTATGAATAATATTTAATTTTCTCAAAATAATTTTTTTTAAATATTATAGTGTGGATTTGATATAATGTTATAGCTGTGGGTTATATTTATAAATTTTGCAAAGTACGCAAGTTGTTATATAATATTCGATTGGTCAGGGAATATTCTTTTTGTCGGGGAATATCCGTACGATGGTACAATCATTGGTGGACCCCACAATGTAAGTATTGTAAGTAGTTAGAAAATGACGTAATTATCTTTTTATAAAAATAACGGCGTAAGTGTTCTGAGTTAAAAATGTTGAACTACTTTGGTAGTAAAAAAAAAAGAATCTGGCGTGGTTGCATAAGTAGCACCTACGGCATTGATTATTGATGCTTACGTGAGAAGTCACTCGGTTATACTCAATTATTGCTACTGATAATTCTTTGCATCATATCTCTCATATTATTGATTCAATTCATCGTCGATAAGATCATCTTTATAATATGTTATATTATTAAATCAATAATTGAGACGAAAAAGTTATTCATATTATTATTTGCAATATTGTCGATGTCTAGAAGTTACATCGAGGAATGGTTTGGTCACCTAATTGCGCTACTAATAAGGAGAAATCGTTATTGAAAAGCCCCCCTCTTCCCAGGAACGATCTGGTTGATAAATATTGTGAGTTATAATATTAATGATGAATGTTATTAAAATTGAAGTTGTGTTCGGAGTTGAATTTGGAGACGCGGACGTGATATTTGAGTCCAGAACGATGAAATTAGTAAAAATAGTCTATAAGCACAAAATTTTCCGGAATTCACTATTTGGTCAAAAAGTCAACAGTTGACTTTTTTGGAAAAAGTCAAACTTCAAAATTTCAAAATTTATATTTTTGATAAAAATGGTTTCATTGTGTTGGAATTATTTGTGTCAGTGAAAATCGACAATTATTTCGATAATAATTGATGTCTGGAGGTTATATTGACCAATCGTGTATTTAACCAGATAAATGAGCAATTGATTGCTATTATTTCACATGATTATAACTATTTGTTCACATGTATATACTATTGTTTCACATTCTTGTTACTATTAGGGGAGTTGGTGCAAGATTGATAATACTTGCATGACTAAGTTAAAAATAGAGGTATAGATGGAGGTACTATACTGTAATTCGTACTTTCACATGTCTAGAACTATTGATTCACATAATTTACTATTGAATCACATTATTTACTATTAGGGGAGGTGATGCAAGTTTGATAATACTTCCATGACTAAATTAAAAATAAAGGAAAAGTTGGAGGTATTGTACTGTAATTTTTTGAGCCCCAAAACGTGCAATTATCGGAACTATATTTTTCTATAAATAGAAGCTCATTCTTCCTTCATTTCTCACCAATTCACAAAAGCTTTAGAGCAATTATTATAGAGAGAAATTATAGAGAGAAAGAAGAAGAGAAGTCTGTTACCTCACTATTCCAGTATCCAGTTTTTTTTAAGGTAGGGAATATTATTTGTTGTACTCGTAGGGAGTATTATTTATTTTGTATTCATGAAGAGAACTTCTGTTATTCCATTCTTTATTATTCTGTTGGAATAACCTGTATACACGGGCCACCCTATACTTGGTGACATTCTTCTATTATTCCGTCTTTATTATTCTATTGGAATATCATATGCATGCGTTTTATGCCGGGACTGATTAAAATCTTTATTATTCCGTTGGAATATCCGTCTCATCGTTTTTTTACGGGACTGGTTAAAATCTTTATTATTATTCATTTGGAATATATATGCTCATGCATGCGTTTTTACGGACACGATTTCGCCCTTATTAGTATTCTTGCTGGAATAACCGAATACTGCGGGCAATCATCGCATGCATGGTGATTTCTGTTGTTATTTCATTCTTTATTATTATTACATTTGAAATATCATGTTTGTACGTTTCTGCTTGGGACTGATTCCGTCCTTATTAGTATTCATTGGAATAACTTTGTACATCGCAAAATCTAGCATGCATGGTAATTTCATTGTTATTTCATTCTTTATTATTACATTGGAACATCACGTCGGTGATGTAATTTACTTTAACTTTGGTTCCGTTATTTAGTATTCATTGGAATAACTGGAATTATCTGCAAGTACCGCATACATGGTGATTTCTTTTGTTATTCCATTCTTTATTATACT
The DNA here is from genome assembly GCA_020205605.1 of Panax ginseng. Lineage (NCBI taxonomy): Eukaryota > Viridiplantae > Streptophyta > Magnoliopsida > Apiales > Araliaceae > Panax > Panax ginseng. The sequence continues at coordinate 49,112,915 of CM035136.1, forward strand.
CGGTTGGTTAAAGTTTTGACTTTATACTCCATGAAATTAGTGGAATATCCTTGATATTTTGTGCTTCATCCAAATATCTTTTCATGAAAATATTCTTTGAGCATTCTTGAATTTTACTCTACAAAGCGATTATCATGTTGACAATTTGGACATTATTAGTTCTGGATAAATTAATTCTTGAACTTGTTTTATTGAATTCTTATATCATTGTCATCATCCTCATGTTTATATTTTTTGTTGAAAGTCATTTGTGGCTTTTGTAGTGCATAGATGGACTTGGTATGATTATGACCGAGGATTATTGATTGTAATCATGGCCGTAATGTTACAAATGATGTGGTAAAAGTCCTCATTGGCCCGTAGTGCATTGATGGACAGTTTTTGGTATGATTATGGCTATGGATTCTCTTCGGCCAAGGGTGCAAAGATGAATTGTTTTATGGAATGATCAGGACCGTTGATGAAAACACGATTATCTTTGGCCTGTAGTGCATGGATAATTCGTGGTTGTGATACTAAAAATATCCTTGGACTGTAGTGCAGGGATGAGTTAATGATGTGGATTATTTATTAAGCTGAGTCTCAGCGATAAAGTTGGTGAAAAACCTTTTAAATCATAGAAGATAGTAGATTTTATATTTTACTTGACTCTTCTAATGGATTGTTTATTCCGCTGCAGTTTTTGATCTAAAACTTGTTGTCTATTATATTCTATCGGTTGTTATCTTGTTGAAGGCTAATGATAATTTATTCGCATTATCTTAGTCATAATATTTCTTCTTTGGGCTAGTTGAACTCACCCTTTCTTTCTTTGTTCTCTTGAGAATGAGAGCGTGGCGTGGTCTAATGGGGAACAGTGATGGTCCTAGATGTTTGCATTAGTAGTCCTCACTATTCTGTGAAATAGTGTGATAATAATAGTAATGAGGACTCCTTTTGAGTTTGTATACTCTCTAGTAAACAATATTTGTATTAAAACTCACAGCTCATGTTGTATATTTAAGATTGTATTTTTATTCTGTACCATGTATTTGACGACTCAGAATAGGTGATGTATTCCTGTTTTGGGGGCGTCACAAATATTGTCATCTAGACAATATACAAACTCAATGGGGTCCTCAATACATTTATTATTACACTATTTCATAGAATAGTGAGGACTACTAATGCTATCATCTATTATCACTCCGCTCCCCGACTAGTCCCTCGCTACGTTCTCATTTCCTCAAGAGAACAATGAAAGCAAAAGGGTGAGCTCAACTAGCCCCAAAGAAGAAATATTATGACTAAGATAATGCGTAATAAATTATCATTAGCCTTCAACGAAAGGTTAAACCGATAAAATATAACAAACATCAAGTTTAATCAGTAATCTTAACAAGCAATCCATTAGAAAGTCGTAGAGAATAAAATCTACTATCTTCTATGATTTAAAAGGTTTTCATCACTTTTATCACTGGACTCGAATTTTAATAAATAATCCACATCATCGAATCACCCCTAACTACCGGGCCTAATGATATTCTTTAGTATCACGACCACAAATTATCCATGCACTACCACGAAGAAGGACATTCGTGTATTCATTAATGGTCATGATCATACCAAAAAGCGTCCATCAATGCACTACTGGGCCAATGAGGGACTTTTACCACATCATTTGTAACATTACGGTCATGATTACAATAGAAAAATCCCTCGTCATAATCATACCAAGTCCATCTATGCACACATGTGCCACATACGACTTTCAACAAAATATAAACACGAGGATGATGACAATGATGTAAGAATTCAATAAAATAAGTTCAAGAATTAATTTATCCAGAACTAATAACGCCCAAATTGTCAACATGATACTTTGTAGAGTAAAATTCAAGAATGCTCAAAAGAATATTTCCATGAAAAGATATCGGAAGTCATAAATATCAAGGATATTCCACTAATTTCATGGAGTATAGAAGTCAAAGTTTTAACCAACCGAGTATAATAAAGAATGGAATAACAAAAGAAATCACCAGCATGCTATAGACCACATGCAGCTTTTATTCCAGCGAATAATAAATAATCGGAACCAGTCCGGCGCCAGAAACCCATGCAGATGATATTCCAGCAGAATAATAAAGAATGGAACAGTCCCGCCAGAAACGCACAAACATGATAGTCCAGTCCAATAATAAAAACTGGAACAGTGCAGAAACGCATGCAGATCGGATATTCCAATGAGAATAATAAAGAATGGAATAATAGAAGAATTTCACCAAGTATAGGGTAGCCCGCGTATACAGGTTATTCCAATGAGAATAATAAATAATGGAATAATAGAAGTTCTGTTCATGAATACAAAAGGAATAGTACCCTTTACGAGTACAACAAATAATATCCCTTACCGTAAAAGAAACTGAATATAAGAGTAGGGAAGTAGCAGAATACTTTTCTATTGTTTCTCTATAATTTCTCTCTCTAGAGTTTCAGTGAATTCGTAAGAAATAATGAAGGAATGAGCTTCTATTTATAGAAGAATGGACTGCATAGTAACTAACTTATGAACGGTCTAGATTGATTTACTTTAAACGGACGGTCCAGGTTGGTTTACAATAAAATATAATATATTCTATTTATAATCTAATAAAACAAATAACTTTATAAAAGTATTCTGTTTTATATAAAAAGATGTTACTATGCAAACACTATGCATGTACTATGCAAACACTATGCATAATAAAATATAATATATTCTAATTATTGTCTAATAAAATAAATAACTTTATAAAAGTATTCTGTTTTATATAAAAAGATTTTACTATTAGTCTAATAAAATGAATAACTTTATAAAAGTATTCTGTTTTATATAAAAAGTTTTTCTGTTTTATTACATTAATAATACTAATAAAACAAACTTTATCACCATTATTACAATTCACAATATTAATCGACTAGGTCGTTCCTAGGAAAGAGGGGCTTTCCAATAAGGATTTCTCCCTATTGGCGCGCAATTAGGTGACCAAACCTCTCCTTGACAGAACTTCTAGACCTTGTCGTCTCAATTATTGATTTAATAATATATAAAATATTGACAATAATTGAATCAAATAACGTGAGATACTATGCAGCAATTACTGTAACAATATATAATTGAACAAAACTGAGTGACTTCTCACGTAAGCATCAAAAATCAATACCGTGTGCTTTGCGTAACTACGCAGCGTATTCATCGTATTTTTAACACCAAGTGTTTCAACGATTAACGGTAAAACTTCCGCCGTTATTTTCATAAAGTATTTTTGTCGTTTTCTCAATCCGACAATAATTTCATTGTGGGGTCCACCAATGATTGTGCCGTTGTACGAATATTCCCTGTTAAAACGAATATTCCCCGACCAATCGATATTATATAACAACTTGCGTACTTTGCAAAATTTATAAATATTACCCACAACTATAACATTATATCAAATTCATTCCATAATATTCAAAAATGATATTTATAGAAAATTCATCTTTATTTATAAAAGTTGGGGTCTTACATCACCCATCTTGGGTCGCCAGATACAAGGTACTGAATACAAATACAACTTAATTATACAACAGTCGTGTAAAATACGACAAAACATAGGCTGTGAGTTTTAATACAAATATTGTCATCTAGACAATATCCACACTAATGGAGTCCTCATTACATTTATTATCACACAATTTCACAGAATAGTGAGGACTACTAATGCACCATATAGGACCATCACTCTGTTCCCCTGACTAATCCCAGCTATGCTCTCATTTCTTGAAGATAACATTGAAAGAAAGGGTGAGCTCAACTAGCCTAGTAAGAAATATTATAACTAAGATAAAACAGAATAAATTATCATTAGTCTTCAATAGTATAACAACTGATAGAATACAATAGACATCAAGTTTAACTGCAGCGGATCAAGCAATCCATTAGAAAAGTCAAGTAAGGTATAAAATCTACTATCTTCTATGATTTAAAAAGTTTTTCATCAACTTTATAAAGTGAGACTAAAAACAATAAATAAAAAGAGAATCATCCCCGCTCTCATGACCAAGGATATTCATGTAATCATCAATGGTCATGACTATTAAGAATAATCCCCGGTCATAATCATACCAACAACTGTCCACCAATGAACTACAGGCCAATGAGGACTTTTACCACATCATTCGTCAAATTACGGTCATGATTATACCGAATAATCCCTGGTCATAATCATACTAGGTCCATCTATGCACGTAAGCCAAAGATGACTTTCATTACAATATAAGCATGAGGATGATGACAATGACATAATAATTCAATAAAACAAGTTCAAGAATAAATTTTAAAGATTTATAAATTAATTTATCCAAGAACCAATAAAGTCCAAATTTGTCAACATGATATTACTTTGTAGAGTAAAATTCAAGAATGCTCAGAAGAATATTTCCATGAAAAGATACTAGATGAAGCGCAAATATCAAGGATATTCCATTAATTTCATGGAGTATAGAAGCCGAAGCTTTAACCAACTCAGTATAATAGAATATATGAAACTACAAATGGATTTTCGCCCGCTATGCGGTAATCCACGTAGACAAATCATTTCCACAATTTAATAAGGAATGAATTAATACGAAGGATCATTCACCATGCATGTGGTAATCCACATGTATGAGTTATTCAACAGAATAATAAAGATTGGAATAATGAAGGATTCACTACATGCGCGCGATAGCATCGCATGCATATGTTATTCCAAATGAATAATAAATAATGGAACCGGTCCCGGCGTAACGCATGCATGACGAGGATATTTCATTGAATAATAAATAATGGAACCGAAGTAAAGCATAAATGCATGCGTATGAGGATATTTCGGCTGAGAGTAATAAAGAACGGAATATTAGAAGAATTTCACCATGTATGCGGTACTTCGCATAAACAGGTTATTCCAACAGAATAATAAGAATGGAATAACAGAAGAATTTCACCATGTATGCGGTACTTTACATATACAAGTTATTCCAACATAATAATAAAGAATGGAATAACAGAAGAATTTCACCATGTATGCAGTACTTCGCATATACAGGTTATTCCAACATAATAATAAAGAATGGAATAACAGAAGTTCTCTTCATGAATACGAAAGAAATAATACCCCTTACGAGTACAACAAATAATATCCCCTACCTTAGAAGAAACTGGATATTGGAGTAGTGAAGTAGCAGAGTACTTTTCTTCTTTCTCTCTATAGTTTCTCTCTTTAGAGTTTCAGTGAATTCGTAAGAAATAATGAAGGAATGAACTTCTATTTATAGGAGAATGGACTGAATAGTAACTAATTCATGAACGGTCCAGATTAATTTACTTTTAAACGGACGGTCCATATTGATTTACTATTAAAACTTAAAGCAACGGTCCATATTGATTTACTATTAAAACATTAAACCAGCGATCCATATTGATTTACTAGTATAACTTTCCACCAGCAGTCCATATTGATTTACTATTAAATCTTCAACCAACGGTATGAAAAATTAGCACATCTCCTCATGGAATAATATTGTACCCAAAAATGATTTGGACCGAAAAGAAATATATTTTACGGGTGAATAATACCCCGTGAATAGAAACTCGTGAATAATAACTCGTGAATAGTAACTCTTGAATAATAACTCATGAATAGTAACTCATGAATAGTAACTTGTGAATAGTACTCCGACACAAAAAGTGCCCCGAATACCCGATTGAACAATATAACCTCCAGACATCAATTATTATCGAAACAAATGTCGATTTCCACTAACACAAATAATTCCAACACAATGGAACTATAAAATTCATCTTTAATCAACACAAACTTATTCATCATTAATATTATAATTCACAATATTTAACAACCAGGTCATTCCCGGTGAAGAGGGGCTTTCAGATAAGGATTTTTCCTTATTGGCGCAAGCATAATTAGGTTACCAAACCTCTCCTTGGCGTAACTTCTAGACATTGTCAATATTGCAAATAATAATATGAATAACTTTGCCGTCTCAATTATTGATTTAATAATATATCATATTATAAGATGATAATGTGATAATAATTGGATCAATAATATGAGAGATATGATGCATCAATTACTGTAGCAATAATTGAGTATAACTGAGTGACTTATCACGTAAGCATCAATAATCAATATCGTGTGCTACTATGCAACCACGCGTATTACTGTACTTTTATTACCGAGTAGTTTAATAGTTTTAATGGTAACACTTTCGCCGTTATTTTTATAAAATGATAATTCTGTCGTTTTCTAAATACGACAATACTTTCGTTGTGCGGTCCACCAATGATTATGCCGTCGTACAGATATTCCCCTACAAAAAGAATATTTCCCGACCAATCGAATATTTTATGACAACTTGCATACTTTTCAAAATTTATAAATACTACCCACAACTATAACATTATATCAAATCTATACCATAATATAAAAAAAAATATTTCGAGAAAAATTAAATTTTATTCATAAAATTCGGGGTCTCACAATCTCCCCTCCTTATAAAATTTTGCCTTCGAAATTTACGTACTTACCTGGTATGCCGAATAGGTGAGGATACCTTAACTTAAATTCTAACTCTTGAGGTATAACCTTTGAGTGTTGAATACGATCCTTCTTATCCAAGATTTTAACACGTAGCTTTTCATACGTTAAATCTTCTGCTATCTCGTCTAGTTCTAATTTAATAATGTGGTTCGGGTCATCCACATATTTACGTAACATCGATACGTGGAAAAAAATGTTATGAAAACGCGACATACTTGGCGGTAAAACGAGTCTATAGGCCACAGTTCCTACTTGATCGAGGATTTCATATGGGCCAATAAAATCGAGGGTTGAGATTTCCTCTCTTCATCGATTCTTGCTTCTAGAATAACGCCCTCTTGAACCTTTTCTTCAAATTCATCAGATTCGGGTGTGTAGCTTGAGCGGCTTTAACTTTACCGATTAAAGTCTATCCTACTTGTATATTCGTTATCTTCACTTGGGTCCCTAGAGTCTTTAACTCTATCTTCATCATTTGTAAGTTATACGAGATGAGTCTTTGTGTTAACAACATCGCACTCGTAAACGCATACGATCTTCTACTCAACGCGTCAGCTACCACATTCGTTTTTCCCACGATGGTATTGAATGGTACGATCGTAATCTTCAACAGCTCTAGCCAACGTCTTTGGCACATTATACCATCATTTTAGGTAAAGAAATATTTGAGGGTTTTAGAAATGGGTTTTGTACTGGGGTCAATACAAAATTCGATTTCACTCTCTAGGGGTAGGCTAAGAAGTCTTCAAGAATACGTCAAGAAATTTATTAACAATAGAAATATAATTCAAAACTGTGACTCTCATCCAAAACTTGGATAGCACATGTAATGAAGGTTTCTCTTAACGAAGTTTCAACCGATAAGTCAAAGTCTAATTTCTCAGGAGTCAAATTTAAACGTTGAGCGCAAGCAAGAGAGATAAAAGAATGGGTAGAACCGGTATCTAATAAGGTATAGACTTCGCAAGAATTTATAATTAACTAACCTGTGCTAACTTCGTTCGGGTTACTCGCTTTTTGAGAAGTCACGAAAAATGCTCTTCCTGAAACCACCGACTTTGTTTTTTCCGTTTACGCCTTTGGTGCCACCGTCCCAGCTGGACTTGACTTCATTATACGACAAAATTGAGCTAAATGACATTCTCTTCTTGAAATTTCCACTTCTATTATCTTGGCCATGATTACCACCGAAGTGGTTACCATTGTTGGCATGATAATTTCCCCCATGATGGTTATCATTGTTAGATGGCGTTACCCATAGGTATGATTATTATCGTGTTGTTGGTCGTTACCTTTTGGTTGAGCTGACTCAACAGTATCATGTGCTTCATTGCTTATCTCAGTATTTTTAGATGCCATTTTCAAACACTATCACAAAACAAAGGTTAATTAACATATCACATATTATCCCTATACTCTGACCGACCAATTAAATACCAAATAAACTTAGGTAGGTCATACTAGCGAAGGAATTCCCCGTCTCTCCCTCCTAGTTCTTGTCTCACATCTCAGCCAGGGATCATATCTCTAAGCTTTGATACCAACTGTGACGCCCTCAAAACAAGTATACATCACCCATCTTGGGTCTCCAGATAAAAGGTACTGAATACAAATACAACTTAATTATACAACAGTCGTGTAAAATATGACAAAATGTAGGCTGTAAGTTTTAATACAAATATTATCATCTAGACAATATCCACACTCAATGGAGTCCTCATTACATTTATTATCACACTATTTCACAGAATAGTGAGGACTACTAATGCACCATCTAGGACCATCACTCTGTTCCCCGACTAGTCCCAGCTACGTTTTCATTTCCTGAAGAGAATAGTGAAAGAAAGGGTGAGCTCAACTAGCCCAGTAAGAAATATTATAACTAAGATAATACAGATTAAATTATCATTAGTCTTCAACAGTATAACAACTGATAGAATACAATAGACATCAAGTTTAACTGCAGCGGATTAAGCAATCCATTAGAAGAGTCAAGTAAGGTATAATCTACTATCTTCTATGATTTAAAAAGTTTTTCATCAACTTTATCGCTGAGACTCAGCTTAATAAATAAAATCGAATCATCATTGCTCCACGACCAAGGATATTCATGTAATCATCAATGGTCATGACTATACCGAATAATCCTCGGTCATAATCATACCAACAACCGCCCACCAATGAACTACAGCCAATGAGGACTTTTTACCACATCATTCGTCACATTTACGGTCATGATTATATCGAATAATCCTCGGTCATAATCATACCAGTCCATCTATGCACGTAAGCCAAAGATGACTTTCATCACAATATAAGCATGAGGATGATGACAATGACATAATAATTCAATAAAACAAGTTCAAGAATAAATTTTAAAGATTTATAAATTAAATTATCCAAGAACCAATAACGTCCAAATTTGTCAACATGATACTGCTTTGTAGAGTAAAATTCAAGAATGCTCAGAAGAATATTTCCATGAAAAGATACTAGATGAAGCGCAAATATCAAGGATATTCCATTAATTTCATGGAGTATAGAAGCCGAAGCTTTAACCAACTCAGTATAATAGAATATATGAAACTACAAATGGATTTTCGCCCGCTATGTGGTAATCAACGTAGACAGATCATTTTCACAATTTAATAAGGAATGAATTAATACAAAGGATCATTCACCATGCATGTGGTAATCCACATAAACAGGTTATTCCAACAGAATAATAAAGAATGGAATAACAGAACGATTCACCATGCGTGCGATAGATCGCATGCATGACAAAAGTTATTCCCAATGTAATAATAAATAATAGAACTAGTCCCACAGAACGCTTACAGACATGATATATTCGGCGAATAATAAATAATGGAACCGAGTCCAGCCAGAACGCACAAAACAGGATATTCGACGTAATAATAAATGATGGAACAGTCCAACAGAACGACATGATTGATGGATATTCACGTAATAATAAAGAATGTAATATTAGAAGAATTTCACTATGTATGCGGTGCTTGCGAGATAAACAAAAGTTATTCTAATGTAATAATAAGAAGGAATAAATGAAGAATTTCACCATGTATGCGGATTGACATATACAAGTTATTCCAACATAATAATAAAGAATGGAATAATGGAAGAATTTCACCATGTATGCGCAGATTAGATATACAAAGTTATTCCAACATAATAATAAAGAATGGAATAACATAATTTCTCTTCATGAATACGAAAGAAATAATACCCCTTACGGGTACAACAAATAATATCCCCTACCTTAGAAGAAACTGGATATTGGAGTAGTGAAGTAGCAGAGTACTTTTCTTCTTTCTCTCTATAGTTTCTCCTCTAGAGTTTCACTGAATTCATAAGAAATAATGAATGAATGAGCTTCTATTTATAAGAGAATGGACTGAATAGTAACTAATTCATGAACGGTCCAGATTGATTTACTTTTAAACGGACGGTCCATATTGATTTACTATTAAAACTTAAAGCAACGTTCCATACTGATTTACTATTAAAACTTTAAACCAGCGATCCATATTAATTTACTATTATAACTTTTCACCAGCGGTCCATATTGATTTACTAGTATAACTTTCCACCAACGGTCCATATTTATTTACTATTATATCTTCAACCAACGGTATGAAAAATTAGCACATCTCCTCATGGAATAATATTGTACCCAAAAATGATTTGGACCGAAAAGAAATATATTTTACGGGTGAATAATACCCCGTGAATAGAAACTCGTGAATAGTACTCCGACACGAAAAGTGCCCCGAATACCCGATTGAACAATATAACCTCCAGACATCAATTATTATCGAAACAAATGTCGATTTCCACTAACACAAATAATTCCAACACAATGGAACTATAAAATTCATCTTTAATCAACACGAACTTATTCATCATTAATATTATAATTCACAATATTTAACAACCAGGTCATTCCCAGGAAAGAGGGGGCTTTCCGATAAGGATTTTTCCTTATTGGCGCGCAATTAGGTGACCAAACCTCTCATTGACAGAACTTCTAGACATTTTCAATATTGCAAATAATAATATGAATAACTTTGCCGTCTCAATTATTGATTTAATAATATATCATATTATAAGATGATAATGTGACAATAATTGAATCAATAATATGAGAGATATGATGCAACAATTACTGTAGTAATAATTGAGTATAACTGAGTGACATATCACGTAAGAATCAATAATCAATACCGTGTGCTACTATGCAACCACGCCAGACATTCATTTCTTTACTACCGAAGAGTAGTTTAACAGTTTTAAAGGTAACACTTTCACCGTTATTTTTATAAAATGATAATTCTGTCATTTTCTAAATACGACAATACTTTCGTTGTGGGGTCCACCAATGATTGTGCCATCGTACGGATATTCCCCGACAAAAAGAATATTTTCCGACCAATCGAATAATTTATGACAACTTGCATACTTTTCAAAATTTATAAATACTAACCACACCTATAACATTATATCAAATCCATACCATAATATTAAAAAAAATATTTCGAGAAAAATTAATTCTTATTCATAAAATTCGGGGTCTCACAGACAGATCTGGGGCCAACAAAAACTTGTCAGACACGATTTGGGAAATCTGGGTTACCCAGAAACTTAAAAAGTCATGGTCAGTCAACTACCTTTGACCATGAATAATTTGAAATTTGTTTATGTTCTGACCTTGATTCAAAATCTAGTTTAAAGAGCTCATAGCATACTACAAGATCAAGGCTTTAAACAACAAAAACACATAACATACAAAGATTTACAGGGACTAACATTATGTTGTCAGACACACAAAAATGTTTCCTAGATTTTTTTAAAACTTGATTTTGAGCATATTAATGTTATGGATCTAGGAAGCAACAACCCAGATCACTTACTTAGACTACAAACAACATGTTTTAACATAAAATCATAACATCTAACACATTGATCAAGATCAGATTTCTAGTTTAGGGTTTATACCTCACTTTGAAAATTTTGGATTCTATGCTTCTGATCTGTTAAAGGTAATCGAGGGGCTTGATTATGTGACTGGTATACATATAATTTTCGTGGGTTTTAGAGAGAGAGGGTCAAGGATGAGAGTTGTGCGAAAAAATAAGTTAGCAATTGATTTTTTTTTGTCTCTCAATCTTTATATATTAAGTTAGATGCATTGTATGGCTGGTAATGGACTAATATCTTGGTGAATTGGTGTTGTTATATGTCACATGGCTGATCCATTAGGTCACCAACTACTTATATTGGCAAGATCAATAAGCAAGCTCATTAAAGAATTGCCAAAAAGGGTAGTAATGTCATTTGTCTTAAAAAATTAATGGAAAACTTGTAACTTGTCAAACCCTTAGGGTTTGACCCTTAGGGTTTATCACAAATTGTAGGATTTCCAACTAGGTTTTAAAATAAAAAAAAATTAGTTTTTAGATTATAATTTAGAGTTTAAAATAACAAAATTAGTCTCTAAATAAAAATTAGGGTTTTCCTTAATTAGATTAGAGTTTAAAATTAGTAATTAGGGTTACCCAATCAATTAGGGTTACTAATTACTTAAAATAAAAAATTAGGTTTAAATATTTACTAATTATAATTAAGCTTGCTAAATTTAGCAAATATGGTTTATAATTAGTAATTAGGTTTTATAATTACTAATTAAGGTTACCTAATATAAAAATTAGGATTTCTAGATATTAATTTATGGTTTTTAATTAGGAAATTAGGGTTTCTAATTTCACCATTAGGGTTTCCAACAATTAGGATTTTTCCTAATTAATATTATAATTATAACACTTGTTATAATCACATTAACACAATTTTTGACTGATCTTAAACTCCGATTTGAGTTTCAAATCACAGTACTACTAGGTTTTCTACTGATATATCATAATTGACCAACCATTGTCAGTCTATACTTACAGTACATATTTATAGCACTGAAAAATCAAAATATAATTAATATTATATTATTATTCTCATTCCTTGATAAAAATCCAAAATTAGTGTTTGTATTCCATATCGATTTATCTTTCATATTTAATAATATTAATTAAGTTAAAATAATTAACTTAATTAATCTAACATAAATTCATATAATAACATAAAATAATTATTATAATAATTCTCATAATCATATCCTATATTATTTAAATAATATATAAGTATATTTTCATGGAAAATAAATAATAAAGTTATTTCTACTATAAAATTAATTATTATAAGAATATAGTTTATAATGATCAACAATTCTAAAATTAAATTATTTGTAATTATTCATGTAATAAATATATTTTTATTTATCTCATAAATACATACACTTTGACTTATACATATTCCCCATATTTATTTTAATAAATAACATAAAAAATAATTATACGCAAAATTTCAGATTTATTTATATAGAAAATCTTGGGTTATTACAATGCCACTCCCCAGTCATAATGTAGCGCAGTTACGCCACATGCCAGGTTTGACATATTATTTTAAACTATAATCTGAACCTTGAAGCAAGTTTACATTGCTATCCTAAGTTCTAAAACAAAGTTTGGACGATGTTTTTAAGTGTTCAATTGTGTAATATTTGTATAAGATGAAGATTTCAAAAATTGTAAAAGGTTTCTAAATGAAGTAAAGACAACGTTGATTTCAAAACTACGTGGTTTAGTAGTATGCTAATATGTTGCATAATTTTATAACAAAGATAGAGTTCATACTTATCATACGTACTTGAGTATGTGCTATATATGTGTGTAGAATGGTTAGTGTATGCAACAAGTTTGTGTAAATAATGAATACGTTTATAGATATAAGTATGATATAATAGGACATTGAAGTGACGTTAAGCTTTATAATTGTAATCTATGTTAAAGGCAAGTTTCCTAACTTCATATAATTCTTATATTAAATGCAAGTTTCCTAACTTTCACAACTTTGATTTTATCTAAGTCACGAATTGTTGTTATATCAACCATATCTATTTTGAGCAAATATCTATACCCATATGAATTGTTATTCATATTCTAAAATTTGACTTAAACTATATATCTTGAATCATGTTGTGAGTTTGAACTTATTGTTCTTAAATTTATTAAAAAAAAGTGTCTAAGCCATTTGATTCGGCTAGACAAATATCTATGAGTTAGAAAGCTATCCAAACCAATTGCTTTGATGAAGACTCTTATAAATCTGCTAAGATGAACAACCCTCATATAAGGGGATATATATACTATGTTGGGAGACTAACACACACATGAACAACATGTTTAAATGTTATGCATAACGTAGGGTAGTTTAGGCTAATCACATGTTATACATGTTTATATTGAATTGTCAGTGTAATACTGTTAATTCTAGCAGGAGTTCTTGGTCCTTAGTGACTACTAAGTGTTTAATCTTCTTTAAATCTTAAAGTATTGAAACCTTTGAATTTTGTTGAATGTATTTTTGTCTATAGTGACTCTTATTTTGATTCAATGTCAGATTTGGAATAGTTGATAATTCTTTCTTCCAACATTATTCTTTTAATTCCTAAGCTATCATTTCTTGTTATACCCTTTAGATTTTAAACTTATAATTATGCTTGTCGACATCGGGAATTTGGTGTCCCTTTCTGTGCTTGCCCTTTTGTGTTTTCATTTGATTGAGTTTTGTCTGAAAAGGCGAGTTTGAAAAGGTCCGACATGTGAATGTCGACGATTTGACATTTAAAGTCGCCAGTTGGTAGATTTGAAATGGTTGTACCAACTCAACCGATTTTGAAAAGGTTTATGTCAGGAATAAGCATTTGAATGTTCTATTTATATATAATTTAATTATGATAATATGAATGAATATGCAAGTATGCTTGCATTACAAAAAGTTGTAAAGTCCATTGATAGATAATAAGAACATATGTACAAGGACTTAGAATAAATTGATCAAATATGTTAGATTGATCCTACATAAGCAAAACAGCTTTGTAAAGTCCTTAAAAAGAAATGATGTACACGGACTATAAATATAGAAAGATCAAGCTTGTTAGGTTGATCTTATAAGGTAATAGATAGGATTGTCTGATCGTCGAGCACTGCACCAGATATCGTAGTCTGCCAAGAGAGTCGAGGAAAACTTGAGAACTATCAAGGCAGAATCGTAGTCTGCAAGATAACAGATCTTAGAGTTCGTAGACTGCCACGAGAGACGAGGAAGGATCGTAGTGTGTCGAGAAGAACTTCCTCGGAGCCATAGTCTGCTGAGGAAGTCATGTTCAGAATCAAAGAGACAACATGTCAAAGAGCCGACCGAGCATCTGCCAAAGACAAGTCAAGAATTATTGACCACACTCGGAGTCATAGAGTCTACTGATCATATCAGAGGCAGAGATCGTAGTCGGGCAAAATTGGATGAAGACAACGAGCATAAAGACAGAAATCGTAGAGTATCAACATCCAATCTTGAAGTCGTAGTGTCTGCAGAACCAAAGCCAAATCGTAGAGTAAACATGATTCTTGACATATGAGCACTCCCAGAATATCCAAAGTATGAAGCCTCTGGTCTGAGCTGCAAAGATACATCCCACCTGAAGCAAACCAGAGAGCACTCAACGAATGGCATGCAAGCTAACTGAAGATCTAAGAACCAACCCAATCAACATCCAGATTGAGTTGTGAAGCCATTCAAGATTAAGTCTTCCACAAGTTGTTTAGAAGAAGACTTTAGTAAAAGTGACTGACTAAGGAAAGTCAGCAAGTGCAGTAGCTGTCAAGAGAACAGAAGACAAAGCAGGAACTGATGAAGTGTACACTGAGATACTGGTCAGCTTATGAGGCTAAAGTGATTAAGCATTGGGTTTGTCCATTGATGATAAGTGAACGGGAGATCACAAGGAGAAAACGAGCTAAACATGCCACAAATCTGAAGTGTCTTGCTATTCAGAAGAGTCCAGAACAAGGAGTCAAGATATCAGTTCCTAAGATCAGTCGAAGAAAATAGAAGTGTTGAAGCACTGCACAAGAGAAGGAAGATGTGGTCTACATTGAAGATCGAATGCACACTCTTCATGATCGTAGTGTTGTCTCAACCCGTCAATGAGAAAAATTCAACAAGATACACTACGATCAGGTCCAAGAACAACTGCATCAGAATCGTAGAGTTTGGTCATCTGAAGATTAAGGCATTGGCAACGGTTTAAATTGAAGACTGATATTCAAACATAGCTTATTGAGAGCATCGATGCAAAAGGACAACCTCTAATGTTCTAATCGAGAAATCAGAGGAAGGAAATAAAGTTGAATACCTGCCCAAGACATCAAAGTGACATCTCTGATAGGGTAGGTAAAACAGTAGACTGCAGTGTCAGAAAGTCATAAAGGAGTTGTCATATCACATCTGCAGTCTACATCAAATAACTCGAGATCTGCGAAGCAATTCAAATAGCTCCCAACGGCTACATTCCAACAGGAAGGTTGTGAAGGAGTATAAATCAACAAGAGCTTCAAAGATCAAAATTTGCAAAGTTGTAGAATCGTTGAGTTGTTGGAATGCTATATTTTTTACTCTACGAGTTCCACTAGAGCTTATGTGACGCCCCCAAATTCTGACCGCCACTTGGTCACTCGAATTCGACTCATCACGTGCTCAAAGTATTACCATAATAACTAAAATCATATATTTACAATGAAAGATCTAATTTAGAATAATATACAATGTTTTACTATAATTATCCCCCAAGTCTCGCAACCTACAATGCTTAATAAATTACATAATAATATCGAATAAAGACTTATTACATAATCCTACTTAAGCTTAAACATAGTTTGGAAATAGTCTTAATACAACATAATTAATTTAAACATAAAAGGGACAAGCTAGTCAGTAGCCTTGCCCTTTGATAAATGGATTTTATATCCACGAATCGATGTCCATTTCAAGCTTAATCGTTGTTACTTTCTTGTTTTTGTGTTCGTTTTTACTCGTTTCGTGTTCTGTTTTGCTTGAAACTCTACTGGAACACAAATTTTAGTTTGTGGAATGCGTTTGGACTTTATTGTACAAGGGATTTCGGTCAGGACTTCATGTTAGATATATATTCTTCAACAAACAACGAATTAATGATCATTCAAAGCAAATAACGAAGATTAATCACATATTTTGATAGCGAGCAACATCGTGGAGATTTTGAAGAAAGATCGTATTGATTGCAGATTGAGACTAAAGTGAAGGGTGTTCTGCGTTATTCTTCTACTTTAGTTTATTTCTATAATTGAGAAGATGATATCTTTGATTTATTCAGTTTTTATTTCATTTATTATGAACTAATTACTTTTTAGGCTTAAGACGAATCTTTAAGTGGAACGATGGTTATGCAAACTTTGATTTCAGTTTAATAAGCTATTATCAGGTTTATCTATATTAATTTGAGTGTTAATTTATGAATTTCCTGATCAACGATTCTTTGTGGATTTGAATGAACTCGAGAGATGAAATACAGGTCTAGACTTAGTTAATATAGCATGTGTTCTTGATTTTTGTGAATAAACAGAATCTTGATGAATGTTAGGATAGAGATATGCTTGACATCACATGTAATCAAAAAAAGAACTTGAACTTCAACCTTCTTTAATTGTAATTCACATAGAGATATAGTGATTTAGTTAATTAAGGTGTTTAACATAATTCTATCTTAATTGTGGATTTGAGTTAATACGGGATTAGTGCATCGGGAGGTGGCTAGTTCTACATACGTGTTCTTGATTAATAAACTGGGATAATGAATTAAACTGGAATAAAGGTGTAATAATCTGAGTGAAGTCGAAAGCCTAATTCTCCATTATTTGTTTAAAAATTCAGTTTTTAGCATTTATTGATTGTGTGGTGATATTAATAGTGTTAATACTTTTAGTTTCGAACTGGAAATTGATTAGTTTAATAAAATTAGGATTAATAAGAAATTGGTAATTGTGAGATTTAAATTCTTATTGAGTCTCTGAGGGAACGATACTCTACTTACTATTATATTACTTGTTGACCACGTATACTTGCGTGTTGTGCGTAACTAGATTTTACCCAACAAGTTTTTGACACCGTTATCGGGGACTTTAGTATAGATTTTATTATTTTGCAATACCAGTTTAATTAGTCCAGTTTTACTTAAACACTTTTTGTTTTTGTTTTGTTCTTCTTATTTTAGGTTTTGACGTTGGTTTATGCAAACTCAATAAAAAAATCCAGACTTGCTTCCTTTTGAGGACGACATTGAGAGAAGGTTTCAGAGGTTAAGTAAGTGGATTAAGGAAACAAGGAACGAATTCGAAAACTCTGACAAATAAGAAGCAATGGTTACCGAAGACTAGAAAGCGTTGAGGGATTTTGCTACACCCAAGGTGATCGAGTCATAATGAGTATCACAAAGTTCAATAATAGTCGATTACTTTCAAAATCAAGCCTGGGATAATTTAGATGATACAGAGCTCAATTCAGTTTGGGGGACTTGCAAATGACGATCCTAACAAGCTTTTGATCAATTTTTTGGAGATATGCAACACTTTTAAGTACAATGGGGTGTCAGATGAAGCAGTTAGCCTTCGCTTGTTCCCATTCACTCTGCGGGACAAGGCGAAGAGTTGGTTACACTCTCTACCAGCGGGTTCGATAACGACATGAGATGACCTGGCTCAAAAAATCCTCGCTAAATTCTTCCCGCCAACGAAAATTGCAAAAATGAGGAACGAGTTTACCATGTTTGATCATCAACATGGGGAGTCATTGTACGAGGCATGTGAGAGATACAAAGAATTGCTCAGAAAATGCCCACATCACAGATTGCCTAAGTGGTTGCAGATGAATTTATTTTACAACGGACTACATGGGAATCTCAGGATGAGTATTGATGCAGCATCGGGGGGGGGGGGGGAGCTTTTATGGCAAAGAACTATGAGGAGGCGTATCAGTTGATAGAGACGATGGTTGCTAACAACTATCAGTGGCCCACGGCAAGAATGACACAACCTACAGTCGCTGGAGTGTTAGAGGTAGATGGAGTGACGACAATAATAGCACAAATTTCAGCACTCTCTAAGAAGTTCGACGTTTGGTCAGGGGGACAGACGCAACAAGTTACAATTATTTGTGAGTTGTGCACGGGTGAACATTCAATGGATCAATGCGCAATCAATCCAGAGTCAGTACAATTCATGAGTAGCTACAACAGAATTCCTCAGAATACATATCAGAATGCATATAATTAGGAGAATAAGAATCATCCGAATTTGTCATGGAATAATAATCAGAATCAACAAGCTCCACGACCATCGTATCCCCCTGGATTTTAGAATCAACAACAACCAAGTCAACGTCAAGAGAGGAAATCTGATTTAGAGGAGTTGTCAAAATATATAACAAGTAATGAGGCAGCGATCAAAAACCAAGCAATGACCATCAAGAATTTGGAAAACCAGATGGGACAAATTGCCTTAGCATTGAACAACAGACCACAAGGGACTCTACCGAGTGACACCGAAAGAAATCCAAAGGGAAATTACGAGCAGTGTAATGCTATTACGCTCAGGAGCGGTACAGAGTTGACTCCTAAATGGGATAAGAAAGCCATAACAGGAGATGACTGTAAGGACGAAGAGAAGGAAATTGAAAAGAAATATACAAAGAACGTGGTGGAAAAAGAAGATAAATAAATGAAAGCTACACCACCTATGTCATTTCCTCGAAGGACAGAAAGTGACAAGTTAAAGAACTAGTTTTCAAAATTCATGAATATATTCAAACAATTACACATTAATATTCCATTTGCCGAGGCACTTGAGTAGATGTCGCGTTACATTAAGTTCATGAAAGACATACTGTCGTAGAAACGCAAGCTCAATGACTTCGAAATAGTGGCGTTGACCGAGGAATGTAGTACAATATTGCAGAAAAAGCTTCCTCCTAAATTAAAAGATCCAGGAAGTTTCACAATTCCGTGTGCAATTGGGAATCAAGATGTGGGGAGAGCGCTATGCGATCTAGGAGCGAGTATTAATCTTATGCCACTATCCATTTACCGAAAGCTGGGGTTAAAGGAAGAAAAACCGACCAACATTAGTCTATAGCTTGCAGATAGATCATTAACATACCCATTAGGAATAGTTGAAGACAAATTGGTTAAGGTTGATTCTTTGATTTTTCTGGCTGATTTCGTGGTACTAGATTTTGAGGAAGATAAGAACATCCATATCATCTTGGGATGACCATCCCTGGCGACTGGACGAACACTGATTGACGTGCCTAATGGAGAACTAAAAATGAAAGTGTTTGATCAGGTGATAAAGATGAAGGTGTTTAAAGAAATCCCAATCCCGACTAATAACGAAGAGTGCGAGTTGCTCGACAAGTCTACATATAACACCCCCTTCCCAAAAAATAAAGGGAAGTCACGTGCAAAGCACAACAAACATTAAAATTAGTAAACATAGCACTAATAACTTCAAAATAATGTCACACAGGCAAGTCAAATGATGCCACACAGGCAACCCAAATAATGCCACACAGGCGTATCACACATTAGACCGCGAATCCCAATGTATGCAAATCGGATATGTGTGTTTGTCACAACATTACAAATCCGCAGAACAGAAAACTAGGGTTAACCCATACGCCTCCCACAACAAAACACCAAATAGCCCACTACCTCCGGAGCCCAAAACGGAGACGCCGTGGACTAATCACACCGCCACGGAAAGTGTCATGCCTCTCGTGCCAAGACGACATGACTGTGGTACCCCCACAGGTGGTTATAGCTCAGGTATACCCTACGGTATATTCTAACAAAAATACTATGTCACAACACATGCGACATAATACCAACAAAAGGGTTTTATATGTACATGTTGAACGAAATCAAATTATAGTCACAAGGTCTCAAAAAGAAGGTAGCAACATGTACCGCTATACAATTATCAAAAATAAATACTAAACATGATATCCTAATTCAAAGAGTACAAATACGAGTCATGTGTATCAACTCCAAAATGAAACTAATATATTTATTTCACATAAAACAATTATGTGAAATCATAACATAATTCGAAATAAGGAAACAAACGAACAAATCAAATTTAATAAGAGTATCGCTGAAAGAGTATGGAATCCGTACCTTAATATAATACCAAAATAATTTCCCGAATCCAAATATCACCCGCTAGACTCCCTCAATCTGATCTAATTATCAAAATCAAATACAATACATATAATTAATTTATGAACTTATATAGTTTATATTTTCATAAATTCAATAATTTTAATATACTATATTCACTTTGTAGATTAGTTATATATATATATATATATATATATATATATATCATATATCCTAATTATAAATTAAAATTTTATTCAAAAATTCAATTAATCAAACTACATAATATATTTTTAAATTAGATTACAAACACAACAAGAAAATAGATTATAATTACAGTAGCAAAATAATTATTTTGTATTCAAAAAAAATAGTCCAATAATTACCTTGGAGAAGAAGAATATGGTGAATAAAGTTTTAAGGATCTTGTTCTGAACCCTTTTTAATTTCAGCCTCGTTCTATCTCTCTCCATCCACCTTTTCTTTCTTCGTTTACTGCAGTACCAATCTTAGGGAAACCCTAACTTAATATATTAAATTTAGGCTTATTATAATTTGTTCTTAAACCCAA
Source organism: Panax ginseng (assembly GCA_020205605.1). Taxonomy (NCBI): domain Eukaryota; kingdom Viridiplantae; phylum Streptophyta; class Magnoliopsida; order Apiales; family Araliaceae; genus Panax; species Panax ginseng. The sequence continues at coordinate 49,134,240 of CM035136.1, forward strand.
CAATTAAAATTGGGCTCAACAAGTTTGACAACCCAAACTTAAATACTTAGAAATTAGTTTGACCCAATTAGTTTAAATGCCCAACTTAATGTAACCACATACTTATAATAGTCAACATAAATTAAATAACAATTTTGACTCAAATAAAAGACAAAGTCCAAACAATATGTTTTAAGAATATATTTTTTTTCGGGTATTACACTACACGCGTCAAGTTCAGGGAGAGTAAAGAGGATGATGGTCTCAGGACGTTAATTGATGATAGAATTTCAAATTCATCACCCAACATTCAAGTAAACGGACACGCATTACAACAGTGTTGGTGTTATGCGACAAATAAAAATCATACCACGGGTAGCCCAACCGATCCGGGATGAAACAGGAAGTAGTCGGACTGAACGACTTAAAATCAAGCGCTAATTGGGAGGCAACCAAATCATTTCATATTTTTTATTTTTAATTTATTTTATTTTTATTTTTATTATTTTTATTTTTCATACTTTTTAGTCATGATAGTTAGATTATAGTTGAGCTTAATAATTAGGAATTAATAGTTTCGTTATGTAAGTTTTATTGTTTGAGACAGTCTAATCTCCCATGCTCAATATACATTAGATCTAATGAGGTTTATGTTGCATAATGTGCAGGTAATGAGGATACTAATCGAGGACTTAGGAGCAAAGAGTAGCCTCAAAGTAGCAACATTCAAAGAAAACAGAGGCCAACTAACGATTAGGCTTCGGCCAGTTGGTAGGGTCATTGAGCTTGTGCACTTCAATTTGGCAGTTACGAAGCACAAACCCACTACTCTCATTATTCCTCCATTACAACTACAACCTCCATCCGTTAAACCCCATTTCTCCCTCACATAAACTACCCATACATAACCCCCACTACATACCCACGATTTCATAACTCACACTCCATCTTCCCATTCCATTACCACTACTTCACTCCATCAATCCATTACTTCTATCCCTCTTCATCACACCACTTCTATATAAACACAACCTCTCAACCCAAGTTCACCACATCCTTCCATCTCCATCTCCAAAAGCTACGAATTACACAAATTACTGAGGCAAGTGTAGAGCAATTGAGTGTACGTCATAATTCTACATGTTCTTCATCTTCTCTCACCATAATTGCCATTGAAATCACAAAGTTTGGGGGGAAAAATAGTGTGCACACCAAGTGTTTGTCAGATTATGTGAGTACAGTTTAGGAGGGAATTTTGTTACTAAGGCATCGAAGAATCAATGGCATCTCAACCTACATCCAAACGACAACGCGGAGGGAGTTCAAGGCCAACACCACCATCACGAACCTTCGACCGTTGCAAGTTCAAAAGTACCGCCGCCGCCGACCGGTACGACTACATGGTCACAAAGGTTCTTACACCGGAGCAGGGGTTGGCACCGGATGCTCACAACGGTGAAATGATGCAACAGATTTATCAGAAAGGGTGGGTCAAGTTCACTGAGGAGCCCGAGCCTGCTGCTGTTAACGTCGTCAAAGAATTATATGCTAACGCCGAGGACAAGGCACCTTTCAACGCTTTTGTGCGGGGTTGAATGGTCCCGTTTAGTGCCGATGCCATAAACACGTATTATCAGTTGCGGGTGCCTAGACAGTGTTAATATGCTCATTTGAGGGATTTCGACCTTGACTTTGAGGAGTTTCTCAAAGAAATGACCAAGCCAGGAACAATGTGGATCAAGGGTAGGAAAGGCGGTGCAATTTTTCATAGCAAAGATCTCAGCCGGTATGGTAAGATTTGGTACGCTTTCTTATCTGCAAAATTGTTTCCATCCACGCACACCCTATACGTGACAAAAGAGAAGTCACTACTCCTATATGCTATTATGCAAGACTTCATCATCGACGTCGGGGCCATAATTAGTTTTTCCATTCGCCGATGTCTACGGGGTAATTTTTCAGGCGGCTTGCCACACCCATCCCTCATTTGTGGGTTGAGTCGTCAAGCAGGAGTTCGATTGTGACGCCCCCAAATCTGGGTCTCTTCCAACCCGACAGATGGTGCTCCACGGTGCTACAGTTCACACAAACATTCAATTGAAATGCCCCAAAAGAACGAATATGTCTTATATATATATTCCAAAACAATACTACCATTCCCCAGGTTCTTTATAACCGTTACATTTGTTCGTGTCATAATATCAAATATTATCATTACAAACCTATACTATTATATAGGAAATCTACACGTTTGCTTTAGCTTTCACTTTATCCTTGTCGAATCCTTTGGTCCAATCGTCTAAGCTGCATTCATATGGTTCAAGCAAGAATGAGCATAACAAGCTCAGCAAGTACAATAATTTCATTTTAAAAGCATGCTTGAAACATAGGAATTGTATATCTTTAATAACTGGATGATAGTTACGAAGTACTATCAATAATTTAAAATAGCTTTCCTTTTCCTTCAAAACGTTTTACAATAACAATATTCCATGAATCATCAATTCTAGTTCAAGACGTGAACGTCTTATAGTTTCTTTGAAAAGGACAACCCGGCACGAAGTCTGTAAGTCCGACATATCTTACGAGCACTTCTAGGTGATCAGCCTATAGTACTCTATGTTGATCAACACTACATCCATTAAACGTGTGTACGTTTAAGTTATGGAAACCTCACATGCCCATCAAATACTCGATGAAAATACATTTGTTTATTCATATTCAAAGCTTACCTTGAATCTGCACTCAATTAGTTGGCGTAGGATAGCGTTAGCAATTCTATATTGAAAGACTTGTAAATAGTTCAGTCAATCTATCCAGATTAGTCTAGCCGAGCTAAAACTGGCATCGACTCTTTCTTTGAAACCATACATGCATCTCATAATTTGAATCATTTGAAAACCTTGCTAACACGAAGGTTAGACAAGCGTTTAAGAAAACTTGCCTTCAGTGTCTGCTGCAGTATAATTACTTTTCCCTTTGAGTCTTTACGGTCTCTACAACACATAATCACATAACATACCACATTAGGTCATGAATGAACATACATAGTTCCTAAATAATCTTACCCTTTTTCTCAATCTAATCATATATTAGATTTGTTATTATTGGTTCCGGCTTTCCTTCGTTCTTTACATCATTCTTACTAACTTCTGTCTCTTCTAACACTTAAGTGAAATTACTTCATTAATACAACTCAGTTCGAGTTCATTATCCTTCCTCACGGCTTACTTACGTCTTTATGCTATTAATCGAAACTCGATTGTCATTGGTTAAGTACACTTATTTCATATCGTTCACGTTTATATTTAATTGACTTTCTTTAACCCTAAGATATCATACTTGGGGTTTAATTAACTTAACAATGTTTGATTAAGTTCTTTAACTCATTGTTAACAATTCCCATTCATGTTCCACTTGTAACCATTCTTCATTGTCTAAGTTTTAAGTCTGGCGCTGCAGTGCCGGTTATTACACTCTGTGCCGCGCTGCGGCGTCGCCTATTAGGGGTTGGAGATCGGACTCGGCGCTGTGGCACGAGTCCCTTCGTTAATCTGTTCACAATGACTGCGATGCCACTCTCGAAGGTTTTGGCTTTGTTTCGCTAAGTTTCATTGGCACAAGCAGTTATTTGTTTTGGTCAGGCAAATGGCCATACCACCAGGCACCGTAAAATTTGATGACTTTTTACACTCAGGAGATTCCCTGACTCATAACTTTTTCGTTTTAAGTCCGAATTGGCTCGTTCAAGAGCCTACAGTTCACAAATCACGTACTCTACGTGGTCATGCAAGAATTTTATCTATTCAACTTTGTTTCCTAAAATTTCACATATTATTCCATTTTGAACGAAAACGATAAACGTTCGTGAACGTTCAACGCTCGTTTCTTCGTTCTAAGTCAGAATCCGGCCATTTTTGAGTTTGCAACTCTATAATGACAAATACGACTTGTCTCCATTGAAAACCAATGTTTCCAAGCTCAATATCAAAATTTGACTTCTATTATGAGAATTTCACAAATTCGACGATCGTTGTTTAATCGTGTAAATTCCGGCAAAACTTAGTTACTTGAGATTTTTAAACCATTTCACTTGGATTCAATCCATTATTGTGAGACCCCGGATTTTATGAATAAATATTTAATTTTCTCAAAATTATATTTTAAATATTATGGTGTGGATTTGATATAATGTTATAGTTGTGGGTTATATTTATAAATTTTGCAAAGTACGCAAGTTGTTATATAATATTCGTTTGGTCGGGGTATATTCTTTTTGTCGGGGAATATCCGTATAATGGCACAATCATTGGTGGACCCCACAACGGAAGTATTGTCGTAGTTAGAAAACGATAGAATTATCTTTTTGTAAGAATAACGGCGAAAGTGTTACCGTTAAAACTGTTGAACTACCCGGTAGTAAAAGTACAGTACTATGCGTGGTTGCATAGTAGCACACGGTATTGATTATTGATGCTTACGTAAGAAGTCACTCAATTATACTCAATTATTGCTATAGTAATTGGTACATCATATCTTTCATATTATTGATTCAATTATTGTTACAGTATCATCTGCATAATATTTATTATTATTAAATCAATAATTGAGACGGCAAAGTTGTTCATATTATTATTTGCAATATTGAAATTGTCTAGAAGTTCTGTCAAGGAGAGGTTTGGTCACCTAATTGCGCGCCAATAAGGAGAAATGCTTATCGGAAAGCCCCCTCTTTCCTGGGAACGACGTGGTTGTTAAATATTGTGAGATATAATATTAACGATGAATAAGTTGTGTTGATTAAAGATGAAATTGATTGTTCCATTGTATTGGGATTATTAGTGTTAGTGGAAATTGACATTTATTTCGATGATAATTGATGTCTGGAGGTTATATTGTTCACTCGGGTATTCGGAGCACTTTCCGTGTCGGTGTACTATTCACGAGTTACTATTCACGAATTATTATTCACGGGGTACTATTGATTCATATTCTTATACTATTAGGGGTGGTGGTGCAAAATTGATAATACTTGCATGACTAAGTTAAAAATGGAGGTATAGATGGAGGTATTATACTGTAATTATTTTTATCACATGATTTACTATTGAGTCACATGATTTACTATTAGGGGAGTTGGTGCAAGATTGATAATACTTGCAGGACTAAATTAAAAATGAAGAAAAAGAGGAAGGTATTATACTGTAATATTTCAAGCCCCAAAACGTGCAATTATCGAAACTATATTTTCCTATAAATAGAAGCTCATTCTTCCTTCATTTCTCACCAATTCACAAAAGCTTTAGAGCAATTATTATAGAGAGAAAGAAGAAAAATATTCTGCTACTTCACTACTCCTATATCCAGTACTCTTTTTTTTAAGGTAAGGGATATTATTTGTTGTACTTGTAGGGAGTATTATTTCTTTCTTTCGTCTTCATGAAGAGAACTTCTGTTATTCCATTCTTTGTTATTATGTTTGAATAACCTGTCTATGCAAAGTACCGCATACTTGGTGAAATTCTTCTATTACTCCATTCCGTATAATTATGTTGGAATATCCTCATCTCATGCGTTTCTACGCGGACCCGGTTAAAATCTTTATTATTACATTTGAATATATCATGTCATGCGCTTTTTGTGGGACCGATTTAAATCTTTTATTATTCTGCTTGGAATATCTCTGCTCAGGCGCTTTTACGCCGGACCTAGTTCCGTCTTTATTATTATTCTGTTGGAACATCCTCGCCGGCGTAATTTCACCGAATTCGTTCCGTTATTTAGTATCTCGTTGAATAACCTATCTCATGCTAAGTACCGCATACATGGTGATTTCTTTTGTTATTCCATTCTTTATTATACTCGGTTGGTTAAAGTATTGACTTTATACTCCATGAAATTTGTGGAATATCCTCGATATTTGCGCTTCATCCAAAGATCTTTTCATGGAAATATTCTTTTGAGCATTCTTGAATTTTACTCTACAAAGCAAGATCATGTTGACAATTTGGACATTATTAGTTCTCGGATAAATTAATTCTTGAACTTGTTTTATTGAATTCTTATATCATTGTCATCATCCTCACGTTTATATTTTGTTGAAAGTCATCTCGTGGCTCTGTAGTGCATAGATGGACTTGGTATGATTATAACCAGGATTATTAGGTGTAATCATGGACCGTAATGTTACAAATGATGTGGTAAAAGTCCTCATTGGCCCGTAGTGCATTGATGGGACGCTTTTTGGTATGATTATGGCTATGGATTCTCTTTGACCAAGGGTGCAAAGATGAATTGTTTTATGGCATGATCGGGACTGGTTGATGAGAACACGATTATCTTTTATTCAGTAGTGCATGGATAATTCGTGGTCATGATATCTTGAAAATATCCTTGGCTCAGTAGTGGTGGATGAGTTAATGATGTGGATTATTTATTAAGTTGAGTCTCAAATGATAAAGTTGGTGAAAAACTTTTAAATCATAGAAGATAGTAGATTTTGTATTTTACTTGACTTTTCTAATGGATTATTTATTCCGCTGCAGTTTTTGATCTAAAACTTGTTGTCTATTATATTCTATCAGTTGTTATACTGTTGAAGGCTAATGATAATTTATTTTGCATTATCTTAGTCATAATATTTCTTACTGGGCTAGTTGAGCTCACCCTTTCTTTCACTGTTCTCTTCAGGAAATAAGAACGTAGTTGGGACTAGTCGGGGAAAAGAGTGATGGTCCTAGATGTTTGCATTAGTAGTCCTCACTATTCTGTTAAATAGTGTGATAATTATAGTAATGAGGACTCCTTTTGAGTTTGTATACTCTCTAGTAAACAATATTTGTATTCAAACTCACAACTCATGTTGTATATTTAAGATTGTATTTGTATTCTGTACCATGTATTTGGTGACTCAGAATAGGTGATGTATTCCTGTTTTGGGGGTGTCATAGTTGGTATCAAAGCTTAGGGATATGATCCCTGGCTGAGATGTGAGACAAGAACTAGGAGGGGAGAGACGGGGAATTCCTTCGCTAATATGACCTACCTAAGTTTATTTGGTATTTAATTGGTTGGTCATAGTATAAGGATAATATGTGATATGTTAATTAACCCTTGTTTTGTGACAGTGTTTGAAAATGACATATGAAAATGCCGAGATAAGCAAAGAAGCACATGAGACCGTTGAGTCAGCTCAACCAAAAGGTAACGACCAACAACACGATAATAATCATACCGGTGACAACGACCATCGGAACAATGATAACCAACGTGGGGGAAATTATCATGCCAAGAATGGTAACCACTTCGGTGGTAATCATGGCCAAGATAATAGAAGTGGAAATTTCAAGAAGAGAAGGTCATTTAGCTCAATTTTGTCATATAGTGAAGTCAAGTCCAGCTGGGACGGTGGTACCAAAGGCGGATACGGACAAAACAAAGTCGGTGGTTTCAGGAAGAGCATTTTTCGTGACTTCTCAAAATGCGAGTGACCCGAACGAAGTTAGCACGGGTTAGTTAATTATAAATTCTTGCGAAGTCTATACCATATTAGATACCGGTTCTACCCATTCTTTTATCTCTCTTGCTTGCGCTCAACGTTTAAATTTAACTTCAGAGAAGTTAGACTTTGATATATCTGTTTAAACTCAGTTGGGAGAAACCTTCGTTACCTCCACTATTTATAAATCTTGTTCAAATCAACACTTTCACGTTACGTGCCAATCTTATTTCTTTGAAAATACTTGCCTTTGATGTGATTTTAGGAATCAATTTGTTAACTACTCATCATGTTTTTCGTAAGGTTGTTAGCTTTCATATTCCTAACCAACCTGTTATGCGAATTCAAGCAACCAAATCACTAAAGTCAATCATGGTCATATCAAGCCATAAATAAAGAGCCCCGAGCCTTTCATTGTTGACTTCCTTGTGTGGAATGCACCGAAGCCAGACTTTCTGTAGGTGATGTCGTGAATGACAATGACAAGTTAATAGGTATCAATATGACGTACTATCCAAGTCTTGGATGAGAGTCACAATTTTGAATGACATTTCTATTGTTAATAGATTTCCTGACATATTCTTGAAGACTTCTTAGCCTACCCTAGAGCGTGAAATCAAATTTTGTATTGACCCCAGTACAAAACCCGTTTCTAAAACCCTCAAATATTTCTTTACTTAAAACGAACGTAACATGCGCCAAAGACGTTGGCTCCAGCTGTTGAAGATTACGATCGTACCATTCAATACCATCGTGGGAAAGCAAACGTGGTAGCTGACGCGTTGAGTAGAAGATCGTATGCGTTTACGAGTGCGATGTTGTTAACACAAAGACCCATTTTGTATGACTTACAAATGATGAAGATAGAGTTAAAGAATCTAGGAACCCACGTGATGATAACGAATATACGATTAGAATTGACTTTAATCGATAAAGTTAAAGCCGCTAAAGCTACATACTCAGAGCTGATGAATGAAGATGGTTCAAGAGGGTGTTATTCTAGAAGCCAGAATCGATGAAGAGAGGAAATCTCAACCCTCGATTTAATTGACCCATTTGAAATTCTCGATCGAGTAGGAACTGTGGCTTATAGACTCGTTTTACCGCCAAGTATGTCGCGTGTTCATAACGTTTTTTTTACGTATCGATGTTACGTAAATATATATGGACGACCCGAACCACATTATTAATTTAGAACCGGATGAGATAACGGCTGATTTAACGTTTGAGGAGATACGTGTTAAAATATTGGATAAGAAGAATCGTATTCAACACTCAAAGGTTATACCTCAAGAGTTAGAATATGATATGAAGTCGAGGTATCCACCCCTGTTCAGCATACCAAGTACGTACGTAAATTGCGAGGGCGAAATTCCATAAGGAGGGGAGATTGTGAGACCCCAGATTTTATGAATAAATATTTAATTTTCCCAAAATAATTTTTTAAATATTATGGTGTGGATTTGATATAATGTTATAGTTGTGGGTTATATTTATAAAGTTTGTAAAGTACGCAAGTTGTTATATAATATTCGTTTGGTCGGGGAATATTCTTTTTGTCGGGGAATATCCGTACGACGGCACAATCATTGGTGGACCCCACAACGGAAGTATTGTCGTAGTTAGAAAAACCACGTAATTATCTTTTGTAAAAATAACTATGAAAGTGTTACCGTTAAAACTGTTGAACTACCATTAATAAAAGTACAAAGAATACGTGTGGTTGCATAGTAGCACACGGTATTGATTATTGATGCTTACGTAAGAAGTCACTCAGTTATACTCAATTATTGCTATAGTAATTGCTACATCATATCTTTCATATTATTGATTCAATTATTGTTACAGTATCATCTGCATAATATTTATTATTATTAAATCAATAATTGAGACGGCAAAGTTGTTCATATTATTATTTGCAATATTGAAATTGTCTAGAAGTTCTGTCAAGGAGAGGTTTGGTCACCTAATTGCGCGCCAATAAGGAGAAATGCTTATCGGAAAGCCCCCTCTTTCCTGGGAACGACGTGGTTGTTAAATATTGTGAGATATAATATTAACGATGAATAAGTTGTGTTGATTAAAGATGAAATTGATTGTTCCATTGTATTGGGATTATTAGTGTTAGTGGAAATTGACATTTATTTCGATGATAATTGATGTCTGGAGGTTATATTGTTCACTCGGGTATTCGGAGCACTTTTCATGTCAGACTACTATTGACGAGTTACTATTCATGAGTTATTATTCACGGGGTACTATTGATTCACATTCTTATACTATTAGGGGTGGTGGTGCAAAATTGATAATACTTGCATGACTAAGTTAAAAATGGAGGTATAGATGGAGGTACTATACTGTAATTGTTTTTATCACATGATTAGAACTATTGAGTCACATGATTTACTATTGATTCACATGATTTACTATTAGGGGAGTTGGTGCAAGATTGATAATACTTGCAGGACTTAATTAAAAATGAAGAAAAAGAGGAAGGTATTATACTGTAATATTTTGAGCCCCAAAACGTGCAATTATCGAAACTATATTTTCCTATAAATAGAAGCTCATTCTTCCTTCATTTCTCACCAATTCACAAAAGCTTTAGAGCAATTATTATAGAGAGAAATTATAGAGAGAAAGAAGAAAAGTATTCTGCTACTTCACTACTCCTATATCCAGTACTCTTCTTTTTAAGGTAAGGGATATTATTTGTTGTACTCGTAAGGAGTATTATTTCTTTCTTTCGTCTTCATGAAGAGAACTTCTGTTATTCCATTCTTTGTTATTATGTTGGAATAACCTGTCTATGCGAAGTACCGCATACTTGGTGAAATTCTTCTATTATTCCATTCCGTATTATTCTGTTGGAATATCCTGTATGTGCATTCTACGTCGGACCTGGTTCTGTCTTTATTATTCTGTTGGAATATCCTGTCTGTGCGTTTTACGCCAGATCTGATTCCGTCTTTATTATTCTATTGGAATATCCTATTCTCAGACGTTTTACACAGGACTGGTAAGTTCTTTTCTTATTATTCTGTTGGAACATCACTTGGGTGTAATTTTACGAATTCGATTCCGTTATTTAGTATTCGTTGAATAACTCGTACATGCTAAGCAACCGCATATATGGTAATTTCTTTTGTTATTCCATTCTTTATTATACTCAGTTGGTTAAAGTTTTGACTTCTATACTCCATGAAATTAGTGGAATATCCTTGATATTTGCGCTTCATCCAGTATCTTTAGATGAAAATATTCTTCTGAGCATTCTTGAATTTTACTCTATAAAGCAGTATCATGTTGACAATTTGGACATTATTAGTTTCTGGATAAATTAATTCTTGAACTTGTTTTATTGAATTCTTATATCATTGTCATCATCCTCATGTTTATATTTAGTTGAAAGTTATCTGTGGCCTGTAGTGCATAGATGGACTTGGTATGATTATGACCAGTGGATTATTCTATTGTAATCATGGACCGTAATGTTACAAATGATGTGGTAAAAGTCCTCATTGGCCCGTAGTGCATTGATGAACAGTTTTTGGTATGATTATGGCTATGGATTCTCTTCGGCCAAGGGTGAAAAGATGAATTATTTTATGGCATGATCAGGACCGTTGATGAAAACACAATTATTTTTGGCCTGTAGTGCATGGATAACTCGTGGTCGTGATACTAAAAATATCCTTGGCCTATAATGCAGGGATGAGTTAGTGATGTGGATTATTTATTAAGCTGAGTCTCAGAGATAAAGTTGGTGAAAAACTTTTTAAATCATAGAAGATAATAGATTTTATATTTTACTTGACTCTTCTAATGGATTGTTTATTTCGCTGTAGTTTTTGATCTAAAACTTGTTGTCTATTATATTCTATCAGTTGTTATACTGTTGAAGGCTAATGATAATTTATTTTGCATTATCTTAGTCATAATATTTTTTACTGGGCTAGTTGAGCTCACCCTTTCTTTCCTTTGTTTTCTTCGTGAAATAAGAACGAAATGGGACTAGTCGGGGAACAAGAGTGATGGTCCTAGATGTTTGCATTAGTAGTCCTCACTATTCGTGAAATAGTGTGATAATAATAGTAATGAGGACTCCTTTTGAGTTTGTATACTCTCTAGTAAACAATATTTGTATTCAAACTCAAAGCTCATGTTGTATATTTAAGATTTTATTTGTATTCTGTACCATGTATTTGGCGACTCAGAATAGGTGATGTATTCCTGTTTTGGGGGCGTTACAATTATACTAACATCTTGACATACATGCTTCATTAACTTATAAACATGATAAGTTATTACTTGTTCTTAATAAGTTCAAAACTCATAAACTACTTATAATTCTATTTCTTATGATTTATAATGGCTTTAATCGTTTAACCATCATTCTTGCATCTTCTTATCATACTAGTGCCATTAATGTAAACATGTTATAAATTCTTACAATTTCTTATTAAGTTCCTACTAACTTCATCACCATTATCATATGACAAGTTCTTACAAGATCTCCATAAGTTTATAGCTTATATAAGTAGAAATGACTTGTTCATGACTTATTACGGCTTATTAAGACTTAAGCCCTTTGGTTTATCATTCCTTAGCACACTAGTTCTACCAATATTCCCTTCTCTAACAATGGAAGAGAAAGAGAATCAAGGCTTATGAATACTTACTCTTTGATGTTCACTTGCTAAGCCTTAATCTTCTTCTTGCTCCTTGAATATCTAACAAAGGAAGTCTAGCTTTTATAAGTTCTTATTCTCTCAAGCCACTAAGCTCTCAACTTATGAGTTGTTGGATGAAAAACTAACAACTAACAAATGAAATCTAAGCTTGCTATTTATAGGCAAACCAAAGTTAGGGCATAAGGGTCATTAATCCCTCCACCTCCTTACTATTCCAAGCTTATTAATCAAGTAAACTTGCTCCCCACATATATTTGATCATCACAACACTTAGCCATTAAGTTTTCTTAACTTATTCTTTGCTTAATCCTTAAGTCTACTTGTTCATCACATAAAGGTACTTTGCTTGTCTACCACACTTACTTAACTATTAAGCTACTTTCTTATTACTTAACTTATCTCTTGCTTAGCACTTAAGATTACTTGCTCCTTACTTCCTTTACTTGGTCATCACATTTATGCACTTTGTGTGATCACCACACTAACTTAGCTTCTAAGTTTACTTGTTCATCACATCAATTTCTTGTTCACCACTTTGGACTATCCATGGTTTGCTCCATGGTTTGTACCCATTGGATAATTACTTTGGGCCTTAGCTTAATTAACTTACTTAATCATTTGGCCTTCTAGCATAATTTTACTTTGGGCTTGTAATTAAACAAACATTGGGCTTGCATTAATAAACTCACATTGGACTTAACCATCCAATACTTGGGCTCACATAATACTTAACAAATCCTACCAATTCCTTTCTTTTGGCTTAAAGCCTTATAACATATATTATACGTATAATTCTTGTACTCTAATTCGTATACTTAGTTAACATATACGACATACCATTATTCATACGTACTCGTATAATAACTCATATAGTATTCGTATTCCTTACCTCGTACAATACCTACGTATAATACGATCATCGATTAATTCATTACATACATTTAAATTTCTTCTCGAAAGTCACATTTCCTAAACGTTAGGTTTTTAAGTCCACAGGCGAAATATTACGTTTTCCATAACTGAAATATTATTAGATATTCCATCTCACCTCAATATTCTATTGTTACTATTTCTCGAAAGTTCAAAAATAATTCCCGAGCAGAAATGCATGAATAGTATTTTTCAGAAACTTTCTCGAAAAGCTTTTATTTTCGTCTTGTAAATTCAAACACTTTAATTCTACCACGTAGTCAAAATCCTACGATGTTCTGACATTTCTAGGTCATAGAACGACCTTCGATTAGCTTGCTCCATAAATAATCAATTAAATTCATTTAATAAAAATAAAAATTTAATTCTCAAAAATTCAATTTTCTCGGGTGTTACATCGATGGTCTAATGATGAGCCCACTCAGATGCTGCTGCAGCTACTAGACAATATAATGAATACACGGTATTCGGTGTGGGCTGGAGGTGAATCTCATCCTAAAGGTTTAGGTTTTGTATTTCCATCAGCTTCGGAGGATGAAGCTGACGCTGAAGATACCTCGGATGATGAGGACGAGACTATGGGAGATCTAGGGACTGAGGTGAAACCATCTTCTGACGCCATATCTAATCCTCAGTTTCTTGCATTTCAACAACACATAGAGGAGCACAATAAAGCAACACGAAGGGAGATGAGGCGGCTTGCAATGCGACAAGACCATATGTTTAATGCAATTAACATGTCGTTCGCATCCTTGAATACGACACTCCAGAGCTTTAATCCAGCTGCACAATTTCCATATCAGCAGCCCATGCCAATGCCAAGGTTTCCACCAAGTGACTCCGAGGGAGAAGATCAACCACCACCACCCCAGACTTAGGAAATTATAGGGAAGTCCTCAATCAATTTATTTCTATATCCATACAATGAGGGCATTGTTGTTATTAAGTTTGGGGGAGTTAGTTTTATTTTGCATTTTTGCATGCATAATGTCTTTATTTAGTATTGAATTTTAGTTTGCATATTAGTATTAGCATTTATGTAATCATATAGTTGCATAGTGGTGCATAGTTAGTTTAATTATGTTGTTTTATGTTTGCATTCATGTTATATATATATATATATATATATATATATATATATATATAAATTATTTATTTTAGTTAGCTATTGTGTTCATTTTGCATATGTCCAGCAGTGTTGCAGCATGTTTATGTTGGCTAATGATGAAATTGAGATTAAGTAGACAAATACAACACTGATTGTTAGAACTGTGATGTAGTTTTGAATCATGGCTCGAATTTTTTGCGTGTTTGAAACTGGTATAAAAAGGTTAGCACGTTAATAACATCTGTGTTGACTGATTGGTTTAAATCGATACATAAATATTTTCTAAAGGACAATACTAGTATAGATAAGAGAATGACAAGAATAGGCAGTGAAGACAACAAATTAGGTAATAACCTAAGTTTGGGGGAAAACTGAGGGTGTATAAGCTTCAGAAAAGAAAAAAAAATAAAAAGAAAAAGGAATCGAGTTGAGTCTTGTGGTGGGTTGAGGAGAATTACTCCCCATAAACACAAGCGTGAGATGGAGCGTAAAACGCACTCACCAACCATCTATAAAATAAAAAAATAAAAAAAAAGAGAAAGAAAAGAAACATAAAGAGAATACGGGAAATAAGGACAAAGAGTCCCCGTAATTGGAAAAAGAAAGCATGGATACTCTATTCGGACCCATAATCTTGGTAATTGTGTGATTTGAGTTGGAATTTGTTTATTTTTGAAATATTCGAGTTTATTCTGTATGAATCTGAAAAAGAGATTGGTTATGTGTTGAATTTGAATTTAAATCAATTAGCATAAATGTTAACCACACACACACACACACTGTATTAGTGATGATATGTATAAAATTAGAGGAATTGATGAGAAGTTATTGATTGGTTTTAATATGAAGTGTTGTAATGTTTGCTTGATTTTTCTGAGGCCGGATGAATAAATTTGATTCTATGATATTGTTGGATTCGTAATCATTTAGTTAGATACAGTACATATCATTGCATTGCATAACATGTAGTTTGTTTTGTGCTCGAGGACTAACACAGTTTAAGTTTGGGGGATTTTGATAAATGGATTTATATCCACGAATCGATGTCCATTTCAAGCTTTATCATTGTTACTTTCTTATTTTCGTGTTCGTTTTTACTCGTTTCATGTTCTTTTATATGCAGGGTGGTTGTTGTGGCAAGTAGTGAAGAAATGAGGTCATTTGGAGCAATTATGGAAGCAAACATGAAGCAAGCAACATCAGTTAGGAGGGAGGTAGCCCCACCGGGGCGGGCCTATTTGGCTTGTATACCCCCGCCGGGGCGAGGGTCCAGAATTCTGGGTGTCCTATTTTGCTTGAAACTCTGTTGGAACACGAATTTTTGTTTGTGGAATGCGTTTGGACTCTATTGTACATGGTATTTCGGCCAGGACTTCATGTTAGATATATATTCTTCAACAAACAACGAATTAATTATCATGCAAAGAAACTAATGAAGATTAATCACAGATTTTGATAACGAGCAACAGAGTGGAGATTTTGAAGAACGGTTGTATTGATTGCAAATTGAGACTAAAGTGAAGGGTGTTCTGCGTTATTCTTCTACTTTAGTTTATTTCTATAATTGAGAAGATGATATCTTTTATTTATTCAGTTTTTATTTCATTTATTATGAACTAATTACTTTTTAGGCTTAAGACGGATCTTTAAGTGGAACGATGGTTATTCAAACTTTGATTTCAGTTTAATAAGCTATTATCGGGTTTATCTATATTAATTTGAGTGTCAATTTATGAATTTCCTGATCAACGATTCTTTGTGGATTTGTATGAACTCGAGATATGAAATACGGGTCTAGACTTAGTTAATATAGCATGTGTTCTTGATTTTTGTGAATAAACAGAATCTTGATGAATGTTAGGGTAGAGATATGCTTGACATCGCATGTAATCAGAAAAAGAACTTGAACTTCAAACTTCTTTAATTGTAATTCACATAGAGATATAGTGATTTAGTTAATTAAGGTGTTTAACATAATTTTATCTTAATTGTGGATTTGGGTTAATACGGGATTAGTGCATCGAGAGGTGGCTAGTTCTATATACGTGTTCTTGATTAATAAACTAGGATACTGAATTAAACTGGAATAAAGGTGTAATAATCCGAGTAACGCTTAGAGTGAAGTCGAAAGCCTAATTCTCCAGTATTTATTTAAAAATTCAGTTTTTAGCGTTTATTGATTGTGTGGTGATATTAATAGTGTTAGTACTGTAAGTTTTAAACTGGAAATTGATTAGTTTAATAAAATTAGGATTAATAGGAAATTAGTAATTATGAGGTTTAAATTCTTACGGAGTCTCTGAGGGAACGATACTCTACTTACTATTATATTACTTGTTGACCACGTATACTTGCGTGTTGTGCGTAACTAGATTTTACCCAACACCCTTGCCCTTGTCTGTCCCAGATACACCTCCCTATTCCGCTTTAACTGAAAGGTTTTAAATAAGGGTAATAAACAACAAGGGTAATGAGTTTTATAACACAAGTTTGAGATATTGAAGTATCATCTCTAAGATAGTTCAGAGTTTCAGAATAATATCATGAATAAAGAATATCAACAATTCTTGGAATAAGAACGATAATTCAATATAAATCAACAGATATATATGAATTCAAAGGCTATCAAGGTATCCGTCTGTATCATAATTTATACTGAGCAGTTATTAAGGACTATTGAACATCTACTAGAATTACCAATATTAAACTGATAACCCAAAAGAATCAAGTATTATAGATGATCAGTCTAAAATACTTTAAGTTATGCATAACACCAAAATAATAAACCACTTATGTGTTGGGGTTTCCAACAACATACATTCCCCTTACCATAAGGGTTGTTCAACTCAGTTTTCAAGATTTCCGCACCAGTCAATTAGTTTGGACAATTTTTATAAACATGCATATAGTCTAGCCGAATCAATGGCATAGACCCTTTCACAATATATGAGAACAATATCAAGTTCAACATGAATAATAGTTTTCACAATAGTTTTAGACATACTAGCTCAATTGAACGAATAAATAGGATAACTTACATTCAATGAGATAAGCTTACGATATTCGTTGAATAAAGTAACGCAAGAGTAAGAATACTTGCACAATGTAAGGTAGGGTTCGGATACTTGCTCAATATAGATTTGAGTAAGGTTAGAGAACTTACCTTACGCGTAATCCACGTTAAGAAATCAACACTTTTGAATCCTATTTATAACGAATTATATGTTTAAGATGTTCATTAGCTAACACAGTCTTTAATCAAGCTTGATATGATTCAAGTATACACATATGGTATAAAATTAGATTATAGATTCATTATAAATCAAATACCTAGTTATTTCATAAATAATTTAAGAATGCTCAAGGTTAAGTCCTCTTTACCCACAGACCATCCTATTACGAGGCCAACACCAATATATCATCTAAGCCTCGCTTATATACATGTATCAGTAGGTTTTATACCACCTTTAGCATTTTAGGTACCATACTTCAAACTGACTAGGTTCTCGACTTGTGATCAAGCAATTGCCATGGTTAAGTTTAGGACCCACAAGAATCGCAGGTTATCCTGTCTTACGGCTATGCCAAGACTCAATTCTTTGCCATGTGGTCTCTGTCTCATTGACCAAAACAATCATACATGATATATTTGTCATGATAATTATCTTTTCATGTCCTCAAGTCAATCTAGGTTCCCTTTTATAATATATTTCTAAATTAAATATTTCAACAAGTTAAGGCCATTCAAGGTCATGAAACCACAAGGTGTATCATGCTCGCTCTCTAAACATACAAGATAGTTATAATACTCATATTAGGCATGCTTGTGAATGTTCATAACACATATGTGAAACTAACACCGCTTTAGTTGAAAATATGCTTTGTTCATGCTTTCTTTGAAATATGGTACACATGTATGGTGTATTTATGTTTATGCTACATGAATGAGTCTAAGAGCATCATCAAACATGATCACAATTGTTAATTTATAACCCTCAAGGTAGTTTGACAATATTCACATTCAAAGGTCATATTATCATTTATAAAGTGTACTAATTCGTTCAACATGTTCATGCTTTATTGCTAATCATATAAAAACAAGCTAAAGGTTTATTCATGCATTTCTAAGTTATACTAACATGTTTTCAAAGTGAGTATACATAGATGGCATACATACATATTAAGTTTGTTTCTAAGTTTCTAAATCCATTTTAAGCTACACGATTTCTTTAATCATGCTAAGCTAGCCTAACTTGTTCACATTAGGTTCATATACTTGTATATACCCCTTACACATGCTTGAATGCTATTATAAGTCATAGTACTATAACAGATTGTAAAACAGAAGCTCAAAATCGATTCAGAATGCAAGAAGAAATTGCTGCGCTTTTACCAGGTTAATATGGTACATGACAAGAGATATTAACAGACTCTAGTTTGAGCCAGTAACATTAAACATCGGCAACTGTTTAGCCCAAACACATAAATTACTCACGAACTCGTTTCTAAACACTCTTATAACAGTTTAAACATGCTTATATGGCCATATAACAACTATATGAACATCACCCAACCTCATTAACATCCAATTCCACCAAATCAAGAATTTGAAATTTCAAGAACTCGAGAACTCTGTTTACAGAAACTAAAAATGGAAATAAGGAAAAGGAATTATACCTTTGTAATGTGAAAGAACTTGCTCCTAATTGAACTCCTAAGCTCTTAGATCACTTGTATGTTTTCCACTCTTACTTAGCAATATCAGACAATATTCAAGCAACACTAACTAATAAACATGTCTGTTATTTATAGAAGAATTCTTACACAGATATAGCAATTTTCCATTGAATCAAACCCATAGATTGAAGGATTGGATGGAGGTTAACAAGGAGTTGTTAGATGGTGGTTGAAACTCATCATAACCACCACTCCCTACCATAATCATCAGCTAAACAGCTTGGAAGAAAGAAAATATAATAGGCCATAGCCTTTATTTGATTCACGTGACTGAGGAAGGAGTAAATGGGACTCTCAATTTGGGACAATTTAATATAACTCAGCATTCTTGTATACTCCTACACATTCTCACTCTTATGTTATATTTTAATACACATATCAACCATATATTATAACCTAATGTCACAATATGACTTAACATTTCAAGTTAGTAGATGTTATGCAACATACATATAATCCATGTACATTCTATTTTAATGTCTACGCACATGTATATGGTTACTTACACATTTCATGATATATTTATACTATATAGTTTCAATAAGCATAATCACATTGCAGTATTTATAAAACTTAATATATAGTTACGTAAGTGCCACACTACACTATATAGTATAATCGTATTATTGCTCACATGCACATAACTGTCAATATAATATTATTATATTAATAACTTACTTATTTATGTCAATTAAATAAATTATTCACTTCTTTGATTAATTATCACCAATATTATTTAATCCATTTCTTATTAATGAAATTATGGATTTTCATAACCATTGATTATCGATATAACTCTTATTATATTATAGATATATTGTAAATAATAATAATCATATATCATTAATTGATTACAAAGAAATCAATATTTTGCCACAATTAATTAATATTAACTAATGGTTTAACAATTCCGTTGTTGGACATAAAAAACTTTAATTCATCTTTATTAATGTCACAAATATAACATAATTGCTCTATTTAATTTTCAAAGTGGGAAAATGACCTAGACTCCAATCGATCATCAAGTAATTTACGCTTGATTTATCTTCTTTGACGACGGCCGAATCGCATCGCGTGCCCTAATAAAGGCCAAGACTAGTTTAGCTTGAACCCGTGTCAATCTTCATTGCTAAAATCGTTTTATACGACATTAATTACTGTCCACAAGAGTGTTACTACAAGTCTACGAGCGTATTTGATTACTTACATGATATCACACATTCAACATGATTATACTTCCTAATTCCCATTTTAATTTGCTTAATTGATTTCCTCGTTTTACAACAAGCCACACAAGGCATTCCACAATTCTCATTGTCAAATCACACTTCTTAATACGCATTGATCTAATACGAATCAATCGAATTAACCAACTCACAAAACAATGACACTTATTTTCACATAAATAGTATTTTCATTAATATATTCATTTTATAATACGTGGAAATTCTCGGGTATTACATCCTCCCTCCTTATAAAAATTCCGTCCCAGAATTTCTACAAGGTTACACAAATAGATGGGGATAATCCTTCATCATCCTATCTTCTAACTCCCACGTAGCCTCCTCGACATCGTGATTACGCCAAAGCACTTTTACAGAAGAAATGACTTTATTTCTCAAGGTTTTCTCTTTCCTATCAAGAATTTGGACAGGAATATCTTTGTACGCTAAATTCTTCTCCACCTGAATGGGTTCATAAGAAATCACGTGCTTGTAGTCAGGCTTGTACGGATGCAACACAGATATGTGAAACACGTTATGGATGTGCTCCAACTCAGGTGGTAGTGCAACTTTGTATGCTACTTCGCCCACTCGCTTGAGTATCTCGAACGGTCCTATGAATCTTGGACTCAGTTTTCCTTTCTTGCCGAAACAAATCTTTCCCTTCCATGGAGATACTTTCAAGAATACAAAACTGCCGACTTCAAAATCTCGATATTGCCGATGCAAAGCTGTATACTTTTTCTAGCGATCTTGAGCTGCAACTAGTCTAGCCCTTATTACTGTCACCACATCCGCGGTTTGCTGTACTAATTCTGGTCCGAGTATTCATCGTTCCCCTACTTCGTCCCAACAAAATGGCGTTCTGCACTTCCTCCCGTAAAGAGCTTCGTATGGTGGCATACCGATACTCGTATGGTAACTATTATTATACGAAAATTCGACTAAGGGTAGGTGGTTATCCCAATTTCCCTTTAAGTCCATCACGTAAGTTCTAAGCATGTCCTCTAGCATTTGTATTGTTCGCTCACTTTATCCGTCTGTCTGAGGATGATAAGCAGTACTTAACCTTAACTGTGTTCCCATCCTCTCTTGCAAGCTTTTCCAGAATTTTGACGTGAAACGCAGGTCTCGATCAGAAACAGTTGACACCGGCACTCCATGTCGTGAAACAATCTCCTTTACGTACATGCTCGCTAACTGATTCAAACTATATCGGTTCTTGATCGGTAGAAAATGTGCAGTCTTTGTAAGTCGATCCACGATAACCCAAATGGCATCTAACCCTTTCTGCGTGACCGGAAGTCGTACCACAAAATCCATCGTAATATGCTCCCATTTCCAATATGGTATTTCCAACGGTTGTAGCAACCCACTCGGCCGTTGATGCTCTGCTTTTATGCGTTGATAAGTCAAACATCTACTAACACACTCTACGACTTCCCATTTCAAATTGGGCCACCAAAAATGTTGCCTCAAGTCTCGGTACATCTTAGTGCCTCCCAGATGAACGAAATAAGTCGTATTATGTGCCTCGTGCAAAATCTCCTTTCTCAACTCGGTTACTGCCGGTACCCACACTCTTCTTTTGAATCTTAAGATACCGTCTTTATCTATTCGAAATTTTTCTTCTTCATTTCCCGTGATCCTTCTCCTGATTTTCTCACATTCTCCATCTTTCTCTTGCGCTTCCTTTACTCTATCCAACAATGTTGGACAAGCTTCCATTACAAATAATTTCTCTTTAGATCTCTCGGGTCCTTTCACTTCTATTTCCAACTTCTCCATATCTCTTATTAACTCCTCTTGAGTTGTCAGTTGAAACAATTTCTCCCTTCCCTTCCTGCTCAGAGCATCGGCCACTACGTTTTCCTTCCCTAGGTGATAAAGAATCTCACAGTCATAATCCTTGATTAGTTCTAACCACCTTCTGTGACGCATATTCAAATCCTTCCGTGTGAAAATATATTTTAGACTTTTATGGTCCGTGTATATCTCATATTTTTCTCCGTATAAATAATGTCTCCAGATCTTTAATGCAAAAACTATTATCGCTAACTCTAAGTCACGAGTTGGGTACCATTTTTTGTAATCCTTCAATTGTCGTGACGTATACGCAATGACTTTGCCATACTGCATCAGCACATATCCCATTCCTCTATGCGATGCATCACTATACACTACAAATCCTCCCGTATCATCTGGTAAGGATAATACAGGCGCTTCATTTAACCTCTTCTTCAACTCTTGAAAACTCTCCTCGCATTTGTCGGTCCATACAAATTTTACCGTTTTCCTCGCCAGATTAGTCAACGGGGTCACTATCTTAGAAAAATCTTGGATGAATCTTTGATAGTACCCAGTTAACCCTAAGAAACTTCTCACCTTCGTCGGTGTTCTCGATTGCTCCCACCTACTTACTGCTTTGACCTTTTTGTTGTCTACTGAGATTCCATTCTCATCCACCACGTGGCCTAAGAATTGAACCTTCTTCATCCAAAATTTACATTTTGAAAACTTCGCATACATCTCCTCCTTTCGTAGTGCCTCTAAAACAATCTTTAGATGTTTGACATGTTCTTCCTCTGTCTTCAAGTAGATGAAAATGTCGTCGATGAAAACTACTACGAATTTATCCAAGTATGACTTGAAAACTCGATTCATCAAGTACATGAATGCTGCCGGAGTATTAGTTAAACCGAATGACATTTCCAAAAACTCATAATGTCCATAACGGGTTTGAAACGCAGTATTTGGTATATCCTTATCCCACACTTTCAGTTGATGATATCCTATTCGTAAGTCGATATTCGAGAAACATTTCGCTCTTTTTAGTTAATCAAACAAGTCGTCTATCCTCGGTAATGGATATCTATTCTTGATCGTTACTCTGTTCAATTCTCGATAATCGATACTGAGCCTCATCGATCTGTCTTTTTTCTTCATGAATAACACTGGTGCTCCCCAAGGAGACACACTCAGTTGAATGAACCCCTAATCCTATAACTCTTGAAGTTGTATCATCAATTCCTTCATTTCTACTGGCGCCATACGATATGGAGCTTTCGAAATTGGTGTCGTTCTCAGTGCTATGTCTATTACAAATTTGATTTCTCTGTCCGGCGGAAGTCCAGGCAGATCGTCCTGAAACACGTCTCGAAATTCATTCACTATGGTTATATTTTTAATCTCTACTCCTGTTTTATGAGTATTTATAATGTAAGCTAAATAACCAACACATCCTTTCCTTAACAACTTCTTGGCCTGCATCATCGTAACGCAACACGATTGCTTAAGCGATGAGCTACCATGAAACACTACCTTAGACTTACTCAGAGTCTGAAGGTTCACACACTTATTTTGACAATTAATTATCGCTGTATGGTCATATAACCAATCCATTCCCAGTATTACGTCAAATTCTCCCAGTCTAATAGGAATCAAGTCTACGCTCAGTTAATGATTTCTAATGTTTACGTGACAATTTTGATAAACGTATTCTACAGGGATTATTTCCTTATTCTCAACTTCTACGTTCAAGGAATCTTCTAAATGTTCTCGCGGTGTACTAAATTTACTAGCAAATTCTTTAGATACAAACGAACAGGTGGCACCCGAATCAAATAATATATAAGCACTTATATTATTGATTGGGATTATACCTGACAACACGTCTTTCGCAGCCACTGCGTCCTAGACGGTCATGTTAAAGGTTCAAGCGAGCGATCGTTTGGGTTGTGCAGGTCCACCAATCATTTACTTGCTTCCTCCTCCCTGGCCTCCACCAGCTCCACCGCTTCCTTTCTTCGGGCAATCCTTTATCTGGTGCTCTGTCGATCCACAAGTAAAACATCCTCTGATCTTCTTTGGTTTTGGGCAATTTGGTGAGATGTGCCCCTCTTGGCCACAGTTATAGCAAGTGGTCTTTCCCTTCCAGCATTCCCCCTGATTGCTCCTTCCACACTTGTTGCAAGCTTCGGGCCTCTTCTTGAAGTTTCCCTGGTGACTTCCACCCTGGTTATGGTTTTTGTTGTTGTTGTTGTTGTGGTTGTTGTTGTTTTCCCATTTCCTCTTTCCAGAATTACTCCCTCTACTGCTGCTTCCTCCACGATGCTCATTACCAGTGTTCTTATTCTTCTTCTCCTTATGATATAGACTTAAGGCCTCAATGCCACCTTCTGCAATTACTGCTTTCTCTAACAAGATCGTAAAGGAATCAATCTGGAAGACTGATACCTTATTATACCACCACGACTTCAATCCTTGCTCGAAGCGCCTCACCTTCCTTTCCTCATCCCCAACTTGGTGCTCCGCAAATCGCGCTAGTTCATTAAACTTAGCAGCATATTGCGCCACCGTCATATCTCCTTATTTTAAGTCTAGGAACTTCACTTCCATCCTACTCTTCATACTCTTCAGAAAATAGTTCTCAAAAAACAGCATCGTAAACCTTTCCCATGTTATCGTTCCTTCCTCCGCTCTCTACTTATTAGTTTCCCACCAATACTTTTCTTCGCCCTTCATCATGTATGTGGAAAATACTGTCTTCTAGTCTTCACCCACGTGAGCTATAGTGAAGGACTTCTCGATCTCCTTCATCCAGGTTTACGTAACTATCGGGTCAGTAGTTCCCGTGAACTCTGGGGGTCTTACACTCTTAAAGTCTTTGAAGGTTGGTATTGGGACAGCTTGGGGAACGGGTGGTACGATTTCGTTTCTTCCCCTTAGAGCTTCTCCCAATAAATCTACCAGTCGCTGTATCGGATTTACTGGTCCTCTCTCATCATTAACTAACTCTTCTGGGACAGTTATTAAACGTCTGGGCGGCATTTTCTGCATCATAAATTTTTTTTATCTTATTATCTAACTATCATATTTAGACATTTCTCAAATGAAAAGAACTAAAAGTTTATAACACGTTTCTGAAATAAGGTCATTTATATTTATATGCCAAATGGTTACAATACACATTCTTTTCTAGCATACTGCTATAAATGAAACACATATCCTCTAATATCATAAAAGACAGGGACAACACTAGCCTACTACCCTTGTAACATTTTTCAAAAGCTGGGGTTTTACCACTATCTCGCATCTTACACAAAAGATTGAGAATACAACAACATATTAACAACACATAAATAAAACTACTACAACTACTAATCTTCATCCTCTAGACTTAATCTAACATCCCACGCTCCACGTCGCTCTGATACTCCTTCTGTGTAATGTGTGTCACCATATCCCGACTTATGGTATGCCGGGTCTGTCCTTGCTCAGCTGGGTAGTGATTTACCCCATCGATCAACCTCTCCATATCCGTGCGTAGAGCATAGACCATCTTGTTCATGTTCCTCCTATTGCACCACACCTCATCCTCTAGATTATCCACCCTGTCATTAGAATCCTCCCACTTCTCCTCGAAGTGAATCCTATCCATCACCTCCATCTCTAACTGAGTTCGAAGAGCCTCCTTCCCCGTCTTCTCACTCAAAATCCTCTGTTCCATTTCTTCAAACTTTCCTGCCAACTCGACGTTCCTTGCCACCGATCGGTGAAACAAGGCCGCCATCTGGATTCCTTCCTCCTTACAGTGAGCAATTTCCACCTCCATCTCCTGCATCACTAGTTGCCTCTCAAGAGTCTCAGTTTCTAACTCCTTGACTTTACATCCTAATTCCAAAAAATGTTCTTCATAATCTCCTAACATCTGATCCTCGAAAGTAGACTCGTCGGAATCCTCCATGGGCTCGGGTTCCTCCTCTATGGGCTCCTTCTCGAGATCAAACTCCTTAGGTAGAGGCACCATCTCTTCCTCCTCATCATCATCATCGATAGGGGTAACTACCGATATAGGCTCCGCTATCAAGGGCACCTCATAGACTATGTGGATATCACACGGCTCTTCCTCAACTACTCGGCTAGGTCCTCCCATGTCAGTCATCCTACAATCACCAACATAAGACAAGACAAACAATAACTCCATCAGAATGTTAAATAACATAAGTTCATTGTATAGAATGAAGTTACATTTCATAACACACTAAGTCTCTCAAGGAAAACTCTACATGAGTTTTATCCCTTTCCTAACTTCTAAGTTTTCTTAAGTTATAGTCTACAGACTCTCGTTCCTAAGGTTTATAACTATGGCTCTGATACCAACCTATGACGCCCCCAAATTCTGACCGCCACTTGGTCACTCGAATTCGGTTCATCACGTGCTCAAAGTATTACCATAATAACTAAAATCGTATATTTACAACGAAGGATCTAATTTAGAATAATTTACAATGTTTTATTATAATTATTCCCCCAAGTCTCGCAACCTACAGTGCTTAATAGATTACATAAAAATATCGAATAATAACTTATTGCATAATCCTACTTAAGCTTAAACATAGTCTGGAAATAGTCTTAATACAACATAATTAATTTAAACATAAAAGGGATAAGTTAGTCGGTAGCCTTGCCATTTCCCTTGTCTTCCCCAGATACACCTCCATGTTCTGCCTTAACTGAAAGGTTTTAAATAATCAAGAATGAGCACAAATTTCCCAACAAGTAATATACAACAAGGGTAAGGAGTTTTATAACACAAGTTTAAGATATCTAAGTATCATCACTAAGATAGTTCAGAGTTTCAGAATAATATCATGAATAATGAATATCAACAATTCTTGGAATAAGAACGATAATTCAATATAAATCATCATATATATATTAATTCAAAGGCTATCAAGGTATCCGTCTGGATCACAATTTATACTGAGCAGTCATTAAGGACTATTGAACATCTACTAGAATTACTAATATTAAACTGATAACCCAAAAGAATCAAGTATTATAGATGATCAGTCTAAAATACTTTAAGTTATGTATAACACCACAATAATAAACCACTTATGTGTTGGGGTTTCCAACAACATACATTCCCCTTACCATAAGGGTTGTTCAACTCAGTTTTTAAGATCCACACCAGTCAATTGGTTTGGATAGTTTTTATAATAGTTTTCACAATAGTTTTAGACATACAAGCTCAATTGAACGAATAAATAGGATAACTTGCATTCAATGAGATAAGATTATGTTATGCGTTGAATAATGTAACACAAGAGTTAGAATACTTGCACAATGTAAGGTAGCGTTCAGATACTTGCTCAATATAGATTTGAGTAAGGTTAGAGAACTTGCCTTACGCATAGTTTATCCACGTTAAGAAATCAACACTTTCGAAACCTATTTATAGAGAATTATATGTTTAAGATGTTCATTAGCTAACACAGTCTTTAATCAAGCTTGACATGATTCAATTATGAACATATGGTATAAAATCAGATTATAGATTCATTATAAATCAAATACCTAGTCATTTCATAAATAATTTAAGAATGCTAAAGGTTAACTCCTCTTTACCCACAGACCATCCTATTACGAGGCCAACACCAATATATCATCTAAGCCTCACTTATATACATGTATCAGTAGGTTTTATACCACCTCTAGTATTTTAGGTACCATACAAGTCAACTGACCCAAGATCAGATTTCAAACTGACTAGGTTCTGACTTCAGACTGGCGCAGCTGTGAAATGGCTAAGCCTAGGACCGGCGCAGCTACGCCATACTCTGGCTATGCCAAGACTCAGCTACTGCCTTGTGGTCTCTGTCCGGCTTGACCAAAACAATCATACATGATATATTTGTCATGATAATTGTCTTTTCATATCCTCAAGTCAATCTAGGTTCCCTTTTATAATATATTTCTAAATTAAATATTTCAACAAGTTAAGGCCATTCAAGGTCATGAAACCACAAGGTCTATCATGCTCACTCTCTAAACATACAAGATAGTTATAAAACTCATATTAGGCATACTTGTGAGTGTTCATAACACATATGTGAAACTAACATCGCTTTAGTTGAAAATATGCTTCGTTCATGCTTTCTTTGAAATATGATACACAAGTATGGTTTATTTACGTTTATGCTACATGAATGAGTCTGAGAGCATCATCAAACATGATCACAATTATCAGTTTCTAACCCTCAAGGTAGTTTGACAATATTCACATTCAAAGGTCATATTTTCATTTGTAAAGTGTACTAATTCGTTCAACATGTTCATGCTTTATTGCTAATAATATAAACACAAGTTAAAGGTTTATTCATGCATTTCTAAGTTATACTAACATGTTTTCAAAGTCATTATACATACATGGCATACATACATATTAAGTTTGTTTCTAAGTTTCTAAATCCATTTTAAGCTACACGCTTTCTTTAATCATGCTAAGCTAGTCTAACATGTTCACATTAGGTTCATATACTTGTATATACCCCTTACACATGGTTGAATGCTACTATAAGTCATAGTACTATAACAGATTGCAAAATAAAAGCTCAAATCTCGATTCAAGAATCGCCACAGAGTCAAGGCTTACGCCTTTAATAATATATACGGGCGGTATTATTATTGCAGTGCACTGGTTTGAGCTAGTAACAGTAAACCTCGGCAATTGTTTAGCCCTAACACAGAAATTACTCACGAAATCGTTTCTAAACACTCTTATAACAGTTTAAACATGCTTATATGGCCATATAACAACTATATGAACATCACCCAACCTCATTAACATCCAATTCCACCAAATCAAGAATTTGAAATTTCAAGAACTCGAGAACTCTATTTACAGAAATTGAAAATGGAAATAAGGAAAAAGAATTATTCCTTGTAATGTGAAAGAACTTGCTCCTAATTGAACTCCTAAGCTCTTGGATCACTTGTATGCTTTCAACTCTTACTTAGCAATATCAGACAATTCAAGCAACACTAACTGATAAACATGTCTGTTATTTATAGAAGAATTCTTATACAGACATAAGAATTTTCCATTGAATCAAACCCATGGACTGAAGGATTGCATTGAGGTTAATAAGGAGTTGTTAGATGGTGGTTGAAACTCATCATAACCACCACTCCCTACCATAATCATCAGCTAGAAAGCATGGAAGAAAGAAAATATAATAGGCCATAGCCTTTATGTGATTCACGTGACTGAGGAAGGAGTAAATGGGACTCTCAATTTGGGACAATCCAATATAACTCAGCATTCTTGTATACTCCTACACATTCTCACTCTTGTGTTATATTTTAATACACATATCAACCATATATTATAACCTAATGTCACAATATAACTTAACATTTCAAGGTAGTAGATGTTATGCAACATACATATAATCCATGTACATTCTATTTTAATGTCTACCCACATATATATGGTTACTTACACATTTCATGATATATTTATACTATATAGTTTCAATATGCATAATCACATTGCTTTATTCATAAAACTTAATATATAGTTACGTAAGTGCCACACTACACTATATAGTATAATCGTATTATTGCTCACATGCACATAACTGTTAATATAATATTATTATATTAATAACTTACTTATTTATGTCAATTAAATAAATTATTCACTTCCTTGATTAATTATCACCAATATTATTTAATCCATTTCTTATTGATGAAATTATAGATTTTCATAACCATTGATTATCGATATAACTCTTATTATATTATAGATATATTGCAAATAATAATAATCACATATCATTAATTGATTACAAAGAAATCAATATTTTCCCACAATTAATTAATATTTACTAATGGTTTAACAATTCCGTTGTTGGACATAACAAACTTTAATTCATGGTTTATTAATGTCACATATATAACATAATTGCTCCATTTAATTTCCAAAGTGGGGAAAAAATGATCACTCAATCGATTCATGGCAGCAATTGCGCTTGATTTATCTTCATTGACTACAAGAACAAGGCTGCGTTCTCGACAAAGGCTAAGACTGATTTAGCTTCAGCCCGTGTCAATCTTCATTGCTAAACTCATTTTATACGACATAAATTACTGTCCACAAGAGTGTTACTACAGGTGTACGAGCGTATTTGATTACTTATATGATATCACACATTCAACACGATTATACTTCCTAATTCCCGTTTTAATTTGCTTAATTGATTTCCTCGTTTTACAACAAGCCACACAAGGCATTCCACAATTCTCATTGTCAAATCACACTTCATAATATGCATTGATTGATCTAATACGAATCAATAGAATTAACCAACTCACAAAACATTGACACTTATTTTCACATAAATAGTATTTTCATTAATATATTCATTTTATAATACGTGGAAATTCTCGGGTATTACAGCTTAACTGAACAAGTCTCAGTGACTGTAACATTCTACAATTTTAAATGTAATATTAAATATTTATTGATTTATATAAATATTTAATGGATGTGATTATCGTTGAATAAATATTGTTTCAATTGATTTAATTTTGTTTAGTTAATTATTTATTAAATAAATAATTGATGAATTAAGGAAATGATTATTATATTAATATTTCAATTTAAATGATTAATTATTTGTATTGTGTTATGTGATTAAAGGATTTAATTAATTAATTATGATTTAAATTAATTAAAATAAATATGAAAGCTTGATTAAATATAATGTGGCAAATAACTATATTATAAGGAGTTATTAAAATAAATTAAAGTAGTTTAATTTAGTTTTTTCCAAACAAGGCTTAGTATATAAATTATTTAAAAATTAAAGGGTTTTGCCAAACAAGCCTTATGGCTTTTGGAATTTCTAGTTTTTGAAAATAAATAATATAAATAAAATAAATAAAATAATAAATATAATATATTAATAATATTTACATTTACTATGTAACTAATATTACAATTAGTATGTGTATTAAGAAGTAGCAGTTTTGTTCTTACGCTTGGCCATATCAGTTTTCTTTATGCGCTTGGCTAAGTCTGAGAGTTCAGAGAATTGAGAGTTGAGAGAAACTGAGAGAAAGCTTAAGAATCTTCACGACAAATTCTAGTGAGTTAACAAGGATTGCAAGCAAATTCAAGGTATTTTTACACAACATTAGTGTTATATATATATATATATATGTTTATGAGGATTACGACAACTTTTATATAATCTGTGAATTTCAAATCGTTGAATTGTTGCTATATTATGGGATTACTTGTGATTATATGAGTATATGATAACTGGAGATTGTGTCTTAAATGAGAAATTCATGCTAATTATAGTTAATAGTAGAAATTTTTTTTTAGTGTTTAAGTTTTTCATGTGTGGCTATGTAAGTACCAATTTTGAGGGTCAAATTGCATGCTAAAATGTTAATTGAGTTTTGTTTATGCCAGTTTGTTGAAATACGAGCACAACGTAATTGGAATGGAGTGATTTGGACAAATAATGAATTCACAGTGATGATTTTTGGGATGAATATCAAAAATTAGAGTTTTATGTAAAAAACATGAAAATTGAGAAATTAAAATAGTGTTAGTAGTTGTTAAATTGTGTTAAGTAATTGTATATGTTAGCAATCATGTTTATGATAGTTGTATATTTATTTTATGTGTTATTATCACTGTTTGATGGGTTAAAATTGTGTTGGTTAGCTTAAGAAAATGTGTCGAAGCTTTGTTTTGAAAAACTGGGTTCTGCAAGTCGTGCGGGCATGCAACCCTTAGGCGCTAATGGCGAAGATGTTGTCATGCGTATGACATCCCCATATATAAAACTCAGCGTGAGCCACATGAAAGTGGCCATTTTCGAATTAATCAAGTCTGCATTTTATTCTGCAGACTTTGGTCGTTTTTTGTGGTTTAGCCTAAGGTTATGGTAATATGAGAATCATGTAACAACAAGGTTAAGTAGAGTCTTGTGATGTGGATTATGAATTCAAAATTGTAAAAGTGATTAGTAAATCAAAAAAGTGTTATGTGGTGATTTAGTATACATAATGAAAGTTAAACAAGTGTTGCGAAGTAAAACACTTAGAGTTTCTGAAATGTGGATGGTAATGATCATGTTATGATATGTTGCATGTCTAATAGGTATTGTGGTTCTAAAATTATGTTTAGGTGATCGTGAGTTTAACTTTATAGCTTACGCTCGAGGTAAGTTTTCTAACTCTACACTTTCGTTGAGCTAGTTCATTTATTACATAGTGCAAGTTTTCTAACTCTACACTTTCGTTGAGGTAGTTCATTTATTACATTGTGCAAGTTTTCTAACTCTACATTTTCGTTGAGTTAGTTCATTTATTATATTGATTCATTCTAACTTGTTTACAATTAAGCAAGTTTCTTCAGTTCTATTATTGTATAATGAGCGCAGTTTTTGAACTCTTGTCTCTATTATTGAACTATTTTAATTCCTTGCATGAGTTAATACATTTTTGGGCAAGTTTTTAGTTTCCAGCTTGCTATCAGTTAAATGTACATTAAGGAATATCATTCTAATGTTATAAGACTCGAACATTAGCTTATTTTACTGTTCAAGCAAAGGTTAACCATTTTATTCATTCTATTGAATATTTATGCTCTATAGTTATTTCAAGCATGAGTTAGATATGTAGAATCAGTTCATTTATGATTCTCAAATATTCTAAGTTATGTTGTTATTAAACAACTGTTGTATTATCAAGCATTGTTGATTCAACTAGTTCCCTAGTTGATGATCATTAAACTTCAATTACCCTTGAAAACTTATCCAAACCAAACTTTCTTTGGTGCAGACTTGTACTCTAAATACTGAGATGAACAACCCTATGTTTAGGGGTTTACGCTTAGCGTTGAAATGGTTGTGCACAATACATTGTATGAAGGATTTATCCCCCTAAGTATGTGGAGTCCTTATAGTCATACGATTGTTAAAGTTAAAGTTTGTGGACATGGTTCATGGTCATTTGACCCTCAGTAGTATATTTAAGAATGTTAATAGAACAAATCATTCAGTTCTATTGAGCCTATGAATTGGCAAATGTTGAAATGATAATAGAACATATCATTCAGTTCTATTGAGCCTATTGTTTGGCAAATGATCATGTAAAGATATTTATTCTTATTTCAAGTGAGCTTTGTTTGCTCACTCTTGCATATTTATACATTTATTGCAGTTATGGTTGAGAAAGTAGATAAACCTACAACTAGCAAAGGAAAGGGAAAAATGTACAAGTGATGAAGACTTGTAATTTTGGTTAATTCGTTATGATGATAGAATTTTAATAACGATGTGATGTAATAATTTTATTTTCTCACTTGAATGATTGTATTAAAGGTTAGAGAACCTTGGAGATAATGTTTTTATTAAAGTAATCCTATATGGGCAGGTTTCTTATTATTAAATTTATTATGATTGAGTAGTTAGATATGAATGTTTTGATTACGTGAACACCAAGTCTTGAGGTAATGAAGTACCGAGATTTGGGGGTGTCACAAGTTGGTATCAAAGCTTTAGGTTATGAACCTTAGGTGGGGAAAAGCCTTAGGAAGTAACCTTTGAAAAGATAGTGGTGATTAACTCTTATCAAGTTTTAAGTTAGAAATAATAAAACACTTATGTGATTATGTGTTTATACTTATGTGCTCGTGCGTGTCGAGTAGTAATGATTAATAATTGAAATTTAAAATTTAGTTGTCAGGATGACTAATGTCGGAGAATCCAGTCAGGCTAAAGAGTATAGACCTCAGGTGCCTATAGAGGAGGAGCCTCGCGACAATCATGTTATTTGGGAACAACTACTGCCAGGGGAGTTAACCCCGTTGGTCACAGTGGTTGAAGATGAGGATGATGATGTGGAGACGGATGAGGAAGATCCCGTTGAGTTGCCACATGAGGATGAGGATGAGGATGACGAGGACGAGGAGGAGGAGACTACACTAACCTCGATAGCTGATCGAATGTACGATGAAGTCTACGACCATAACGTGGAACTTCAGGATACAGTCGAGGAATTGCAAGAGATAGTAGCTGAACAACAGACTAAAATGACACAAAAAGATGATGAGATCCAAGATCGTGAGGAACGACTGACTAATGTCGAGGAGAAGCTAGAACAGACTGAAGGAGAGAAAGAACAACTTATCGAGGAGGTCGCTGAATTGAAGAATAAGCTAAGGGAAGAAGCTACGAAGAGGGCAAGAGCCGAGGACGCGTATGAGGAGATGTTTCAACGAGCTGGGATAATAGTGAAAGACGCACATGCAAACAAAATGAAGATAGAAGAGATAAATAGAGTATTCAACACCGTGGTTAATCGAGCTCAAGATCGGGTCATGGGTTATCCAATTCAGTTCGAGACACTGCCATCATATGTATTAGATTGCAGAACAATGTTTCGGATTATAGAGGAAGAATGCACTAAGGCTAAGCAGTATCTTAGTAGAACATCATAGTTGTTATGCGATTAATAAATGTTAAATAAATTGTAAATCCCAAGTGTTATGTAACCTATGGGATAAGACGATGATGTTGTCCTGAAACTTTTATAGTTCAGGAAAGTAATGTAAATAGCAGTGATGCTATTGTTTTATGTTCTAAAGAGGTTATAAATAAATAAAAGTTGTTATTTTATTCAAAGTGTTACGTGATTATGTGGTTATTTCTTTTGTGGAGGCAAGTTAAGTAGAAATTACTTAAAAGAGTTTAATAATAACCTAATGAGTGTATTTTTAAATAGAAAATGCATCCCAGACGTCAACCATCATGACAGAGAACCACCGAAGGAACCAATAATAACGACAATGTTGATGCTAACCCAGTTCAACAATTAGTTACGTTACTGACAGGAGCGTTGCAGAATCAACCACAGAACCATGGAACAACATTTAAGGAATTCAAGGCGGTTGGACCACCTGAATTTCGTGGGTCAGTGAATCTAGTCGAGGCACAGACTTGGATTATGGAGATAGAAAAGGTGTTCGATGTTGCTAGGGTATGAGATGACTAGAAGACTGCTTTCGCAACATTCATGTTGAAAGCGGAAGCTAGTTATTGGTGGCAGGCCAATAAAACTCGAGAAGGACCAGGGATGATGACCTGGGATAGGTTTAAGGAGATATTCTTAGAGACCTATTTTCGTGAAAGTTCAAAGGGTCAGCTGGAAGTGCAGTTTTTGGAAC
The DNA here is from genome assembly GCA_020205605.1 of Panax ginseng. Classification (NCBI taxonomy): domain Eukaryota; kingdom Viridiplantae; phylum Streptophyta; class Magnoliopsida; order Apiales; family Araliaceae; genus Panax; species Panax ginseng. The sequence continues at coordinate 49,169,446 of CM035136.1, forward strand.
TGAAGCAGGGAACGATGACGGTATCCGAGCATGTCGCTAAATTCAACGAGTTGACGAGGTTTGCGCCTTATCAAGTCAGCACGAACGAACGCAAGGCGAAGATATTTGAACAGGGACTGAAGCCCTGGTTGTACAGTAGGGTTTCTCTATTTCAATTGAAGACTTTTGCAGTGGTGATGGAGAAAGCAATACTCGCTGAAGGTGGAGGCGAGGCAGTGACAAAGTTTAATTAGGAACAGAAGAAGAAGAAGAACGAGGTGGAAATTAAGAATGGAGGTGGTAATGGTGGAAACAATAACAACAACAATAACAACAACAACTTGAAGAGGAAGTGGAATGGAAACGTGGATGCTGGAAACCAGCAGGGTAACCAGCAAAATAAGAAGTTTGAAACATGTGCTACATGCAGGAAGTTTCACAAGGGTGCGTGCTTAATGGGGAAAAGAGTATGCTTCAATTGTGCCCAGGAGGGTCACATCGCCCCAAATTGCACTCAACCTAAGAAGAACGTGTGCTTCACGTGCGGATCCAAGGATCACTTTGCTCGTGAATGCCATAAGAAGAAGGATGGAGTGACAACCAGAAGCAATGGAGGTAACAATGGAGGTACAACATCAAACAAACCCACGGCTAGAACCTTCAACATGACTGTGTAAGATGCTGTGCAATCAAAAGATGTCATGTCAGGTATTATCCCAATCAATGATATTGATGCTTATGTATTATTTGATTCGTGTGCTACTTGCTCGTTTATCTCTAATGAATTTGCTAAGAGGTTAGAATTGCCTAGAGAAGAACTGAATTTCCCTTTGAACATAAAAATTGTGAATAAAGAGATAATCCTTGTTAGATTCGTATACAAGAACTATATGGTGAACATTAAGGAGAATATCTTGATGGTAGATTTGATTCCGATTAGATTGGGAGAGTTCGATGTTATTTTGGGAATGGATTGGCTGTTCAAATATGGAGCGGTAATTGATTGCCAAAAGAAGTGTATAAACCTTATGACCCTGTCAAAGGTAGTATTTTATGGTAGCAAGTCGCCTAGACAAATGAAATGTCTGATGATTATGTAGCCCAAGAAATTGTTGCGTCAAGTTTGTGTGGGCTATTTAGGTTACATAGTCGATACTTAGAAGAAGAATGTGAAACTAGAAGAGATACTAGTGGTGAGGGAATTTGAGGATGTGTTTCCAGAGGATTTGCCAGGACTTCTGCCTGACAGAGAAATTGAGTTCGTGATCGACTTAGTGCTGGGGACAACACCGATATCGAAGGCCCCGTACATAATGGCTCCAGTAGAAATAAAGGAACTAATGGTACAGAGTTGCAAGAATTGTTAGATAAGAAGTATATTGAACCTGCGTATCACCGTGAGGAGCGCCAATGTTATTTGTGAAGAAGAAGGATGGGTCAATGCGTCTTTGCATTGATTATAGAGAATTAAACAAGGTCACTATTAAAAACAAATATCCATTACCAAGAATAGATGACTTATTTTACCAGTTCAAAGGTGTTAAATACTTCTCAAAAATAGCTTTGAGAAGTGGGTATCACCAGTTGAAAGTGAGGAATGAGGATATACCACAAACGACATTTAGCACTCGGTATGGACATTACGAGTTTCTGGTGATGTCTTTGGTTTAACCAATGCACCTACTGCATTCATGGATTTGATGAATAGGGTGTTTAAACAATTCTTAGATAAGTTTGTAGTGGTATTCATCGACGACATTATGGTGTATTCCAAAACTCAAGAAGAATACGTGTAACACTTACGTTTGACATTGGAAACACTAAGAAAAGAGAAGTTGTACGCGAAATTCTCTAAGTGCGAATTTTGGCTAGATCGTGTGCAATTTCTTGGGCACGTGATTGACAAAGATGGGATTTCTGTGGATCCATCAAATGTGGAAGTTGTAATCAATTGGGAACAACCAAGAACATCGTCGGAAGTAAGGAGTTTCTTGGGACTGGCTGGTTATTACAGACAATTTATTCAAGATTTTTCTAAGATAGCCACTCCATTAACAAATTTGACCAGGAAAACTGTGAAATTTGTTTGGACGGAGAAATGTGAAGAAAGTTTCCAGGATTTGAAGAAGAAATTAAGTGTGGCACCTGTGTTGTCATTACCAGATAGTACAAGTAACTTTGTGGTGTATAGTGATGCCTCATATAAAGGGTTGGGATGTGTTCTTATGTAGAACGACAAAGTAATTGCGCATGCATCAAGACAACTGAAGGATTATGAGAAAGGTTATCCGACTCATGATTTGGAATTGGCTACAATAGTGTTTGCTCTCAAGATATGGAGACACTATCTCTATGGAGAGAAATGTGAAATCTACACAGATCATAAAAGTCTGAAGTATATTTTCACACAGAAGGACCTGAATATGCGACAAAGAAGGTGGATGCAATTGATACAAGATTACGATTGTGAGATCTTTTATCATCCGGGCAAAGCGAATGTGGTTACATATGCTTTGAGTAGGAAAGGTCGGGAGAAGTTGATGATGATAACTACTCAGGAGGAGCTTATTTCAGCAATGGCAAAACTAGAGTTAGAAATCAAATTTCCAAAGGAATACGATGAACAATTATTTCAGATAGATGCCAGTCCAACTTTGGTGGACAAAGTGAAGAATGCTCAACTACAAGATAAAGAATACGAAACAATCGAAGAGAAAGTGGTTGAGGGTAGTGATGTAAAATACAAGATCGATACCGAAGGACTACTACGGTTCGAGGAAAGAATTTGGGTTCCAGCAGTGCCAGAGCTTAAAGACCAAATCTTGACCGATGCACAGAACACAAGATATTCGATTTATCCAGGAAGTACAAAGATGTATCAAGATTTGCGGTGACATTTTTGGTGGCTGAATATGAAAAGAGCGTCGCGAGAATCGCGTTGCAAAATGGTTGACGATGTCGTCGAAGGGTGAAATTCGAACATCAACGACAAGCGAGTTACTTCAACCGTTGGAAATCTAGGAATGGAAATGGGAGCATATCATAATGGATTTTGTGGTAGGACTTCCAACGACTCAGAAAGGATACAATGCGATATGGGTGATAGTGGACAGACTAACAAAATTTGCACACTTTTTGCCAAAAAAGATTAGATTTAATCTTGATTATCTAGCGAACTGTACGTTAAAGAGACTGTGGCGACCCCAAATACAGGTACTTGAAACCCGAACTCGGTTCTCCACGATACCATTTCTTTAAGCTGAATAATACTAAATAATAATACATTCGAACTTAATTTTACATACATCAAAGTTTATTTCCCAGGTACGAGACCTTCAAATACATTCCTTACAATACTTGAATAGATACCAATACAACTATAACCATTAACTCATAATATAAACTCATTCGAACAGCTTTTCTTTCCCCTTGTTCATGCCTGAGCCTTCAGGTTGCTCATACATTACTGAAAACATTTAATTTAAGCAAGGTTGAGCATTTGAGTGCCCAGCAAGTAATAGCAATTATATATATAAGCTGAAAGAATATAAGTATTCTCTTTACATAACACTTCTACAACGAATCGAAAGTTGTGAAGTAATCTGTACTGATAAAAAATTCACATAACAACTCTCTTTCAATTTCTTGAAATTAGGCTCCACCCATGAATAAAGGTTTAAGAAACATACTATGAACATTCTTTTCATTTTCGAAAAGGTTTAGCAGAAATCCATCGGCAAACCGTCATAACTTACTTAGCACGGAGGGTGATCACTTCATTGTGCCTCAGATTGATCAATACTACATAACTTGAACAAAATTCATCGTTTCACTCTGGTCGCACGGGCGCAAAAAACTTTCCCATATAGGGATGTTCATACATGCCTGGTTCCAAACCCAAGGTTTTTAATCTTGCTCAACAATAATATGTAATTCAACATATATGTATACGGGTAATTGACAAAGGTGTATCAACATGTGAATAAATGTCATGATTATCCAAGTGGGGACACTTGTATAACCATTTAGAAATCAACGACAGAATATATATCTGAGCTAACATGTTGAAAATCAAAGCGTACATAATCTGTAAAGGAATAGAATAATTCTGAAACTCTCTTACTCATGTCCATTGCATAAAGAAAATGCAAAGGTAGGATACTTTTCGATTTGGTCGATTATAAATCTCAACTTAGGTTTTATCTCTTTATCACAACCTATCAATAATCAGATCATTCGTTCGATTAGAACAATATATCATAACACATAGTACTATCTATTACAGTCAGCACATAGTCTAATCACGTCATCACATAATCGCAGGTGATCATACTTTTAGTTCATATTCGTATTTGAAATATTTTTATACATTTTTCAAATATCTCATCCATGTTTTTACAAAGAGCCTTTTCTTTCTTTTTATAAGGTTCGACATTTGCTTGCTGCATCGGCTGCCTTTTATATTGTAATTACCGAGTCTAAGACTCTTATTCTCGCACTTCAACATCTCAGAATATCGACATTTTATTTTTAATCATTTTGAAATTTCCGTAAATTGAAAAATTTAAAATAATTCAAATCATGTCACTAACTAGCTTTATAGTGATATAACTGTTACTATAGGTGCTCTTTTTCAAATTCGAACTTCATAATCGGTTCTCAAGTCACCTAGTTTTCAAAAGTGCTATAACTTTCAAACATCTAATCATAATTAAATGATTTAAACATTAAACAATTCCATTATCATTAATAATTAATTTATATTAAACTATTAATGAAACCATTGCTAAAAATATAAAAGTTATTTATAATAACTCAAACTATTTTTAAAACATTTATATTACCCTTAAATGATTTTTAAAATAATTAAAATCATTTTTAAATAATTACCATTAATATTTAAATATTAATGTACTATTTATCCAAATATTAAAGTCATTAATTATAACTTAAAATATTTTTAAATCCTTAATATCATCTTTAAATAATTTTTAAATAAATAAAACCATTTTTAAACTATTTATTTAATAATAATTATTAAATAACTAAATATCATTAATATTATCTTAATATCATTAATATTAAATTATTAATGAAATTATCCTATAAATATTAAAATTTATATTTTATAACTTAAAATATTTTTAAATACCTTAATTTCATTTAAAATGATTTTTATAATATTAAAATAATTTTTAAACTAAATTATTTAATATTATCTTTAAATAACTTTAATATCATTAATATTAATTAATTAATGAAATTCATCACAAAATATTAAAAGTCATGGGAAATAACTTAAAATATTTTCTTATATCGTAAAATAATTTTTCATGAATTAAAACTATTTTTAAATCATTTATTTAATATTATAATTAAATAAATAAATACCTTTTATATTCCAAAAATATTAAATATTTATGAAATATACTCAAAATAATTAAATATTATTTTTCAGAATTTAAAATAATTTTTCAGAATTTAATAAGTATTTTTAATAATTAAAATCTAATTTTTCTAATGTTTAAATCATTTTCAGAAATTACAGAAATTAAAAATAAATAGAATCCGTCGCTAAAGGCTTTAGCGACATAAATCTGTCGCCTTAGGTGTTTTTGAGTCTCAAGAACACTGACAAGACAGTTTCAAGGTGCCTAGTTTGACCATGAATAATTCTCAATACATTACGTTTCTAGGAAATCTAATACTTGGATCTTGTAGTACTCATGTAATACTACACTTACCAACAAACATCATGACTAAACAACATCAGATCTAAGAGTTATTAGCCATCAAAAGTTCGACAATGTTGTTCTTCAACCAAGAAAATGAGATGCCTACTTTGGGTCCTTATAACTTGTAATCAGGTATTGTTTGTGTGATATATAAGTTTTCAGTTGTAGACTACATGCGGGACTACATATCTATTACTTAAAACTATCATAAAAACAAGAAATCAAGCAGAAAAAGTAAGGTCAAACCTTGTCAGAAAAATCAACACTTAGAAAATTTCGGGTCGCCAGAAATTTTTCGGCCAATGCCCGGTCTACCCATTTTGACCTTAAATAACTTTTTTGATCCACAATGATATGGACTCGATTCTTTTGGAGATTAAAGACCCCATACCTGGGATACACATATCAACTTTCATAACATGAAAACTCCAAACATACCGAGATCTACAAGGGACATTTGCTTAAAAAATATTTTCGGACACTTGGAACTTTTTCGGGTTTTCAGAATCGTTTTATGATCGGTCAATGCACTTTGACCATCAATAACTTTTTGATCCACACTAGATACGGACCTTATTCCTTTGGAGCTTAAAAAAATATATCAAAGCTACACATAACAACTTTTAAACAACAAAACTCATGATCGAGCAAAGAGTTATGGCCTCTGACATTTGGTAAAAAATCACAGAAATAAAATTTTCCAGATTTTTGGAATCTTCAAATCTGAGCTTCTAAATGTTATGGAATCAACATCTAGCATCCCAGATCATCCTTAGACACTATAATCAACATGTTTTAACATTTAAACATAACATCTAACACCAAAAAGTTTGAGAAAAATCAAGCTAGAGTTTATACCTTTTCTAAGCTTTGATTTTCTGATTTTGGCTTATGATTTGTTGTTGTGATGGTTGGGCTTTGATTATAGACTGATCTAGCAAGCTAATTTCGTAGCTTTTAGAGAGAGATGGTCTAGGATGAGTGATATGAGAAAATGTGCAAATAATACACTTTCTTTCTCTCTTTAAATCATATAATTGATTGATGCAATAATGTAGTGGCTGATTATTGATGGGTAGTGTTATAGTGCTATAAGTAAGTTCTAGAATATGGTAGGTGGCCAGATTTTGTAAGATTCCACCAATAATGCAACTAATAATACACTAATAAACCAAAAAGGGTATTTTGGTAATTTTGCATATAGTTTCAAGGGCATTCTTGTACATAGCAATTAAATGTAGTATTTAATCACTAGATGGTAATTCTTATCATTTACCAATTACTTTCTATCTTTGGTAAATTAAAACACATGTACATTAACATCGTAATTAAACTCGATAATTTAAAATTAGGGTTTTCGATTGAAAAATTAGGGTTCAATAATTAGGGTTTCTTAATGCCATCAATTAGGGTTCTCTAATTATCTGTGTATGTTCTAACACAGTCATTATGATCTCTAACTTCAGCCGATTAGGGTTGTAATAATTAGGGTTTGTCCTAATTATCAACAAACAACAGTAATTAGGGTTTTCTTCTAATTACCGACATCTTATACACAATAACTTCATATACACAGTCACCACTCAGTCATTTCTCATAACTGAGTTTAATAATTAGGGTTTCACAACACAATATGCATTTATGTAACCGAATTGATAGTCATTGCTCAATATTATCTCTGTCAGACATACACAAAGACATATTTATGGTACTGTAAAATTATTATAACAATAATATAATATTATTATTCTTATCTCTTGATCACAATCCCAATCCAAGGTTTGGATCTCATATCTGAATTCTCTTTCTTACACAACATCAATAATCAAGTTAAAATAATTAACTTAAATATTTTGAACAAATCATATAATAAAATATTTATTATATAATTCTAATTATCACTTCATATATTATTTCCAATCATGTTATCATGGAAAATAATTAATAAAAATATTTCGGCTTACAAGATTAATTACCATAACAATATAATTTGTGGTAATTAATTATTCCAAAATTATTTCTAATTTTTCAAGTAATAAATATATTCGCATTTATCGTTCACATTACTTGACACTTATTCTCGTCATTAAATAAATAAAAAAAATTATACTCAAATTTTCTTATTTATTTTATTTAGGAAATCTCGGGTTATTACAGAGACCATGTCAAGACATGGAGTTCCAGTGTCAATTGTGTCAGATAGAGATCCAAGGTTCACATCAAACTCCTGGAAGAGACTACAAGAATGTATGGGAACACAGTTGCGAATGAGTACAACATACCATCCGCAAACCGACGGGTAAAGCGAATGAACAATCCAAACGTTGGAAGATATGCTGAGAGCATGCATCATGGATTTCAAAGGAAGATGGGATGAACATTTACCGTTGGTAGAATTTTCCTACAACAACAAAGATTACCACGCTGAAAGCATCAGATGCCACCTTACGAGGCATCAGACGGCAGAAAGTCGAGAACTCCACCGTCTTTGGGATGAAGTCGATGAACGCTAAATCGCTAGGACGTGAATCGGTACAACAAACTCTTTGAAGTTGTCAAACTCATCGAGACAAGATTGGTAGCGAAAATTTCAAGACATGACAAAAAAAGTATGTCGATCAACACAGGCAGAATCACGAATTTGAAGTGGGAAATTTCGTTTTTCCTAAAAGTTTCTCCTTGGAAGGGGAAGATTCGTTTTGGCAAGAAAGGAAAGCTCAGCTCAAGATTTATTGGACCGTTGAAATACTACGAAGAGTGGGGGAAGTGGCTTATGAGGTAGCTCTACCTCCAGAATTGGAAAACATTCATAATATTTTTCATATTTCGGTGTTACGACCGTATAAACTTGATTACAAGCACGTGATCAAGTACGAACCATTACAATTTGATAAAGATTTGTCTTATGATGAAGTTCCTATCCAGATAGTCGACAGAAAACAACAAGTGCTTAGAAATAAAGTGATACCTTCTGTGAAGGTGATATGGAGAAACCACAATGTCGAAGAGGCAACGTGGGAACTCGGTTGAAATGATAAAAAGTTACCCGAGTTATTTGTTTAATCTATGTCTTCGATTCGGGGATGTAATCTTTGTAAGTAGGGGAAGAATGTGATGATTTGGTTATTTGAATTGTGTGATTCGAGGACGTAATCCTTTAAAGGAGGAATGATGTAACATTCCGTAATTTTAAATGTAATATTAAATATTTATTGATTTATATAAATATTTAATGGATGTGATTATCGTTGAATAAATATTTGTTCAATTGATTTAATTTTGTTTAGTTAATTATTTATTAAATAAATAATTGATGAATTAAGGAAATGATTATTATATTTCAATTTCAATTTAAATGAATAATTATTTGTATTGTGTTATGTGATTAAAGGATTTAATTAATTAATTGTGATTTGAATTAATTAAAATAAATATGAAAGCTTGATTAAATATAGTGTGGCAAATAATTATATTATAAGGAGTTATTAAAATAAATTAAAGTAGTTTAATTTAGTTTTTGCCAAACAAGACTTAGTTTATAAATTATTTAAAAATTAAAGGGTTTTGCCAAACAAGCCTTATGGCTTTTGGAATTTCTAGTATTTGAAAATAAATAATATAAATAAAATAAATAAAATAATAAATATAATATATTAATAATATTTACGTTTACTATATAACCGATATTACAATTAATATGTGTATTAAGAAGTATCAGTTTTCTTTATGCGCTTGGCTAAGTCTGAGAGTTCAGAGAATTGAGAGTTGAGAGAAACTGAGAGAAAGCTTAAGAATCTTCACGACAAATTCTAGTGAGTTAACAAGGATTGCAAGCAAATTCAAGGTATTTTTACACAATATTATATATATATATATATATATATATATATATATATATATATATATATATGAGGATTACGGCAACTTTTATATAATCTATGAATTTTATATCGTTGGATTGTTGCAATATTATGGGATTACTTGTGATTATATGATAATTGGAGATTGTGTCTTAAACGAGAAATTCATGCTAATTACAGTTAATAATAGAAATTTTTTGTCAGTGTTTATGTTTTTCATTTGTGGCTATGTAAGTACCAATTTTGAGGGTCAAATTGCATGCTAAAATGTTAATTGAGTTTTGTTTATGCTAGTTTGTTGAAATACGAGCATAATGTAATTGGAATGGAGTGATTTGCCCAAATAATGAATTCACAGTGATGATTTTTGGGATGAATATCAAAAATTGGAGTTTTATGTGAAAAACATGAAAATTGAGAAATTAAAATAGTGTTAGTAGTTGTTAAATTGTGTTAATTGTATATGTTAGCAATCATGTTTATGATAGTTGTATATTTATTTTATGTGTTATTATCACAGTTTGATGGGGTTAAAATCATGTTAGTTGGCTTAAGAAAATATGTCGAATCTCTGTTTTGAAAATCTGGTTTTTTTGCAAGTCATGGTATAGCGCCTAGCCTTTTAAAGCGCCAAGGCCAGAGTCATCGTCTTGGCATCCCCATATAAACTTCACGCTACTGCTGCCATGAAAGTGGTCATTTTCGATTAATTGAAGTCTGTTTATTCTGCAGACTTTGGTCGTTCTTTGTGGTTTAGCCTAAGGTTATGGTAATATGAGAATCATGTAACAACAAGGTTAAGTAGAGTCTTGTGATGTAGATTATGAATTCAAAATTGTAAAAGTGATTAGTTAATCTAGAACGTGTTATGTGGTGATTTAGTATACATAATGAAAGTTAGACAAGTGTTGCGAAGTAAAACACTTAGAGTTTCTGAAATGTGGATGGTAATGAACATGTTATGATATGTTGCATGTCTAATAAGTATTGTGGTTCTAAAATTATGTGTAGGTGATCGTGAGTTTAACTTTATAGCTTACGCTCGAGACAAGTTTTCTAACTCTACACTTTCGTTGAGCTAGTTCATTTATTACATTGTGCAAGTTTTCTAACTCTACACTTTCGTTGAGGTAGTTCATTTATTACATTGTGCAAGTTTTCTAACTCTACATTTTTGTTGAGCTAGTTCATTTATTACATTGTGCAAGTTTTCTAACTCTACATTTTCGTTGAGTTAGTTCTATTATTATATTGATTCATTCTAACTTGTTTACAATTAAGCAAGTTTCTTAAGTTCTATTATTATATAATGAACACAGTTTTTGAACTCTTGTCTCTATTATTGAACTATTTTAATTCCTTGCATGAGTTAATACATTTTTGGGCAAGTTTTTTAGTTTCACTTTGCTATCGCTTAAATGTACATTAAGGAATATCATTCTAATGTTATAAGACTCGAACATTAGCTTATTTTCTTTATTCGCCAAAGGTTAACCATTTTATTCATTCTATTGAATATTTATGCTCTATAGTTATTTCAAGCATGAGTTAGATATGTAGAATCAGTTCATTTATGATTCTCAAATATTCTAAGTTATGTTGTTATTAAACAACTGTTGTATTATCAAGCATTGTTGATTCAACTAGTTCCCTAGTTGATGATCATTAAACTTCAATTACCCTTGAAAACTTATCCAAACCAAACTTTCTTTGGTGCAGACTTGTACTCTAAATACTGAGATGAACAACCCTATGTTTAGGGGTTTACACTTAGTGTTGAAATGGTTGTACACAATACATTGTATGAAGGATTGATCCCCCTAAGTACGTGAAGTCCTTATAGTCATACGACTGTTAAAGTTAAAGTTGAAAGATTACTTATAACTGTGGACATGGTTAATGGTCATTTGACTCTCAGTAGTATATTTAAGAATGCTAATAGAACAAATCATTCAGTTCTATTGAGCCTATGAATTGGCAAATGTTGAAATGATAATAGAACATATCATTCAGTTCTATTGAGCCTATTATTTGGCAAATGATGTAAAGATATTTATTCTTATTTCAAGTGAGCTTTGTTTGCTCACTCTTGCATATTTATACATTTATTGCAGCTATGGTTGAGAAGGTAGATAAACCTACAACTAGGAAAGGAAAGGGAAAAATGTACAAGTGATGAAGACTTGTAATTATGATTAATTAGTTATGATGATAGACTTTTAATAATGATGTGATGTAATAATTTTATTTTTGCACTTGAATGATTGTATTAAAGGTTAGAGAACCTGAGAGATAATGTTTTTATTAAAGTAATCATGTATGGGCAGGATTTTTATTATTCAATTTATTATGATTGGGTAGTTAGATATGAATGTTTTGATTATGTGAACACCAAATCTTGAGGTAATGAAGTACCGTGATTTGGGGGTGTCATAGTGACAGAAAGACTACGAAGGTGGAAGTGAAGCAGATTTGAAGAAGGACTCAAATAGACTAAAGTTTCACTCAACAAAGATGAGAATGCCATTGAAGATGGAAGCTAAGCTGAGAAACGAGAAGGACAAGAAGATAGCGTTCAGAAAAGTGGCAGAGCACAAAGAAGATTCAGAGAGCCACTCTACGAATCACCATGAACCAAAAGCTGAAATAGAACAAGTGCAGAACCATGTCTGCAAACCTTTCAAGAAGGGTTCAGGGAATGCTAAGTGCCAGACGGAGTCTACCAAAAGCTCAAATACTTAGCAAACCTAAATAATGATGGTGCATAGCTAACATCGGATGAAGATAAGTAGAACTGAATGAAGATCAGCTGCACCAGAAGAGATGTGGTCCAGACTTTATGAAGCATGCTATGAGGACCACACCAAGCTGCTACGTACATAAGATGTTCAAATTTAAAGACATCTTAGCAGTAAGGCACCAACAACAACAACAATACCAACAAGTAGCCAGGGCATGAGGGGTCCTTTTCCGGAGGGACTAAAATGAAGTTCCAAGCCTACTGGGCTTGAAGAGTTCCTAGGGAACTAGAGGAGTTCTAAGCATGCTGGGCTTGAAGAGTTCTTAGTGAACTGGAGTTCCAAGGTTGCGGGCCTTGAAGGAATCTTAGTGATTCAGGGTGCTGCCCTTCCTTAGTGGAAATCCTGGTAGATGAAAACAGAAGAATGGATTAGGAGCATGAGTCTCTGAACCACTTAAAAATCCCTTGTGTCTTTTACTTACTATCATTTACATTATGTGCCTAACTGCTATAACTGCTATGTATGTACTAACTGCTTACAACTTAACTAACTCTAAGAACAATGTATGTATGATTATGAATATCTCAATGAAGGGGATCTTTTACTTATTCCGTTTTGCTTGAAAAGATTCTTATTTTTGTCATATGTTAATTCATTAGCAACACAAAATAAACGAGAAAAGTATTTGAAATTAAAAAAGATCTATTCAATCCCCCCTTCTAGATCTATTGTGTGCCTACTGGGAACTAACAGTTTACATAAAGGCCCAATGGTTGGACACAGTTTAACTGACCTTGGAAACTGAGATTCATTGAGACTGGGGGCTTGATTAAGCGGGGGGAAGGTATTAGGCACCCTCCGACTTCCGTGAAAAACACGGTTACCATAACTTTTTAATTACCCTAATTATCTGCATTTGTGTGTGTTTATTGGGCCTATGTGCAATTATCTGGAAGTAGTGTTATGCCTCGTTTGTACCTATATACAATGAGTTTAACTTGTATATAAAAGTTCCGTTTTAGGTAAGATATATCAATGAAGTTTTGGAAAACATGTTTTCAAATGTTTATGCTCAATAGTAATTGAGGCCTTTGATACTTCCATTTTATTCTATATTTGGCTTGATTGATTTTATTTTTGAGATGCAAAGCATCTTCGAGAAAATAAGATATGTAGCAGTGCCAAACTCCTTATAGCCATGATGGCCATCCAAGGATATTCAGACACCGTAGATAATTTACAAGATGGATGCAGCTGAGAAATGTCCATCGTGGGAACCGAATCTAGATTCACAAGATGAATCTTCGATCTCATGGCTCCTAGGCTCACATGATAGATTAATAGTCACTTTTGAACCGGTAAAAATTAGTGATAGCTAGATTTAGATAAATCTAGTCCACATGCTGAACGATTAAATATTTACATTGCCAAAGTAGTTAAAGCATATATATATATATATAAAAGCGATAAATGGCCACGAAGTGAACTCCAGGCCAGACAGAAATGTATATATATATAAGCAATAAAAGTAACAGATATTCGATCCAGGCTCAACTGTTCGAGTTCGAGGATATATATATATATATATATATATATATATATATAAGCAGTAAAAGCCACAGATATTCGATCTAGGCTCAATTATTCGAGTTCGAGTATATATATATATATATATATATATGAGAAGGAAAAAGCCACGGATCGACGATATTGGCGTAACTACTAAATGAGATTCTCGATATCGACGTTAATATATATATATATATATATATATATATATATATATATATATATATATATATATATATTAAAGTAGTAGAAAGCTTAAAAATCTGAAAAATCTTACAATGGGCTGCCAAGAAGACTTCAGATAGCTTTTGGGGCCTGAAAACTACGTTTCCAGCGGTTAAAGTTTAGTATGTTATAAAACACGAGATTACAAGTGTTTAGAAAGAAAAGTCACTCAGTTTGGAGCAATCTAGAAGAGGTTAAAAGCTGAAATGGACAGAGTTTTCTCTCTTTTCTTCTTTTTTTTAAATGAGTTGATGGTGGCTCATATTTATAGACCAAAAGTGCCACGGGTCTACCCGCGGCAGCCCCCAATCTATCTGCGGCTGCCCAGGCTACCCGGGCTACCCCGTGCTTTGTGGGTCCCATCTTCTCGAAGTACGTGCACTTGAGCTACGCGATGTTCGCTCGAACGATCACAACTTTCAATCTGGGCATCCGATGGAGGCGTGTTGTACCTTTTCAGAAAGACTTTGTTGAGAGATACACAATGACATGGGATTAGAAAATTTCCAAATCCGAGAATATGGGTCCATGACCAGATCTCCATGTCTTTGTTGTCTATCCGTTGAGCTATCTTGTGAAGTTGTCACTCGGGATTTGAGCTATGGTTTTTGTGGGACATCTTTGGATGTATTTTGAGTTAAAATGTGTTGAGACGACGTTGATTTGATGTTGAGGTAGGAAAATTACCATGTTGCCCCTCTCGGGGTTGTCTCCGGCTTGGCGTAGTTGTAGCAATATTTTCTCATGGTTATCTCCGAGATTGGCCTGATGTTTACTTTGACTGTCCTTAGGGTTGTCTCTTAGGTTGGTTTGACCTCCTGGGGTTAACTCTGGGCTTTGAACTTGATCTCTCAGGGTTACCTCTGAGGTTGGAACTGGATCTCCCAGGGTTATCTCCGAGGTTGGAAACTTGGATCTTCCTAGGTTATATTCGGGGCTTGGACTGAATCTCCCTGGGTTATCTCCGGGGTTGGAATTGAATCTCGTGGGATTATCTCTGGGGTTAGAACTAGCTCTCCAGGGGGTTATATCCGGGGTTGGAAATTGAATCTCCCGAGGTTTTCTCCGGGGTTGGAACTAGTTTGACTTCTAGGGTTATCTTTGTAAGACGATTCTGCTCTCCTATAGGGTTAGTAACAGGAATAATAAATTTCAAGTTTCTATAGATACCCCTATTTATCATGTTTATGCAATGCAATGGCATGGATAGGATAAAGACTACTAGACACTTAAAATACAACAAGCTTAGGATGATGCAAATACAACATGATGTGGTGTTATACTGAATGTTGTTGTTGTTGGAATGATTTCCAACTGGATGTGATAACTGCCTGCTCCCTCCGCTTCTGTTGGGGGATGGAGTTATCAATGATGGCTCCATTGAACTACTTTGATGTGTACTCGAACGGTAGTCTAAAAAGCTTTGATCACCGCAATCTCCCGATGCAAAGCTGGGGTTGTCGCCAACTATTTGAAATGTCTAACAGTGCTATCTGAGCCTGATTTACCGACAAGTCGCAAGGATGTTCTTAAGATCCTTGCTATGGTGTCTTGGCTGAGGACCTATACAAATGATTTCATCATCAGTCCTCCCCGATGAGGATGGTTTTTCATGGTTTGCATTATCAGACTTCTCTGATGCTTCACTGGAGGTGTCGCCAATGGCTTACAACGTTAGATACTGTGACACACCCAAATCCTGGTACATCATTACCTCAAGATTTGGTGTTCACTTAATCAAAACATTCATATCTAACTACCCAATCATAATATAATTGAATAATAAAACCTGCCCATACATGATTACTTTAATAAAAATATTATCTCCCAGGTTATTTAACCTTTAAACATCATAATAGTGCAAAAATAAAATTATTACATCACATTATAGACACTCAAAATTTTCTGCCCACCTGTCACTAATATTGCAGGAGGACAAATTCATCTTTTAAGCGGGAACCCTGAAAGACAGCTTATATCCATTCCGGATACTACCGAAAGTTCAGTATCAACCCAAGGACACACAGTGGGAGTAACAATTCCAACCTCGGAGATAACCCTAAGGCGTGCAGATCCAATACCGGAACACACACCAGAGAAGACCGATTAATCTCAGAGATAACCTCGAGGTATCCAATCTCAGTCCTAATTATGGGAATAGCTACCAACCTTGGTGATCAGCCCAAGGAATGCAGTTCTAGCGATAACCTCGAAAATGCTTGTTTTAAATGTAACCAGCTTCAATCTCGGCGCTCACAACGAGACACCCAGTACGAACCCGGAGATAACACCGGGAGGACATACACACCTCAGAATTGACACTGAGGGCCTTCAACGCTTGCAGCAGTCCAATCTCAGCAATAACCCTGAGCAACATCTGCTTTATCAGACCGGAGGGCATCATCCCATCTTCATGACTTCGTACAACCTCTAATCCCATGCCATTGTACAACTCTCAACAACGGCGATTCGAATTTGGTCCTATATACCTCAGTCGGATGCCCGGATTGCAATTCTGAAAGTTCGAGCGGACATTGCCATGACTACGCACGCATCATTGAGGCGACCCAACTCGAGAAACCGGAAACCGGGCAACCTCAGTACACATGGTGGTCAGAGGTACACCTCATGGCTCCCCTCTATAAATAGAAGGCTTGGTGTGGCCATTTTAAGGAGAAAAAGAGCGAGGAAGCCCTGTCAAATTTGCTCCGTACTTGCAATATACTGAGTGTTTTTCCATTTTAAACACTTGTGAGCTCACATATAGCTACTTTTTTACCGGCGGGAGCCGAGTTTCATCCTCTTTAAAGATATAGAAGCCTTCTTTAGCAGCCCACCATAAGCCTTCTCACACACTTTAAGCCTTTCTCTTCATCTTTGCACACACCCTTCTTCACGTTGAGAGTCGTGTTGCGTGCGTTTGCCCGAACTTCGGTCCGTGGTATAATTTTAGTTTGTATATACATATATATATATATATATATATATATATTTATATATATGGACTAACATTATCGAGTTATGCCTCGATTGAGCCTAGACTTTTCTATTCGAGGCGTTATCGCTTTAATATATATATATATATATACTTATATATATATGAACTCTGTGTCGGACTCTGTTCGATGAGCCTGGATTTTACATCCGGAGCGTTTACTTGCTTTAATATATATATATATATATATATATATATATATATATATATATATATTCGTCCCACCTGGAGTTCACTTCGTGGTGGTTGATCGCTTTTACAGCTTTCTGTACGTTTCATTCTGCCTGGAGTTTACTTCGTGGCAGTTGATCGCTTTTACAGCTTTATTTACATTTTGTCCTGCCTGGAGTTTCCTTCGTGGTGGTTGATAGCTTTACAGCTTTATTTATGTTTTGTCTCACCTGGAGTTTCCTCCGTGGTGATTGATAGCTTTTACAACTTTATTTACATTTTTTGATCCCCCATGGAGGTGCTTCGTGGTTGGTGATCATGTCTGCATATATATATTTACAGCTTTTATATATATACATGCTTACTGCTTTCATACAAATTGCGGTATCATGTGCTTTAGGAATCATGTGATCATGATTCAAATTTATTGGATCTAGATTCGGTTCCCGTGATGGTCATTTTCAACTGTAAGCAGCTGGTAAATTATTCTGCGGTGTCTGAATTTCCTCAGATGGTTTCATACCCACGAGGAAATAGGCATTATTTTTGTACATTATTTTCTTATAGATGCATCACATCTCGGAAATAAAATCAATCAAGCCTAACACTTAATAAAATGGAAGTGTACAAGGTCTCAATTACTATTAAGCATCAGGGTTTGAAAAACCTTTTTTATAAAAAATCATTGCTATATCTTGCTAAAAACTGAATTTTTAAATAAATTCAAACCCTGTGTATATAGGTGCGAACGAGGCCTCACACTACTTCCAAACAACAACACATTGACCCACACACACATATTCAGATAATAGTTTCTTAAAAAGAGGCGGTCACCGTGGTAACACAGATGTCAGGGGGTGCCTAACACCTCCCCTCCGCATAATCAAGTCCTCGGACCCTAATGAATCTCGGTTTCACCGACCCGTTTAGTAGTGTCATATCACTGGGTGAATTTGCAAA
The DNA here is from genome assembly GCA_020205605.1 of Panax ginseng. Taxonomy (NCBI): domain Eukaryota; kingdom Viridiplantae; phylum Streptophyta; class Magnoliopsida; order Apiales; family Araliaceae; genus Panax; species Panax ginseng. The sequence goes on from CM035136.1 coordinate 49,187,681, forward strand.
CCTTTTCTCGGTTATGTTGGTACAACCATTTAAAAAATCAACTGGAGACTCTTAACAGTCCATCGTCGACATTATACATGTCGGACCTTTTTCACTTGTTCATTCAAATAAATCTCACCTAAAATGAGAACATCAAAGAACAAGTAATGGAAAGGGACAATTAAAAATTCCGACGTCGACAGGTGGCGACTCTACTGGGGACAACCAGTAAGAGGACTTAAGCCACTATTACAATCTTTTTAAAACTGTTATCTGCTTGTGTGTGGATGTTGCATTTACATTTATGATGAATGTGTACGAATGCATTTACTTATTGCACTTAGTGCTTTGTACCATATCTGCTTGTGATATTAGTGCTTCACACATGTCATCATTTCCATACGGTGAGATGCGATGTATGTGAATGTATGTTGTGTGGTCCCTCCACTAGGAGGCTATCCCATCGGTGTTTGATTACTGGACTCGTAAGAAGACTAATTCTCGCGAGGCTCAGGAAAGGCACCAACCAAATTCACTCCAGTTGAAAAACCAAATTAATTTCTCGTTGAGTAAATTGCGATGATTTGGGAACCTTCATGCCAAAAAGCCGCGAGAGTAACCTAAGATAGGTCAGCCTCTGATAAACCCAAAACAGATGAAAGTTTCTTCATGCTTTCTCATTTTTAAGTACTTGTAAACACAATTACTTGTAATTTCATTCCATATATATCTCCATGTAATGAGAAATATGAAGAAATGTGTACACATACAATTTGACATGCTACAAATGTGACAACCCGAGAATTTAGACAATCTATGAAAATCATAATTGATTAATTTAAGGTTCAATATTAGGACCTAGACAGGAAATAAGTGTATGGAATTTATGGGTTATGTAATGAAATTCCAAGAATTTCAAAAGTGTTGAACAAAACTTGAATTATGTGATAGACTATAAGTGATAGTCTAGTAATGAGGTATAAGATTATGGTAGATTTAAAATTCTTTTGAAGAATTATCAGGGATAAGTATCGAAGTGAATACTAGTTGGTATATTTGATTATATATGTGAACCGTAATGATTTAGGATCAAGGATTGATCAGATAAGTTATAACTTTAGTAAATCCTAAAGTTATGTTAATCATATGTTTATTAAGTTAGAAAAATCTAACGAAGTGTTAGAAACCCTAACGATACGCCTTTCGAAACTTTAATTTTAGTTTTGAGAATCAAACCCTAATTCGGATATTTAAAACCCTAATTTGGTAATTTAAAAGCTAAGTGTTAAAAGCTTAAGTGTAAATATGTGGGAGAATAATAGTATTTAATTATATACTAATTCTAAGAGATTTATTTTATACATCTCGGTTAATTACTTTTATAACCTAATTATATATTAGGAATGAAGGATTTAATAACTTAAGGGTTATGGAAAAAGAGAATTGTGGTATTTAGAATACTTACTAATTCTAGGAGATTTATTTTTTTATATCTCAAATGATTAATTTTATAACCTAATTATAGCAAGTCTAATTGGGTTATGGAAATAAGTGTGCATGAGCAAGGATTTGGGTTATAATGAAGGAAGAGAAAACCCTAATTAAATTATTTGGGTCGAATAAGAATTTAAGGTATTGAATTATGTATATTTTATAGCCCAAGTATTGGACTATGTCAATTTCTTATGGCATAAGAACTTAATTTATTAGAAAGCATTAAAGGAGATTAAATTTTTGGGCTAGTAAATGGCCAAGTGGCCGGCCATACAAGAAGGAAAAGAGGGGAGATGAATGTATTAAATGTGATACTTTAGTTGGTGACCAACTCTCACCCACTTCCTCTATGTGTCATTCTTTTTGTTTGTCCAACACATTAGCAATTCTTGTAAACAATCCTTGGCAATTAATGGGAGCCAAAAGAGAGTGAATGAGTGGAGAATTAGTAGGAGAATGAAGGCCATATGGCCGGATATTGCAAGAAAGGGAGGAGCTTGTGATATATCTAGCTCACTAAAGTAACGTCATCTTATTTTCTTTTACTTCTTTCTCTTTCATTTTACTACCAAAGTTAGCTAAGAAGACAAGAGAGAGAGAGAGAGTAAGGCTTGGCCGGATGAACAAGAAGAGAAGGAGAGTGGATATAGATAATGAGATAATCCACATCTAATAAAACTTTAGCTTATTTTCTCTTTCATCTCACTTCCTAGTTAGCTAGCAAAAAAAACTAAATAGAGAGAAAGAGAGAGAAGACAGGCATGTTCGGCAGCCACATGGTGAAGAGGGAGGGGAGATTTTGACTCTCATGAAACCAAGATCCATCCATGGAAGGAAGGAAGAAAGGGGAGAAGAAATCAAGCTAAGGTATAATAAAAAATTTCTACTTGTGTAGGTTAAATTTCCTTTTTGTTTTGATTTGATTTTTGACAACTTGAAGTTGTGATCTTGAGGTTTAAAACCTTAGATCTATGTATATATAAGTGTTTCATGTTTAGATCTAACAATATTGGGTGTTGATTTTGGTTGGAATCAAAGGTATAAAATTTCCTAAACTCAAAACTCTAATTAGTTTATGTGTTTTGTGATGGTTGTTTTAGACCAAGTGTTGAACTTATGATCCATATGAGGGAAGATCTACATGATATATGATATTTTATGGTTAGATCTTGCCATTTTAGGGTTGATAAGCTTGAACAAAGAAGATGAACCAAAACAGTTTTTTTGTTTTAAATGAATTAGTGGACTGCTGCCCTAAACAGAAAATTTCGGATTTGTTAGATTGCTCTAAAAATTCTGGACTTGTGATATGTTATAGTAGACTCAATAAGCTTTCCATAGACTCTGAAACGGACTAAATCCGATATCGGAGGAGCAAGTTATGGGATTTTTACCAAACTACACAAAGTTAAGAAAACTGTGAAAAGGACAGTTTTGGAGCAGTCACTTCCGAGTTACATTCCGGGAGGTTAACATATCCAAATATGGATTGTGATATATGAAAACTATAGTTCGGAAGATACTGAATCTAACAAATTTGACGGATCATTAATTGGAGTTACAGATTTCGTTTTATTTAAGTTTTGGTGAAGGACTCCAAAACTGCCATAGTGTAAAAAGTTTCTGGCCAAAATTTTCCGAGGGCTGTTTTGGACATTTAGTTAATGAGAAAAATTACAGGCTTTTGGGAAATTAAAATATATGATAATATGTAGCTCGTGTCCAAAATGAGCTAATTCCGAGTTAAAACGACCAAGTTATGACCATAATAATTTTTGTGATTTTTAAATGAAATCGCTATAAACGGAGTTCTACAACTCCGATTGCCATGAAATTTAAAATGGAGCATCACGATAACATATTTAAGGTTATGCCAGACGATGGGCATTACTGGAGTTAAGCACGAGGTAGCTAATTTCTTAAGCTACGCACTAAAATTAATTAAGGAAAAATAGAATTAATATTTTTAAAATCATATAAAATGATTTTGAGTACTAGAAAATTATTTTAAGTTATAAAATATAACTTTTGATATTTTTGGCATGAAAATATTAATATTTTAATATTAATATTAATTATCGGATAATGGATTTAAGTGTTTAAAAATCAAATAATTATGATTTTAAGGTATTAAAAATATTTTGATATATTATAATTACATTATAATATTATGTTATGAATTTCATTAATATTTTATATTAAATGGATATTAATGATTAATGAATATTGTGGTATTTACTTCATTTAAATACGATATTAATGATTGGAAAATCATGATAAATGGTAATAATTATCCAAAAATTATTACGAGCTTAGGAAAAATGTTTTGGTGATAAGAAATTATCCGAGATAATTGTTAAGTGTTCGGAAGAGTTTAATCGAACCTAAACTCGATATTCGTCTCACTAGCAACCGCGGGATGATAGAATCATGTCGCTTTTATGTCGATTGAAATAGTTTGACATGATGCTAAGTCTTATGTGCTGTATAGACTTATAGGGTTATGTGTTATGTGTTTAGGTTATTCTGTGTGAAAAAATATAACAGTATTATACTGTGATGATATTATTCTAATATTGGAGATCTATATTATTAATATTAGGTCTTCGGGTAAAGCGATATAAATTGCGTTGCGGTAATCAACGGTTCAGGCAAGTTTGTTTTTACTTAACTCTAATAAGAGTGTTCTATTCAAGCTTATGGTTCATCCTTGCTGATTGCCATGAAAATTGTACTCTATACATCTTGCATGTATAAGTCAGGTATGAAAGGCTGATCACCTTCATTACCGGTTTGTCCAGAAATGTTTGTTCATGTTTAAAACTTGTTCAGTCAAAAGTTTGTTCCTGCTAGTTCTCAATTATATTGATGAATTATAGCCAGCTTATTATTCATACTCTTCAATCATGATATATCCTTATATTGTTGTATTTAAACTTGTCAAGCAACTTTCATGCTCACCCTTGCTATATCATGATAAAACATTGCAGATAAGGCAAATGCGTTCGGATACAGGAAAAGATAATGCCAAGTTCAACTTGGGATAAATTGTGCGGCTATTTTGTAATAGTATAGTTTGATAAATGTTAGATCATTTATGATTGTGTAATAAGTAAAGGTTACTCGATTTTGGGGAAAAGTGTGTAAGTTTAATGTATAAACAATTTATGTTTATATCTTCCGCAAAAAGCAATAGTGATAGAAATAGTATACCGGATCCGATGGACGATTTGGGACCCGGATTAGGGATGCTACTGATTGGTATCAGAGTTTGTTGGTTATGAAGCTTAGGTAGGAATACGAGACCAATAACCATGATGATTAAGATAAGATCTAACTCACATAGAGTTAGTTGGTGGTGATAAGATTCAAAGATGAATCTCATGAGTTGTTAAGATCTGAGTTCCCTAACTCGGTGATAAGGTTGAATGTAGTGGTGAATAGATAAAGTCTAAAAGACTAAAAGTTTAGTGATAGGAGATCGTGAAACAAAAGCGATCATAGTCATAGAATTGAATCGTAATATATACGATAAGATCACCCCGTGATCTGATAAAAGTTATGACAGCTAGAAAGAATCAATATGATGATTGAAAATGATCAATGCATAGAATTGAATCGTAATATATACGATAAGATCACCCCGTGATCTGATAAAAGTTATGACAGCTAGAAAGAATCAATATGATGATTGAAAATGATCAATGCATAGAATTGAATCGTAATATATACGATAAGATCACCCCGTGATCTGACAAGGTTATGATGTGGGAAAAGAATCAATCTGATGATTGAAAGGTTTACAGCAAGATGCTGTGTGGCAGTTGTACTATGAAATTATACTATGAAAACTCATGAAAGAGTTATGAATTGTAAATACGGATTAAATAAAATTTGTATGGAGTAAGTTTGGAGCTAGAATTATGTTGGATTTCAATTGAGGACTCATGTTAGTTGCTGAGTTGTATGATTCCTTGTATGGGCGGGGAATTTGTACTTGGTTTTAGAATCACTTAGCTTCCTGGTCGATGTAGTGCTTAGGTTGATCAATTCTTTGTATGGCGGGGAATTGGCCGCTTAGCTTCTATATTGATTAGTGGTCGAAGTTTGTTTTGACAACCACTTAGTTTACGGCATTGATAATCATTGAAATGTTTGTGTCGCGCTATTTGCTATATGCAGGTTAAGAGGGTGATTCCTTTCTCATGTGTATAACAAATAGATAGGTCATAGATAGAGAATAAAGGATTAAGTACGAGTTCTTAAAATTTATACTTATGTGACATTCTTGAGTCATAGTTATATGAAATGTTTGTGAACCCTCAAATGAATGGACGCCTTGAAAGGTCCGACTAGGGTAAGTTCTTAAACTCATATAATTGTGGTGGGGTTATGAACTCATAAGTGTGATTTTATGAATTGGGTATAGTTATTGTGTGTGAATGAACTGTTAAGGATAATAGGAGCAGAGATAGAATGTTTAAGCAAATAAGACAGTCAAAATTGCATACATTGTTAAAACGTGTTGATAAATGTCTTAGCCGATTGTTCAAGCAAGACGAATATTTATTGGAATTTGATAGGTTTGAAAAGAGAAGAGAAGAGAAGTAAATAGAATTTGAAATCCCAGTATTTCGTTATTAAAACAAAATCTTGATTTTAAGACTGAGCAGAACAACCTTTTATATAAAGGGAATATTTTATTTTGAGTATCTTTGATAGATACCCGAGAAATTTGAGTATCTTTGATAGATGCAGAAATTTGCATATGTATCAAAGTAAATCTTTGATAGATATGCAGAAATTTGAGTATCTTTGATAGATGCAGAGAAAATAAGTTCATGATCTTGTGTGATCGTCAAGATAACTTGAAAACTTTTACTCTTGTGAGTGGTGTAGTGGGTAGCGGTGATATGTGTGAATGGTGTAAAATGCGGTGTAGTAAGGTGAATTTGGGGACTAAATTCTTATAAGGAGGGTGAATGTGACAACCCGAGAATTTAGACAATCTATGAAAATCATAATTGATTGATTTAAGGTTCAATATTAGGACCTGCACAGACGGGGAAATAAGTGTATGGAATTGTCGGTTATGTAATGAAATTCCAAGAATTTCAAAAGTGTTGAACAAAACTTGAATTATGTGATAGACTATAAGTGATAGTCTAGTAATGAGGTATAAGATTATGGTAGATTTAAAATTCTTTTGAAGAATTATCGGGGATAGGTATCGAAGTGAATACTAGTTGGTATATTTGATTATATATGTGAACCAGTAATGATTTAAGATCAAGGATTGATCGGATAAGTTATAACTTTAGCAAATCCTAAAGTTATGTTAATCATATGTTTATTAAGTTAGAAAAATCTAACGAAGTGTTAGAAACCCTAACGATAAATTTCGAAACTTTAATTTTAGTTTTGAGAATCAAAACCCTAATTAGGATATTTAAAACCCTAATTTGGGAATTTAAAAGCTAAGTGTTAAAAGCTTAAGTGTAAATATGTGGGGAATAATAGTATTTAATTATATACTAATTCTAAGAGATTTATTTTATACATCTCGGTTAATTACTTTTATAACCTAATTATATATTAGGAATGAAGGATTTAATAACTTAAGGGTTATGGAAAAAGAGAATTGTGGTATTTAGAATACTTACTAATTCTAGGAGATTTATTTTTTTATATCTCAAATGATTAATTTTATAACCTAATTATAGCAAGTCTAATTGGGTTAAGGAAATAAGTGTGCATGAGCAAGGATTTGGGTTATAATGAAGGAAGAGAAAACCCTAATTAAATTATTTGGGTCGAATAAGAATTTAAGGTATTGGATTATGTATATTTTATAGCCCAAGTATTGGACTATGTCAATTTCTTATGGCATAAGAACTTAATTTATTAGAAAGCATTAAAGGAGATTAAATTTTTGGGCTAGTAAATGGCCAAGTGGCCGGCCATACAAGAAGGAAAAGAGGGGAGATGAATGTATTAAATGTGATACTTTAGTTGGTGACCAACTCTCACCCACTTCCTCTATGTGTCATTCTTTTTGTTTGTCCAACACATTAGCAATTCTTGTAAGCAATCCTTGGCAATTAATGGGAGCCAAAAGAGAGTGAATGAGTGGAGAATTAGTAGGAGAATGAAGGCCATATGGCCGGATATTGCAAGAAAGGGAGGAGCTTGTGATATATCTAGCTCACTAAAGTAACGTCATCTTATTTTCTTTTACTTCTTTCTCTTTCATTTTACTACCAAAGTTAGCTAAGAAGACAAGAGAGAGAGAGAGAGTAAGGCTTGGCCGGATGAACAATAAGAGAAGGAGAGTGGATATAGATAATGAGATAATCCACATCTAATAAAACTTTAGCTTATTTTCTCTTTCATCTCACTTCCTAGTTAGCTAGCAAAAAAAACTAAATAGAGAGAAAGAGAGAGAACATGTGCATGTTGTTAAGACCACATGGTGAAGAGGGAGGGGAGATTTTGACTCTCATGAAACCAAGATCCATCCATGGAAGGAAGGAAGAAAGGGGAGAAGAAATCAAGCTAAGGTATAATAAAAAATTTCTACTTGTGTAGGCTAAATTTCCTTGGTGTTTTGATTTGATTTTTGACAACTTGAAGTTGTGATCTTGAGGTTTAAAACCTTAGATCTATGTATATATAAGTGTTTCATGTTTACATCTAACAATATTGGGTGTTGATTTTGGTTGGAATCAAAGGTATAAAATTTCCTAAACTCAAAACTCTAATTAGTTTATGTGTTTTGTGATGGTTGTTTTAGACCAAGTGTTGAACTTATGATCCATATGAGGGAAGATCTACATGATATATGATATTTTATGGTTAGATCTTGCCATTTTTAGGGTTGATAAGCTTGAACAAAGAAGATGAACCAAAACAGCTTTTTTTTGTTTTAAATGAATTAGTGGATTTGCTGCCCTAAACAGAAAATTTCGGATTTGTTAGATTGCTCTAAAAATTCTGGACTTGTGATATGTTATAGTAGACTCAATAAGCTTTCCATAGACTCTTAAACGGACTAAATCCGATATCGGAGGAGCAAGTTATGGGATTTTTACCAAACTACACAAAGTTAAGAAAACTGTGAAAAGGACAGTTTTGGAGCAGTCACTTCCGAGTTACATTCCGGGAGGTTAACATATCCAAATATGGATTGTGATATATGAAAACTATAGTTCGGAAAGATACAAATCTAACAAAATTGACAGATTATTAATCGGAGTTTCAGATTTCGTTTTATTTAAGTTTTGGTGAAAGACTCCAAAACTGCCATAGTGCAAAAAGTTTCTGGCCAAACTTTTCCGAGGGCTGTTTTGGACATTTAGTTAATGAGAAAAATTACAGGCTTTTGGGAAATTAAAATATATGATAATATGTAGCTCGTGTCCAAAAATGAGCTAATTCCGAGTTAAAACGACCAAGTTATGACCATAATAATATTTGTGATTTTCCGACGGAAATCGCTATAAACGGAGTTCTACAACTCCGATTGCCATGAAATTTAAAATGGAGCATCACGATAACATATTTAAGTTTATGCCAGAAGATGGGCATTACTGGAGTTAAGCACGAGGTAGCTAATTTCTTAAGCTACGCACTAAAATTAATTAAGGAAAAATAGAATTAATGTTTTTAAAATCATATAAAAATGATTTTGAGTATTAGAAAATTATTTTAAGTTATAAAATATAACTTTTGATATTTTGGCATAAAAATATTAATATTTTAATATTAATATTAATTATCGGATAATGGATTTAAGTGTTTAAAAATCAAATAATTATGATTTTAAGGTATTAAAAATATTTTGATATATTATAATTACATTATAATATTATGTTATGAATTTCATTAATATTTTATATTAAATGGATATTAATGATTAATGAATATTGTGGTATTTACTTCATTTAAATACGATATTAATGATTGGAAAATCATGATAAATGGTAATAATTATCCAAAAATTATTACGAGCTTAGGAAAAATGTTTTGACTGATAAGAAATTATCTGAGATAATTGTTAAGTGTTCAGGAAGAGTTTAACTGAACCTAAACTCGATATTCGTCCAACTACACCGTCGGGATGATAGAACTGTGTCAGTTTTAAGTCAGACTGAAATAGTTTGACCTGATGCTAAGTCTTATGTGCTGTATAGACTTATAGGGTTATGTGTTATGTGTTTAGGTTATTCTGTGTGAATAAATATAACAAAGATATTATCTTTGTGATGATATTATTCTAATATTGGAGATCTATATTATTAATATTAGGTCTTGAGCAAAGCGATATAAATTGCGTTGCGGTAATCAATCAGTTCGAGCAAGTTTGTTCTTACTTAACTCTAATAAGAGTGTTCTATTCAAGCTTATGGTTCATCATTGCTGATTGCCATGAAAATTGTACTCTGTACATCTTGCATGTATAAGCCAGGTATGACAGGCTGATCACCTTCATTACCGGTTTGTCCATAAATGTTTGTTCATGTTTAAAACTTGTTCAGTCAAAAGTTTGTTCCTGCTAGTTCTCAATTATATTGATGAATTATAGCCAGCTTATTATTCATACTCTTCAATCATGATATATCCTTATATTGTTGTATTTAAACTTGCTGGGCAACTTTCATGCTCACCCTTGCTATATCATGATAAAACATTGCAGATAAGGCAAATGCGTTCGGATACAGGAAAAGATAATGCCAAGTTCAACTTGGGATAAATTGTACGGCTATTTTGTAATAGTATAGTTTGATAAATGTTAGATCATTTATGATTGTGTAATAAGTAAAGGTTACTCGATTTTGGGGAAAAGTGTGTAAGTTTAATGTATAAACAATTTATGTTTATATCTTCCGCAAAAAGCAATAGTGATAGAAATAGTATACCGGATCCGTGGCGATTTGGGACCCGGATTCGGGGATGCTACAACAAACAGCTGACATCCGTTTTGCAAGATAAAATTCCTAAAATGGACACATCACATAGCATGTTGTTTTACACACATTCCCTAAAGACTAAACTATGCAAGTCTTTCGCAGGGAACCAATCGGACCTACTACTTGGTCAAAATCAAAAAAGGCTGCAAGCCTGCAGTCAATCATGTCGCCATTTGACCAGACTGACCTTAATCCAGTTTCTCGCAAAGAATTCGTCGGATTAAGCAAACAAATTATAGATTTGGTTGTTCTACTCAAAGAACTACACCAGTCTACTCAAGGTTCAAAAATACCCGTACATGCTAAATCCTCTACACAAGGGGGAAACCAAGTCATTACAATACCTGAACTACAGTTAGATATGACCAACAAAACTAATGATGCCACCCATCTCATAGGAGATCAAGACACCGGTGACATCAAAAAGAAAGTCCTCCAAATGGAAGAGACCCTTCGTGCTATCAAAGGAATTAGAACACACATGAGTGTTTCATATCCTGATCTTTGCATTTTCCCCAATGTTCATTATCCAGAAAAGTTTAAGACTCCTGACTTTGACGAATATGACGGGTTAGTAGATCCTTACACACATTTAAAAGTGTTTATTGGAGAACTTGGATCTTATGCAGAGGACGAGAAGCTCAGAATGTAACTATTCCAGAAAAGTCTGACTGGAGAAGCCAGTTCGTGGTACACAAGATTAGACAACTCAAAGATACATAGCTGGGAAGAGCTAGCACACGCCTTCCTCACTCAATACAGCTTTCAGTCTCAGATGGCTCCTGATCGGTATCAAATTACCAAGATCAAGAAACAGTCTAACGAGTCTTTCAATGAGTATGCTCAAAGGTGGAGATGTCTGGCTGCCCAAGTTATCCCTTCCATGACAGAATCAGAGATGGTCATGACTTTCATAGACATACAAGAAGCTACTTTCTATGAAAGAGTTTTAGCCAGCATCAGTAAACCATTTTCTGAAATGGTCATACATGGGGAGATGACTGAGATGGGATTGAAGTCCGAAAAAATTCAAGACCTAGCTGCCCATAAAGCTGTTGTTGATCACATCCAATCCAAAAATTATGGAAACAACCCCCGGAGGGTCCATAAAAAGAAAGAGGAAGATGTTTCCCTGATACTACAGGGTTAAAAAGGCAATCAGAACATGCCTATTCAGAGGAGAAACTACACTCCCTTTCAAGCACAGTCTTCGAACCCTTCCAATACCAAAAGGTGGAGAAGTCAAACGCCCTCGAGTGTTCACACCCTTAGGGGACACACTCGAGAATATTCTCACTCTTCTGACAACACAGAAGAAAATTACACATCTTCTTCCACCAGCCAACCCTAATGGATGGTTGGGCCTTGAAACACAAGATCCAAGACCTGATAGACAACGATGAGATCGTGGTCACCAAACCAGATCAGCCTCACGTTCAAGGCAACCCTCTTCCTTAACACAAAGAAGAAGAGGTCAATATGATCAATTGGAGCAATGGACAGAGTTCCAATTTCAACTGTGAATCCTCCCAGACCCTCAAAGATGATGTTGACAAGTGGGATTATGCCAAGTTCCAGTTTGCAATGGAACGTAAGATGAAAGCTCTATGCAAGCAAATTGAGAAATTGGCAGAACTGGTGACCTATCAACATCAAGTGACACGCTAGTTAGTCAGCCAAGAGCATGCTAGTCTCCTCCCCCTTGTCACAAATATACTCTCGTCACATTCAGAAAATGAAATGCTGGAAGGCAAAGTGATAAAGAGAGCAAATGCGAAAGCCCATCGGGATTTTGCCAACAAAAGGGAATTCACATATCTGGGCCAACCTATGGAGGAAATCCTTCAGATGCTCATCAATGAAGGAAGAATCACTTCCCTTCTTCCTCCGGTTAATCCCCATTCCGGATGGTTCAATTCTAATGGAGTATGTCAATATCACTCCCATTTTCGCGGTCACATCACAGAAGAATGTTGGGCACTCCGCCACCTTATCCAAAATCTAATTAACAGTGGTGTCCTGCAACTAGCAGATAACGATATCGTGCTACGTGCAAGTGAAAGTACATTTCGTACTGAATGGAATAGTTTGGTAGCAGTCATATCCATTGAGACTGATGGGACGGAAAAATCACTCACAATACCAACAATTCAACACAGGGGAAGCAATAATCCTTTGAAAGTGGCCACTTCCGAGCCAATCAACTTACCATGCAGAGCACAATATCCTATTGTTAGCCTGCGTAAAGTGCCATGGAATTATGAAGAAGGTGAAGGATCCACCTCACATACCACTGCTACAGTGTTAAAGGAAAATCCACTGTATCTTCCCCAATGGGTGATGAAGTCTATCATCAAATCTAAGGGGAAAATACCCATGGAGAAGATTTAAAAATTCATCCGCACTATGGGTCATAACGAAGCCAAGGTGGTTTTAAGCTTAAAAGAAGCTCCACACCAAATATCAATTTTGGACTTGGTCCTAACTTCCGAGGATCACCAGAAGATCTTGTTGAAGGTTTTGGAAGAAGCCAATCTAACAACATCAGTTGATACGGAAACATTTCAACACTTGGTTGATCACATTTTCAACAACAATGTGATATCCTTGGTGATGATGATGACATAACGCCCAGAGGGGACCCACATCGCAAGCCGTTGTTGCACATTGCAGTCTTGTCCTCTGGATACATGCTAGCTGGAGTCTTGATAGATGGAGGCTCGTCTCTAAATATCTGTCCATACGCTACCTTGGTGAAGATGAATATCAATCTCAACCGAATCCGGAGTAGCCATACAGTCATCAAAGCTTTTGACGGAGCCTGCCAGAATTCGGTCGGAGTTATTGAACTGCCAATCGAAATTGATCCCCATAAATTCTTTGTATTATTCCACATACTCAAGATAGATTCAGGATACAACCTGCTCTTGGGACGACCATAGATTCATATGGCAGGGGCAGTCCCCTCCACCCTGCATCAACATTTAAAACACATTATCAATGACAACCTAGTCACCGTCAACGCTGAGCCAGAGTGTCGTACACAAAGTGACATACCATACATTAATGCTAATTCAGATGTTGAATCGGTCAGTTTTCATGCCTTAGAAGTAAGCAATACTCAGTACCATGCTATTGGAATGCCACCTCTCACACCCAAGATTTCTGACGAAGTGATGATAGCTACTCAAGAAATGATATCCTTGGGTCATCAACCAGGACAATGGCTGGGTAAAGATCATCAGGGTATCAAATACCCCATCCAAGTTATCCGTCAAACTGGTACAACTAGGCTAGGCTACTCTGCCAGTTCTAGTAACAGGAATTCCCATAAACATCCTCAGATTCCTCTAGCTTCAGTTACACGACGTTCATCTATAATTGCAACTACTGAGTCCGCACAACCTCGTGTAAAGGTGCCAGCCAACGTTATGGCTATATTATTTCCCAAGCCGGTACAAGTAAAGGTGAAAGAAGTCTATGTTCTAGATCCCCGAATGGAGGAAGAGAAATAAAGAATTAAACAAGACGTCATCCGAATGATGTCGGGCATACGCATCATCGTTCATGATAAACATACAAACATATACACCCCAGACGATGATTGCTCAGACGTAATGGCCATCATTCGGGATAGGGAGGACGATGAATGCCCCTCCATCACTGCAGTCCACCCGGACTTTGCCCTTGCCAATTGGAACATCGCTCCTTGCATTGTTCGACAAGGGTAAAATGGGCAGAAACTCTTTCTGCCATGTAGATATCATAACTGCTTACTTTTCTGTACAATATTAGCAATTTATTTTGTCAGTATATATACTAACACTGTGTATGATCAAAACGTTTCTTATATACTAAGTGAAAGCATATTTTGTTTCAGGACCCTGAATTTAGATGTGCCTATACTTGCTGATACGATGCCTCTTCTCCACAAGGATTGTACCTTTGATGTAGAGATGAATTCAGCCTTGATGGAAGTACATGAGGACATTGAGGTACCTCCAGAAATTCAAGAATAGGTCAAAGACAAACCTAAACCCAACCTTGACCAAACCATTTCCTTCAATCTCGGAACCTTATAAATCCCTAAGTTAATCCAGATTGGTTCAGACCTTACCCCAAACTAGCGGAATGACATGGTTACGCTATTAACCCAATTCCAGGATGTGTTTGTATGGTCTCATGAAGACATGGTGGGTTTGTCCACTGACATTGTCCTTCATTGCCTTCCTATTAAAGAGGGATTTAAGCCAGTCAAGCAGAAGCTCAGGCGATTGAAACCTGAGTGGAGTTTAAAGGTGAAAGAAGAAATTGTGAAACAGTTTCAAGCTGGCATCATCACAGTGTCCATATATCCTGATTGGATATCCAACATTGTTCCCGTACCTAAACCCGGAGGGAAGGTACGAGTCTGCGTGGATTACCGGGACTTGACCAAAGCTTCCTTAAAAGATAGATTTCCTGTGCCATTCATCCACATTCTCATTGACAATATTGCTCAATACTGCATGTACTCCTTTGCTGATTGCTTTGCAAGGTACCATCAGATCATGGTCGCTGAGGAAAATCGTGAGAAAACTGCTTTCATCACACCTTGGGAAACCTTTTGTTATAGACGATTGTCATTCGGCCTCATCAATGCCGGAGCCACCTACTAGCGAGCTATGATGGCTCTCTTCAATGACTTAATGCACAAAGAGATTGAGATCTACCTGGATGACATCATTGTCAAATCCCAGAAGGAGGAAGACCACTTAGACCATCTCAGAAAATTGTTCAACAGGTTGCGTAAGTACAACTTGAAGTTGAATCCAGCCAAGTTCGCTTTAGGCGTTAGATCAGGCAAGTTGCTAGGATTTCTAGTCAGCCACAAAGGGATTAAGTTGGATCCTACCAAAATCCAGGCCATCACGGAAATGCCCATTCCTCAGATAAAGAAGGAAATACAGGGATTTTTGGGAAGAATCAACTTCATTAGCAGGTTTATCTCTCAACTCACAGCAACCTCTGAGCCAATCTTCAAGCTATTAAGGAAGAACTCCTCCATGAAATGGATTGCTGAGTGCCAAACTGCCTTCCTCATGATTAAAGAATAGCTAGTCAAAGCTCCCATTTTGGTACAACACAGGGATGACGTTCCCCTGTTCATGTACCTGTCCATAAGTGACAACGCCATGGGTCGCATCTTTGAGACGAAGGGACGATAGAGGCCAAGAACGCAGCTATCTATTACCTCAGCAAAAGATTCAGCAGCAGTGAACACAAGTACACTCTGATTGAAAAGACGTGTTGTGCTTTAGCATGGGCTTCCATGAGGTTACAACATTACCACCATGGTCACACAACCCATCTCATATCACGCGTGGATCCTCTCAAGTACGTGTTTAATAAACCCATGTTAAATTGCCACTGTCTAGATGGCAGTTGATCTTAAAACAATTTGACATTGTATACGTGACTCAAAAGTCCATCAAAGGTCAAGGAATCGCGGATCAACTAGCCGCTGCACCTTCAGGGGATTTCAAACCCTTGGAGACATACTTCCCCGATGAGGGAGTAATGACAGTTCAGCAACACCATCAGTACGATACACGCCAAGCATGAAAGATGTATTTCGATGGAGCTATTAATATGGAAGGTTCTGGAGCTAGAGCAGTTCTAGTTTCCTGCACGGGGGAGCAGTATCCCGTCGCCGTCAAATTGCAGTTTGTTAGCACCAACAACACATCTGAGTATAAAGGCTGTCTCATGGGGCAAAAACTTGCCCGTTCAGTGGGCATCAGGCGGTTAACTGTCTTTGGAGATTCAGACTTGGTAATCAGACAATCCACCGTAATCTATCAAACTAAAGAGCTACATTTGCTGCCTTACCATCGACAAGTGTTAAAGATGGTTTTGGATTTCGAAAAAATCTCCTTTCTACACGTTCCTCGTAATAGGAATGACTTTGCAGACGCATTAGCAACTTTGGCCTCCTTGATTCGTATATCTGACAAGGGACACTTGCCAAGCGTCACCATTTCCCTGCATAAGGCCCCAACCTATGGGATTTACGTTGGAGAAGTATCGGATGAGCTACCTCCCGTCCAACATCCTTGGTATCGATATATCAAGGAGTACCTACGAGATGGATCTACACTCGCTGAGGCGAGCTCGACTGAGAAAAGGTGGATCCATCGACTTGCTACGAAATTCTACCTGAGTGGAGATGCGCTCTACAAAAGAGATGCAGGACTAGATATCCTCAGATGTTTAGACAAAGATCAAGCCCAAATGCTTATGGATGAAATCCATGGTGGAGTCTGTGGCCCCGACATGAGTGGCCCCCTCCTTGTCAAGAAAGTTCTCAGGATAGGACATTACTGGCTATCTCTCAAAGCTGATTGAAATGACCACGTCAGGAGATCCTATCAGTGTCAGGTTCATGGGAATGTTATACATGCCCCTCCACGGGAACTCCACAATATGAGTTCACCTTGGCCTTTCTCAATGTGGGGAATGGACGTTATCGGGCCCATTGAGCCTAAAGCTAGTAATGGACACCGATTTATCTTCACCATGATCGACTACTTCACCAAGTGGGTGGAAGCAGCCTCCTTCCCCAGGGTTACCAAAGAAGTTATCATTGTTTTCATCAGAAACAATGTCATTTGTCGATATGGACAACTAGAGGTGACTGTGTCAGACAATCCTAAGAACCTCAACAACAAAATGATGGAGGAATTATGCAGTAAATTCCACATCAAACATCTTAACCCTGTCATCTATCGTTCAAAGATGAATGGTGCTGTTGAAGCGGCTAACAAAAATATCAAGAACATCATGCAAAAGATGTCCGCCAATCACAAAAAATAGCTTGACTTATTGCCTCTTACTCTGTTAGCCTACAGAACCTCAATGCGCACTTCCACTAGGGCAACCCCCTACGCATTAACCTATGGGATGGAAGTAGTGATCCCCGTAGAAGTTGAAATTGAATCCCTTAGAGTGTTGATAGACGCTCAGCTGGAGGAAGACCAATGGGTATAAGACAGGTATCACCAATTGTCTCTAATAGACGAAAGGTGAACCGCGGCTATCTTCCATGGCCAGTTATATCAACAAAGGATCGCCAGATCCTACCACAAAAAAGTCCAGCTACGGCAGTTTAGACAGCATGACTTGGTTTTGAAGAAGATCATTGACAACCAAGATCAATCTAAGGGAAAATTCGCTCCTAACTGGGAAGGCCCATTTGTTGTCAATGAAGTATTGATGGAGGCACTCTCGATTTGCAAGAAATGGACTACACGATGAATTTCCACAAGTCATCAACTCTGGACGCCAGTGAAAAGCAGTTTATGTCCAAGTGACCATCAAGCAAAAATCCTGGTGTTGGATCATTAGATCAACAGCCATTCCAGTTCTTTAACCCTTTACCACGTACAACTCTTCCATAATCTTCCCCTTAGGGAAACATAATTTTCAAGCCAGCAGCCTGGCTTCTCTACATTCCTACAACTTAGGTTATCCCACTATGGATTGAACCTCTCGCATTTGCAGTTTGGCTACCCATACATGGGATCAAACTTCTTGTACCTGCAGTTTATCCTCAACCTAGGATTAAACTTTCTCCTCCCTACAATCTGACCTGCACATGGGATCACGCTTTTCACTTGCCCTGAGGGGCGAACTACGCCGACCAGATCTCCTCTTCAATAGGAGTACGCATGCAACCATTTCATATGGCTCGATCGCAATAAAATAAAAACAACAAAAACATTTCTACTCCCTTCTCCTTACAAAAACAAAAATAAAAAATTCCTACACCATTACTGCCACATACAATGTTGAACTTCTTACACCAGGTTCGAACTACGCAGACCCGATGTCCTCTTCAATAGGAGTACGTAGGCAGACATTCATGGTGCGGTCTCACCCCCTACCAAAACACAAAAACTTGTCAAATGGTACTGGGATCATCCTTCAATCCACTACATTTCATTCAGCTTCAGACCAAAGGGATGAAATTACCTGAACTCCTCCTAAATAGGAGATTCGGCGACCATCTAAGCTGCGGTTGTGCCTCAAAGAGAAACACCAATCCATAAGAGATAGAATTAACTAGGCTTCTCAAATAAATAGTAGTGATGGTGACCATCTCAAGCAAAGTGCATTAATCTCAGAGAAGAAAGCCACACACCTCTCCACATTTCCGTACAAAAACCAGTCCCAAGACACGAAAGATGGTAGGGATACATACAGATTAATGATCCATTCTGAACTGTCCAGAGATGTGAGACCCCAAATTTTATGAATAAAGATTTAAATTTCTCGAAATATTTTTTTAATATTATGGTGTGGATTTGAGATAGTGTTATAGTTGTGGGTAGTATTTATAAATTTTGAAAAGTATGCAAGTTGATGTATAATATTCGATTGGTCGGGGAATATTCTTTTTGTCGGAGAATATCCGTACGACGACACAATCATTGGTGGACCCCACAACGAAATTATTATCGGATTGAGAAAACGACAAAAATACTTTATGAAAATAACGGCGAAAGTTTTACCGTTAACTATTGAAACACCCGATGTTAAAAGTACAATAATACGCGTGGTTGCATAGTAGCACAATGTATTAATTATTGATGCTTACGTGAGAAGTCACTCAGTTTTGTTCAATTATTGTTACAGTAATTGTTGCATAGTATCTCACATTATTTGATTCAATTATTGTCAATATTTTATATATTATTAAATCAATAATTGAGATAACAAAGTTATTAATATTATTATTTACAATATTAACGATGTCTAGAAGTTCTGCCAATGAGAGGTTTGGTCACCTAATTGCGAGCCAATAGGGAGAAATCCTTATTGTAAAGCCCCCTCTTTCTTGGGAACGACCTGGTCGATTAATATTGTGAATTATAATAAAGGTGATAAGTTTTGTTTTATTATTATTATAAATGTAATAAAACAGAAAACTTTTTATATAAAACATAATATTTTTATAAAGTTATTTGTTTTATTAGACTATAAATAGAATATATGATATTCTATAATGCATAGTGTTTGCATAGTGTCTGCATAGTATTTGCATAGTCAAATCTTTTTATATAAAATAAAATACTTTTATAAAGTTATTTGTTTTATTAGACTATAAATAGAATATATAATATTCTATTATGCATGAATTTTTGCATAAGGCCTACATAGTATTTGTATAGTAAAATCTTTTTATATAAAACAGAATATTTTTATAAAGTTATTCGTTTTATTAGATTATAAATAGAATATATTATATTTTATTTAAAAGATTTTGTTTTATTATAATATTTTATTAATACTGAATAGTAAATTAATATGGACCGTCTATTTAAAAGTAAATCAATCTGGATCGTTCATGAATTAGTTACTATTCAGTCCATTCTCCTATAAATAGAAGCTCATTCCTTCATTATTTCTTACGAATTCACTGAAACTCTAGAGAGAGAAACTATAGAGAGAAAGAAGAACAGTATTCTGCTACTTCACTACTTCTATATCCAGTTTCTTCTAAGGTAAGGGATATTATTTGTTGTTCTCGTAAGGGGTATTATTTCTTTAGTCTTCATGAAGAGAACTTATGTTATTCCATTCTTTATCATTATGTTGGAATAACCTGTCTATGCGAAGTACCGCATACATGGTGAAATTCTTCTGTTATTCCATTCTTTATTATTCTGTTGGAATAAACTGTCTGTGCTGTCTATCGCATGCCTCGTGAATTTTGTTATTCCATTCTTTATTATTCTGTTGGAACATCATGTCTGTGCGGATTACGTATGACCTGGTTCCATTCTTTATTATTATGTTGGAACATCCTGTCTGTACGGATTACGCATGACCTGGTTTCGTTCTTTATTATTCTGTTGGAACATTCTGTCTATGCGAATTACGCATGACCTGGTTCCATTCTTTATTATTCTGTTGGAATAACCTGTCTGTGCGGTCTATCGCATGCATGGTGATTTCTTCTGTTATTCCATTCTTTATTATTTTGTTGGAATAACCTGTCTATGTGGATTATCACATGCATGGTGAATGATACTTTGTATTCATTCCTTATTAAATTGTGGAAATGATCTGTCTAAGTGGATTACCACATGGCGGACGAAAATCCATTTGCAGTTCATATATTCTCTTATACTTAGTTGGTTAAAGCTTTGACTTCTATACTCCATGAAATTAGTGGAATATCCTTGATATTTGCGCTTCATCCAGTATCTTTTCATGGAAATATTCTTCTGAGCATTCTTGAATTTTACTCCACAAAGAAGTATCATGTTGACAATTTGGACGTTATTGGTGCCTAGATAAATTAATTCTTGAACTTGTTTTATTGAATTGTCATCATCCTCATGTTTATAATATGTTGAAAGTCATCTGTGGTCTGTAGTGCATAGATGGACTTGGTATAATTATGACCAGGGATTATTCGGTATAATCATGTCCGTAATGTTACAAATGATGTGGTAAAAATCCTCATTGGCCATAGTGCATTGATGGACAGTTGTTGGCATGATCATGACCATTGATGAATGCACGAATTTCCTTGGCCCGTAGTGCATGAATAATTTGTGGTCGTGATACTAATGAATATCATTGGTCGTAGTGCAGGGATGGTGTGGATTATTTATTAAGCTGAGTCTCAGAGATAAAAGTAATGAAAAACCTTTTAAATCATAGAAGATAGTAGATTTTATTCTCTACTTGACTCTTCTAATGGATTACTTGTTCCGCTGCAGTTAAACTTGATGTTTGTTATATTTTATCAGTTTAACACTGTTGAAGGCTAATGATAATTTATTCTGCATTATCTTAGTCATAATATTTCTTACTGGGCTAGTTGAGCTCACCCTTTTGCTTTCATTTTTCTCTTCAGGAAATGAGAACGTAATGAGAGGACTAGTCGAGAACCGGAGTGACGGTCCAGATGATAGCATTAGTAGTCCTCACTATTCTATGAAATAGTGTGATAATAAATGTATTGAGGACTTACTTTGAGTTTGAATACTGTCTAGAAGACAATATTTGTATTAAAACTCACAGCTCATGTTGTATAATTAAGGTTGTATTTGTATTCTGTACCATGTATTTGGCGACTCAGAATAGATGATGTATACCTATTTTGGGGGCGTCACAAGAGACATCTCAATGTCCATCCCTCAAGGAGGAATTCAGAATACATCAAGATCACCAGCCCTGAAGAAGTAGGCAGATATCAAGCAAACAACAGAAATATCTAAACGGGAAGTGATCAAAAATATATTTCCCTGCTATATATAATGTTGTTTGATATACACAATGTAAATTGTACAGGACAAAATAGTTTTGTTAGTCTGTACAGGAAAATATCAAAGCCCAGCTACAACTCAGGATATATGCGAGCTAACAAGCCCAACATGGCATCCCTCTCAGAAGAAAGAGGCGAAGTTGTGGTCTCATGTACGAGAGTATCCACACGACCCAACAGATCTGCAGCCATCTGCATGGTGACCATATGCTCATCAATGTAAGTGCTCATCTCTGCAATCATGCCAGTGGTAAGGGACCTCAACTGCAAAGATTATCAGTAATAAATGACATCCCGAAAGCAAGATATGGCACTATCCCGCTCAACTATCATTGCATCTCTAGCTGATCTAGCCTAATCCCACTCAACAACAGCGGCATCTCTGCGAGCTAATGCCTCATCTCTCTCTGACAGAGCTGCATCTCTCCCATCAAGGGCAGTCAACATCAAGGCTCTAGTCTGGTCTCTCTCAAAGGTCATCAGATGAAGACTCTGCTAGAAGTACTGTGTTGAATATTGAATCACAACAGTACTAGTACTGGGAGAATCTGAAGGAAATGCTGGCAACCCAGCAACTAGCTCCTCCTCGATGTAGGAATCGATGTCCTCCACATGTTTTATATTGTTTGAATCACTACTCGGTAATGTGGATACTACCGCTGCTGGTGCAATCTCTGTCTCCATCCATGCAGAATACTCTGCAGAACAACCCAGATGGCTCATAGAAAAAGCAGTTATCTCACGCTAATCCCAACAAGCATACACACGGGATCGGTCCTCTGCTGAAAGATAACGAGAAGCGTAGCGCTGACCCGACGCCCCATCGAAAGGTTGAAAGTCCTGAAACTGGTCAAACTATGACATCACGTCCAATGGGTGGTAGGTAGTCATGCCCCTCAAACCAGCAGAGGGAGATAGTCCATGCCCAAATCGTGAGTAATAAAGCTGTAAGATGAGCTAAGCCCCGAGCTGCGGTAATATCTTTGAAACGGATCCTCGATATCACGCCAAGAACATAGACCAAGCCAAAGCATCCGTACACTCCGATGGCTGAAAGGAGTATGACATGGCTATGTCATGGGTAAAACAATACCCATGTTGTCTAAAGGTGCCAATCGGTCTCAAGTGTGATATAAACCACACGTATAGCATGACCGAGCTGCCCGTGAACACTCCTGTCGGATAAGCGCAATAGTATGTAGCTAACCTTAGAGTCTCTGCTATAATCATGGGAATGATGGTATGACCCTCCCTGAGAGCTCTCACTGCCATGATGACTCCAATGTCTATCTCATCCATGTACCGTGGCATATAGACATACTACCGCACGCACAATATCAGTACATCCACTCTGGCTAGATGCCAATGATCATCCAGTGTGGTGAAATCCTAGGAATGTTGTGTATAACTATCCTCAGAGTCAAATCTGTTAAACAAAAAATGCTGGGATATAACGTGGCTCGATGTAAGCTCATCCTGCACCACTATACGCCTCAATCCAGTGAGGGTCATGAACCAAATCGACTCATGTCCCCAAAGCCATATGTACGCAAGGTCCGTCTAATTGCAAAGATCATCCAATCTGTATACTCTCCGCACTACGAGTCAACTCTCGGGTCCCAAATCGGAAAACCCGCCTCCGATACCCAAGATCTAGCATGCCATCCACAAATCTTGTGGGAACCTTAAACATCAACATCAGGTCATAGTATGTCGCAACAAATGATCTACTATTACCACATGCTCTGATGGTGACATGTTATCATACCACGATCGCATACCCGATGCCAAAGAATGATGGTGGGGTATGATCAATACGACTAATCGTCGAAGAAGACATCTCAGACGGGCCGTCATAATAAGATCCAGGTCAATGCTAAATATCTCTGGATATATGCATAACATGATACATGCATTGCAGATAATAGATGGCAATATGATATAGGGATTAAAAAAAATTGCGCATACATTCCTAAGTATATCAACATCTAATACATCATCTCTGTATAGCTATAAATATAGAGAAATGGGTCACAGACACCCTACTACTAACAGAGGCCTATCAAAAGATATAGAGAGAATGGGGCACAACCACCCAATAGCTAACAGAGGCCTATCAAAAGATATAACGAGAATACACATCAGAAGAAGACAATGGTGTCAATGTCTACATCATCAATCCTGCCCACCTGATGTAACTCCTCCTGAGTCACTGGGTCTCTGTCAACAGGGATGGCAGGCCTATATAGAGGAGGATATGCACCGGTAAAACCGAATGGGTCGTCTGAGGGGCCAGCGCCTG